>VXBI01005979.1:212637-366795 GCA_013397375.1 Toxostoma redivivum | reverse complement strand
TCTTAAAAAAAACAAAAACAAAAAAAAAACCACCAAACCAAAAAGTTGCCAAGAGGATTTAAAGTACACCTCCAGGCTAGGAGAAGGGAAAAAACACTTTTTGCTTCAACCTAGCAAAAAACCTCAATCCAACAAAAGGAACAAGGCAGCGTCCCTGGTCCACGCTGTCCAGAGCACACAGGGGAGGGAGAGATTGAACAGAACCCACTCCTGGTGCTCCCAGGCTCCGGCCTCGCCCCTTGGTTCATCTTAAAGATACCGCAGACATTTCTGGGCATAAAGCAGATGTTAAGGGAATAAAGTATTATCGTAAAATCACCACAAGACAGTGGTGTGAAAGGAGATTGAGAAATGTGTGTTAAAGCTCATGGTATGGACTCATTCCCATGTTTTGCCACAATTGTGTTAGATACTAAGGCTGATAGCTCTTTATCAGCTGTACCTGGACCTATTAGTACAGGCAAATAGAAAAGTAGGTTTTCTTTTCCCCCCCATTTAGCAAGAGGTTGAGAGAGAATTTTTCTGTGTCTAAGAAAGTACTAGCAAATTTGGCAAGAATAACATGATGGAAGCTACCACCAAACGGTGTAAATTAATGTAATGGATTTAATCTGTACTGAGGGAAGAAGGATTTCTGTAACAGGTGTTTTGCTGCTTTCAAGAAGGAGAATTAGGCAAGCACCTCCCTTCCCCAGGGAGAATTTAGAGAGGATTTAGGAAGGCATGCTTCATGGCTATATTCCTACTGTGGTGATTAGCAGGGCTCCTTTGTGATTATGGGATTGTGCTCAGCTTGCATAGATACTGTTCTGCCTTCCTTGCATGCCTTGTTTCACAGCATTAGCAGACTTGCTAAGAAGGTAAACAAGTCCTGCTTTTATGAAAATGTGTTCTTGCTGTGTGGCCCTCACACCATATACATGTTCAATTAACTGCTGGTTTTTATTCTATCAGACGTGAGAAAAGGTACAGTGAGAGCATCAACCTTTGCTTAAAGGACAGACCAGAAGAAACATTTTAAGTTAAAGGCAGAAGTGTTTTATTTGTTGCCTTCTAAAAACTGACTTAACTTTTGAAATAGACAGGATGGTTACAGAAGAGAAACTCTGAACTGAAACCACTTTTTAAACTAATGAGGCAGTGAATAAGCACAGTCGTTTGCATGAAGGGGAACAACTTAAAAAATGGTAGTGTTCAGTATAGCATGGAGTAAAGAATACATCTGTTTTTGTGTCACAAGGAGCCAAAGAAAATGCCTACCTGAGCAAATAGTCTGGAGAGTTGATACTTAGAAATATAAAAGAGAAAACTTATTTTGGTTTTGTGCCTCTGAGTTGGTAAAGCTGAGGAATGTAATAGCCTAAGAAGCCCACCCTATGGTTTCAAGTGTATATTGCATATAACATACACAATGTTCCTGTTGTTCCTTGAATGATGCAGAATTCTAAACTGGGTAACAAAAGCATAGGAAGCAATTAATCCCTTTTACCTGGAAGGAGTATATTTCTCTTATTTTTGCTGCTTTAGGAATTCAAATATTCCAGGGTTTTCTTGAGCCTTGGAAAAGAGTTCTGTTATTGAAATTGGAAAGAGCTGCTTTTCTTCAGAGAAGAGAGACTTCTTAAAGAATCCTGACTACCAGGAACTCTGGAAAACAATCTAGAAACTTTGTTTGCTTACTGGATCTCTACATGTTAATGATAGGGTACATAGCAATTTCTTTTTAGCAGCTATTTTAAGGCTTTTTTTAAGGAGACATCCAATGGGGTTTTCTGTGATAGTAATGTTACACTTTTTGAGATTGCAAACTCTGTGTTGTACTGACCTTCCTACAAGGTATACCTGACTACAGGGTTTCTTCATTATTTTCTCTTCCTTTATATCCAGCTATGAAAAGTTAAGCATCGCCATGCTCTTGAGATTTTTTAAAAGGGGCTCTGCCAGTTCCAGAGGGCTTTGAATTCAGTAACACTTCTATAATGAAGAGGAGCTCTTTTTAAAATGGGTTATATCACAAGACCTTCCCTTAAGTGTGAGCATTCTGTGGCTGCCAACTGCAAATCTGAATGAAGTGTGAGTCAAGTTTCAAGACCAAAACCCTCAAAATATGATTGGCCTAAGTGCATGAGACTTTTTCTTCCCCAACTGTAACAAATTATAGGTGCTTTGTCTCTTCACATTTTCACATCCAAGCCTGCTTCACGAATCTCATGGCAACCACGAGAGAGACATTTACTCTTTTTGTTCCATGTGGTGCATGGGGTTTACTTGAGATTTCTTGGTTCTTGTAGCAGAGCCATGGAAAAACAGCCTCCAGTGTGGTAAAGTAGAAGCATGTTAGGCACTCCTCCTCACTTTTGGTTTTTTTGAGGATCTGCCTTCATGGAAAATGGACGTGACCCGTGCTACATAGCCCTGTCCTTCTAGATAAGATCAAAAGAGGTTGGGAATTATTCCAACATACACGCTCTGATGTGTGCTAAAGGCACAACAGTCAGTTCCTTTTGCTGCCTAGCACACAACAGGGAGGTGAGATGGAAAAAGGTTAGTACAGGGAAAAGGAGAAGTGTTCCAGGTGGCTGTGGAGAACATAACTGCTGAGCCAGTGTGAGGTGCTGCTTTTAGCATTGGCATTCTCCAGATTTTGTGCTTTCACCCTGTCCTGGTCCCTCTTGTAATGTGCTCTTCATTGACCAGTTTTATTCACAAGACCATGAAGAGGCCAAGTGAGCTTCAAAGGATGTTTGTGAGGTTGAGCATGAGCTGAATTCTTTTCAGCCGCTGGCCACAATTCATCCTGTGACATTTCTCTGTGCCTTTCATCCAGCATTAGACTGTACTCTCCAACAAAATAAATGAAGCATGAAAACTAAGGAGATATCATAAAAGTGAATTTTTATGTTTGAAAGTATAATCGCAAATAACTATTATCGTTGCTTTCTTTTTACCACTGTGAATAATCCCTCTTGAAATACTTTTCATGCTGCTGAGGAAATACATGGATTTTTTTAATGGCTTTTATCAATTTGCCTCATTCATTTCTTAGTGCAAGGCCTTTCCAGAGGGCTGGCAATAGCCCTTCTTTTCCAACAAACAGTTTGATTTAGGAGTGCTGCTACCCATTATTGCTACGTTGGTGGAGAAATGATAGCTTATGAACTAATCTATACCATCCCCCCAAACCATAGATTTTGATAATGGAAAATTCAGTTTAATGCTCTAATAAACCATGGTCTGATATGTACTGTGCCGATTGTTCTACAAGGTAGATGTGTGTGAAATTTGATATTTTCAGCAACATTTGATTCTTCATTTTAAAGTGAATGTAAGTGCCTGGGTAAATGAAATTGCATTTTTTTTGTTATA
Organism: Toxostoma redivivum; assembly: GCA_013397375.1. NCBI lineage: Eukaryota > Metazoa > Chordata > Aves > Passeriformes > Mimidae > Toxostoma > Toxostoma redivivum. The sequence continues at coordinate 363,429 of VXBI01005979.1, read as the reverse complement.
AAATAAATGAGAAAAAACAGGTTACTAAGTATCTTTTCTCTGTTAAATGTTTGAGCACTTCCTTGTATCCCTGTAAAAGTGAGCTTCCCTGGCATAAGAAGCGAGTAGATTTAAATCTGTGGGAAGATTGCATTGACAATTAGGTAGTAGTTGTGTGGTGGTTTAAAACCAGCTGGGAATTAAATTCCACATAAGCTGCTTCACTCCCCCTGCCTCCTCAGGTGAGAGAAGGACAAAGGCAGAGAATATGGATTGAGATAAAAACCAGCAATAGGATAAAAAATTAACAAGCAACAGTATTAATAACAAAAGTATGCAAAAGAGAGGGTGATTTAAACACAGAGGCAGAGTCCAGAGTGCTGGTCACTGGCAATTTCTCTGAGGAAGAAACAGAACAAAATGACACATGTTCACCTTTTTTCCCCCCCCTAATTTGAGTGGTATAGAATAGCAACCTGTAACACATACTTGGTTCTAGGCTCCACCCATTCAAGAGATCTGCAAGCAAAACTGGAACATCTCAGAAGGGTGCTTAAATATGTTGTGTTTAAAGTCTAAGATTTGGTTGAAAACGTGCCAAAGTGGAACAATTGTTTTTGTAATAATGGTATGCAGTGCCATAAGAGGGGAGCTAGTGAAAAAGGAAAATCTTTTGCTATTGAAGCAATTTTACTTCACTGGGGAGGTTACATTTGTGGATTTTGTTCAGATAGGAGTGTTGTATGTACTGTGGCTTTTTAAAAATACCCCAGTACTAGTGTAAATAAGATAGATATGAAGGCTGAAAGGTCTTAGTGATGTAAAGAGTCGAGCTTGCCTGCCAGAAAGAGGATGTCTTTGCTAAACTTTCTTCTCCTGGGGTTTCCCTTGCACCATGAGGGTCAGGGCTATGTGAAGGACACAGTTATTGTAGCCTGTTGTGCTTCCTCAGTTTCTTGGTCTGTAGGTGGGAAGGAGAAATTACTAGTGTCTAGCAGCTCCTGGAAATAAGAGAGCCACACATAGAGGGTTTTGAGCAGACATGTCTGAACAGTCTTTGTCCAAATGAGTTTGGTGCAGTGGGTGGAGCTCACTGTGTTTAACACTCTAGTGCTGTCCCTTGACACATCAGGCACACCTGACCTGCTGTGCATTGTCCTGGATAAATGCTCCTTTCTGTCCATGTGGTGTCTGCACAGAGCTGCATCACCCACTGACTGGAAACCATTCTTCTAAAATAAATTAAAATACAGCCCAAGATTAGGGAGGATGTTGACAGAGTGCAGAAGCAGTTGTTCCTTTTAAGAGTAGCATCTGTGTTTCTGATACTCAGCTCCTGCACATGAGAGGTCTTTCTATTGATAACATGGTTGACACTTTTGGGTCTAGGATACAGGAGAAACAGCAAAACATACGTATCAGTATTTTCTGCAAGCATTTTTTCTTTAGAGAAAAGCACTCTGAGTTGTAGAAAACAGCCTCTGCCTTTTCCTAGACAAGGACCTGGACCCTTGAGCAGTGCTGGATTGAGGGACATTGCTCCTCTTGTAGTTCCCTGCTGTCTGAAACCCATTCTGCTCTGTGCACATGAATCCCCTTCTTCGAGGGGCTTCTTGGCTATCCCTGGCTGTTGGAACCCTAGAAACTGAAAATTTTAGACTTTCTGTACTGACAAGCACTAACCCCCAGGAGAACACTGCATTTGACTTGAGGTTGTGGAAAAGGTTTCCAAAATTGAATAATAGAACTGGGATCATGGGTGTGTAATTTGAATAGAGGTGTGGAATATCACATGGTGGAAAATTTAAAATTTAAAGTTTTATACTATAGTAATATATATAAAGCAAGATGGAGGTTTTTGGGTGGAGATTTGTCTTTCATCTTCTTCTTTATGGGTCTAGGTGATCTTGTTTAATTGGGTAGAAAAGTCCACATTGCTGGCCATGGGTGGTTGGTTATTAAGTTAAAAGTAAAAATAATTTAAATGGCTTTACTTAATTGGACAATTTACCCTTAAAAGGCCTTGTAGAGAAAAAAATACGTCTCCTTTTTTAGCTTTTTAGCTTGAAGTGCTGTAGAACTCACAGTTTGTGAGAATGTAATATAGATAAGAATTAATAAACATCTAAATCCAAACCAAAAATACCATCTCGTGCATTTAATCCCAGCCCTAACAAAAAAAACCCAAAAAACCACAATACAGTGGTGGCAGAAACAGCTGTGGAGATGTGTGATTGTGGCATAACTCAATGAATACAGCCTCTGCCAAGAGCAGAATTGCATCCTTGGAGCCAATCCTTGGAACCACCTCTTGTCAAACTTTCTGACACTTCCACTTCAGTTTTGTAAGGCTGCCCTGCTCCCCGTGCCAGTTGCTGGCTCTAATGCTGTGTACCAAGGACTGGTGATTGACAGCTTGACCTTCCTCTGGGAATTTAGCCTTGGTCCCAAGGAGTTAAACTATCAGTTGGGTGGAGTAGTGGAAAGTATGTTCATTAACCATGTTCTATTTAAAATACAAAGCAAATGTAGTGATGGCAAGAGGTGTCAGATGACAGAGACTGAGAACTGCTTTTTCTGTTCAGAGCCTGAACAGATGCAGGCTGGCTTTCCTTCCTCAGCTGCTGAGCTTTCCAGTCACTCTTGGAGGGATTGCTTGTGCAGAGTATTTCTTTCCTTAGGTGAACATTGTGAAAATATAAGAGAAAGCAGCCTTTTGTGAGGAGAATTCCTCAGGAACAGAACTCTGAGTGATGCTTGTTTTACTAGTATGGAAGCAGTAGGTTTTAAAAAGGTCAACCTTTAAATGGTTTTGAGGCGAAGTAAGAGGTTTCTCTGCTTTCTTACAGATGAGGCACCAAAGCTGTCTCTGCATTCCAAACTGTGCTTTCAGATTGGGTATGATTTGATGAAATTAAAGCTGATTTTAAGACAGTTTTGTGTGTTTCTCAAAAAAGCCCCAAAAATCCCTTCTCATTAGGTTTCCAAACCATCTTGTTTCTTCATTTTCAAAATGGATAAATAAAAAGGTTTATGTTGAAGCTGTCACTAGCTGAAAGAGTCTAGTAGTATATAAAGTATTTGCTTTTCTTTACAAATGACTGAGTTACTTAAGATCTTATGAGAATGTGAACGCTTTTATTTATCTCAATTTAGGGTGAAAATTTTTTAAATTACTAAAGTCTTTGGATAGCATAAAAATCCACTCCCTATATAGCTCTATGAAATACTCTGAGACTGGACCTCAGTTTAATAGGAAAGGAGTATTCTCTTTGTTTTCTTCTGTTTTATCTGCAGCAATTATTTTTACTTTAATTTTTGAGGAGTGAGAGTAATGTAACTCATATTACCTTGATTCTTTGCAATTAGAATCTAGAGAAATACTGTCAGCCTTGTTATGTCTCATAATCTGGCATTGTGTTTCAAACAAAAACTTGAATGGGAATTTTTAAAAACTAGCAAGCTTAAAAATCTGTCTGCTTCTACAGTGATGAGAGGTCATCTGCCTTTGTTAGTTGCTCAGGTCCCAGATATTTTAGAAGTTAGTAAAACTTGCAATTTTCAAAAAACCCCATGATGGAAAATTCAGCCTTTCCTTTAGGGCTGTGTCCAGCCTTGGACTAGGCAGGATCTGTGACCATAAGTCAGTGCAACGTTGACAAGGCGAAAAAGAGGCTGACAACATATACATATAAATATAAATAGGAATATAAATGAATGTGTGAATGTGAATATACATATACATAATGTGTATATATGTAATGATATGTTGGTTTGGTTTTCAGTTTTTTGCTTTCCCAGCAACTGAAATCCACAGTTTCTTGGAAAGCATGGGTGTATAGGCAGGATGTTGAGTAGAATGTGTAGCAGTGTTCAGAGTTCTTATGCATCCTGCCCTTTTTAAAATTGTCCTTTTAGGACAAATTTTAACAACTCCTTTTTACTTCTTTCTTCTATCTAGGGTTTTTTGCATTTTGAGTGTAGCAACTGCTATCTGCTGGCATAAGTCTCTGGGCAGGGTATAATTCACAGGTTCATTTGGCCCTGTGTAGCAGCACGGGGAGGGTTTAAATGGGAGATTCTTTGGGAAGCCTCAGAAAAGAGGCAGCTGTTGTTTGAATGGCTGTGGCTTATTCTGATGCCAGCCACCCCCGCTGCACCTGTTGGCACTTGAATTATGGTCATTTTGTGCATAGCAACTCAATAAAGCAAGGTAGGATTTTAATAGAACAGGCTGATACCCAGATGGGGATAAAGACACTTTCATGAACACTTAAGGAAGAGAGAGGAGCAACATTTAAGGGCAGGGATGTAACAATACTTCCCTGAGCAATGGCTATTTCCACTGCTGCTGCAGAAGGGGTAGTTGGCCTCTTCTTGGCTGGTGCTGGGCCTGTTTCCAGTTCCAGAGCATTTCAGGGTGGCTGTAACTTCTCATTGCGCTTTCTAGTTGTCCATGAAGCTGTAAAGGCAGGCAGCAGGTAGAAACTTTTTCCTAAGAATGCTGTTTACCTGCTGTTGCAGCAGTACAGAGGAGATTTTGCTGAAAAGTGGCTCTGAACAGTCGCCTCCAGCAGGGCCACCCTGCCTGGTTTTGAATCTTGCCACCACTTCTGGAGCTTTTCTGACAGCAGATACCAGGTATTCTCCCAAAAACGTTATAAGTGCTGATGTTGGTGGTAGTGCTCTAATTAATTGCTCCTCCTCCCAGACCCCAAACAAAGAATTTTTCATTCAGATCAAGTGAAATGACCTACTGGAAATGTCCATATTTATATTTTTAAAAAAACTTTATTTTGTGGTATGCAATATACAGGGAAAATTAATTAACTGTTGAATGCTGCTTTGAGTGGGTTTGAACAGATGGGGAAAAAAGACTTCATAGCCACAAAGTGACCACAAGGATTTATGGATGCTTTATTTTTCCAAGAAATTACATTGTTTCAATGCAAATAACATGGAAAGAGATAACTGGGATGGATGGACCCTGGATGGTAGAGTTTATTCTGTGGTAGAGTTTATTCAAAAAGCTTAGGTTTTTTAAATTAAAGTCTCGTGACCCAAAGGTGACATCCATGGATGTGCTGGTAAAAAATGGTGGGGTTGGAGTCATATCATCCAGTTCTATGCAGTTTCCATGTTGATAGACTGAACAAGAATTTCAGGCATATCTCGAGTGCCATCCGGTCTTTCTAATTTTGGCTTGTTCTGGGAAGGAATGGGAGAGTTTTATTTGAAGTCAATGTTGGCTGAAGAAACACTTGCAAAACAACAAACTGAGCCCTTGATTTCTGTTTTGAGGTGTTTGTTTCATACAGTTGGGAATGAGTATTTCCTTAGATACAATAATTGACAGTTCACATATGCCCACAATAGTTTATTTGCATTTTAAAAACAGCTGGTGTTTTGGGGGTTTTTCTGTGCTCTTTTTTTTTCTTTCTCTGAACAAAGTAGTAGCATATAAATGTTAGGGGGCAGGGGGAGTAGAGTTCTTGTTTTTATTTTCCCCTACTTGTATGAGAAGTGCTAAATAATTGGGTACTTTTGAAGCCCTCTTTTGGCTATTGATAATGACTGTTACAATATTCCTCAGATGATTATTTTGGTTGAAGATCTGTTCTCACTAGTTCACATGAGCATTCAGGCCACTCTGTCTTAACAGAAATCTACAAATTATTGGAAGGTGTTGCTTTGATTTCAATTTTTAAAAAAATCTCAATTGTGCTTATAGGATAAATGTCTCAGACTGTCAATTTGAGTTTGAAGAATCCACTAAAGACTGATGAGTTACAGGGCTGTGAACAAGAGCTAGGAACCTGCATGCCTGCTATCTTTGCTTTTGGACAACATCTCATTTATTATTTTCATATTGCTGGGAAATGTTGGTGTCATGGTTTTGTAGCCTGTGTTGGTCATGAGTATATAGAAGCCTTTATGGATAGCAAGCAAATGATGTTAAGTGTGCAAATGAGAAGAACATACCATTTGGTACCTGGGGAATTCCTCTTAGACAGACAGGATGTGCTTTACAAATGCTGTGGAAAAATATAGATATGCTAGTTAGAAGGAGCAGCAAATATTATATAACATCTGGGAAATGACTTGGGAAATAACTCTAAAATTAACAGCTGCTCATGAGCATTTAAAATAAGTACCTGGTTGGATTTGATCCGATATGGTGATAGAAACTTTTAAGTGTTTAATGTTGTACAAATTCTCTTCTTGCATAAGTGTGATAAGACAGTAGCTATTGGATAGAATCACTGCAGCTGCTCAACAGAAATCAGTCTAGAGATTTGGTGTTGGCCAAAACAGCCTCTTCTGCTGTGGCTGAATGGAGTCTTTAGCATGGTGTGACTGCAGGATATGCATATTGCCATGTTTTCACACGTAAGTCCTTCGACCTAACTCAGCTGGAGCTTTGTCTGATTTGCCTGACAAGCTAAAAGCCCACTGTGATGAAACTGTGAGAGAGGGGAAATGTACAATGGGTGTTGAACTCTTGCACCTACCCTCATAATTGATGCAGCCATTTGAGTCCTCCTGACCTTTCATGAGTTCGTCTACTTCTTCTTCTGTCATCTTCTCACCTGAGAGCAGAGAGAACTTGTTTCATTATTCCACACAGAACTGAGGCTGAAACCTACTCCTTTTCCAAATGCTTTCCTTATTTTCTGAGTTAGTGAAAAATACCTATATATGACATGAGCTTAATTAACTTTAACTTTCTTTAGAAGATAGAGACGTACACACATGGGGATTCTAGTTATTCCTACAGAGTAAAGAAAATTCTATGCAGCAAATCCTCTGCTTTTGTCCATTTGTGTTATATAATTGAGATGTACAGACTTTTCTCTCTATTCATCAAATAACAGTCACTTTTAATATCTTGTCTGAATTTAAATGCCATAAGCCTAGCCTTTTCCTTTGGTCTTTAATAGGAACCCCAAAGCTCTGTTTGCTTTCTTTGTGGGTTCACAGTTAGGAAACCCAGAGTCTTGTCTGACTTGGTAGCCTCCTACCTCTTCAAACTGTTTGGACTACCTTTCCTTCCTCTCTCATGCCTTCAAACAGCAGCAGTTTTGGAGGTGCTTGCAGAGAGGATATCCCTTACCCAGAGTAGCCAGCACATGACGGAGCTCAGCACCCATGACTGTGCCATTGCCTTCCTTGTCAAAGACACGCAGACCTTCAACAAAGTCTTCAAAGGTGCCCTGTTCCTTGTTGTTGGCAGCTGCTTGCAGCATGGGCAGGAACTCTTCAAAAGTAATCTTCTTGGCATTCATCTCTGGAGAAAAAACCACCAGTTGTTACATGCTAGATATTTGTATGTGTGTTCCTTAAGCATATTTGCCCTCAAATGTGGAAGAGCCTCCCCTACCTCCTTTTCACAGCTCTTTCTCACCTTTACTCTAGTTTTTGCCTCAGAAGTTGACAGTTCCATTGCAGAATCTGGATTCTCTTATCCTATGATTTAGTTTTCACATACATCTGATTTCTTCACATCCAGGATCCTTCTCACATAGTATGCTTGTGTACATGCTATATTTTTCTTTCAGAAATGAAATTTGCTGTATGAGTTAATCTTTGTAAAGATCTGGGGAGTGAGGGAACTGCAGAACACAGTCAAACAAAAATCTTGAGCCCCAGCAATGAGGAAAAGGTAACCAGAGTGGGATGTGGTGACTTATACAAGCCACTGAGGTTGCTCACATGTTACTGACCTCTTCAGGGTCTCTTTGATGTGGTGGTAGAGCCTATTAGCAAAAGAATAATCTAATTAAAACTAGGACAGTACAGTGTGGTGGGTTGCCAACAGTAAATTTAGGCATGTCTACAGTGGAGGTTTAAGACCACTGAAGCTTAGTCCATCTAACCCCTTTCTTCTCAGGAACCAAAAGTTCAAGTAGTCCTTAGTGAGAACTTCCCCAAGTGTTGCTCCTTTTGGTTTATTTTGGGTTGTTTTTTGAGCAGGGCTGCCAAATAAAATAATCTTTTTTTATTTTTTCTTCTTCCCTCCTGGATCTTTCCATTGCCAGCCTTCATCTGGGCAGCAACAAAATATAATAGATGGAAATAGAGGGAAAGATATTTTTCACCATACAGTTGTTACAAAACCTATTTTACTATGCAGATATATCAAAGTCATTAGAGGTTATTGCTGGAATCACTGAAAGTCCTGCTATGATCTCACCTCCGTGTTAGTCCTCAGTGCTTCCTGATGGTGCCAAAACTTTCTGAATTGTTCCTCAGAGTTGTGTTTACCAGGCCAGAGGATGTGAATATAATTTAGCCTGTCTTAATATAGCTCTGCATGACTGAAATCAAGGATCACCTGATTCTAGGTCCTTGTTAAAATAGGGGGACTATAGTATTTATCCTTTCTTTTTCTCTCTAAAAGGGAGGAAAAGGAAATAAAAAATGGGTGCAGCAATAAATGGCCAACATAGGCTTCAGTGTGCCCAGATTTGTAGGAGCTTTGGGAAGACCATTCCAGCCAGCTAAAATATACAAGTGGGTTTCCAGTCCCAGGGCATGTCTTGGCTTATGCAGAAGTTCTTGCACTGGAAGGACCTGAAGAGCTGAGTGTGAGTTGTTGGAAATGGACTCACAGCTCTCCAAGCAGAGACTGGGGCACTAATGGACTGTGAGCAGTGGTGAGTGTGTGTTATACCTACACTGAGCTGACACCAAAAGGGTCCCTAGAGAGAACTCTGTGTCTTAAGCAGAGGGTTTTCCTCTATTCCCCATCAGCATCACTCTCTTCCAAAGGAATGAGTGAAATACCATGTGTTGTTGCATTGTCCCCTTGCATCAGAGCAGAAGTTCCCCTCTCTCCTGCTGTGACTGTTGGTGCTGCCTAATTGCTGTTCCCCAATCTCAGGAATGGCTCAAAAGACTGTAGGGCACTTACCCTCTTTGCTGGGGTTTCCCAGGATTTTGTTGATCTCTGCGTTTGTAGGGTTCTGCCCCAGTGCCCGCACGATATCGCCAACCTGGCTGAGGGTGATCTTGGCATCACCAGTCCTGTCAAAGAGGAGGAAGGCCTCCTTGAAGTCTGCAAGAGAAAAGCAACATTGAGCCAGGCAGCTCCTCTTGACCAAGATGTGAGCCTGTTGTCTCCAGGCACTGTTCCACTGACTCCAGGGGAATCTTTGGCCCACAGTCCCAAGAAAAACTCCTCCCCTCTGACATTTCAGTTTCACTATTTTTAAACTTTTATATCTACCTTTAATATCTTTCCTGGCTCTAATAGCCATCAATAGTTTTGTGATTGACCCTGTAGTTATTTCAAGAAAGGGGAAAGATAAGTTCTCTACCAACACTGTCATTCAAGAACAGGTTTCTTCACATGATGTAGCAGCAGACAGTAAAAATGTTGTTATCCACTACACCTTATCTCTCCAGAGAACTGGAACTGTCAAGTGCCTAGCAGTGCAAAACCTTTGCCTGCTTCAGTGGGTTCTGCCTGCAATCCCAGCATCTCAACAACACAGTGCTAACAGGAAACTTGAAGGTGGATTTCAAATGCTTTTACTGTTGTTTTCCCTTAAAATTGCCTTACAATGGGATTTCCACACATTTGTTCCTTCTTTTTTTCTTCTTTGTAGTTTGTCCCTGCTTCTTACAGATGCATGAAAATTCCACTTTTCCGGTGGAAGTACTCATGTGGTGCTTTTTCCTGTGCATTTCCAGCATGTTCACTTTGAAACTTCACTTCTTTCAGTGCTGCCAAGTGATCAGTGTGCAATTATTTCCCCTTGTTGGACAAGACCTTCACGTACAGGCATTTCTCCTACAAAAATCAGCACAGATAGTTGCCTTCATTGCATTGCTAGCCTTCATCTTGTGTTGTGGAGTTCCATGTCAATCATACTACTGTATTTTTTTGGCTTTTTAGAGTATTTGAATAAAGGAATGTGGCTTTAAAAAAGAGGAGGGGACAAAGGTCAACTGTGTGTCGAAAATGTTTTCTTTGAACCCCATTGCCACAAATATCTTGGTCTGTGCTGTTGATCTCTTCTGCACTGCAGTATCTGATGATGCTGTGGTTTAGCTCCAAGTAAACCAAGTAAAATGTCTTTTCCTTGGCCATGATTCTCATCCAGCAGCCACACAGGCTTTGTGTCTCACAGCCTGTGTAATGTTCATTCTGCTTTGGGGCAGGTTTAGGAGTGAGAAGCTGCATTTCAGATCATGTCTTCATTCATCTTGTGCTTGAGATGTGATGCAGAGGTATTTCTGTTTTTGCTTTAGTCTTCCTTGTATCACCTTGGTGGAGTTGTTGTTGCTGCCCAGTAGATGTGCTGACACACAGTGTCAGCCTGCTAGGCTTCAATAAATCTGAAACTAATCCTCCTGCTGTCTCATGTGAGACACCTATAACCCTCTGCTGCCACCTCTCTTTCCTTCCAGCTTTTATTGCAGGCTATGAAATGATGGCCTTCTGGACCTATGTAGAGCTTCCTGATATCAGCTCCAGCAGCTGAGATGGGTGGAGCTGATTTATACCATATGATCTGATCTTTCATCTGCTAAATAAATGACATTTAGCCACAGTGAGGTATGAAACAATGCCAGTGTGCTAATAGCAAAGCCATCAGGAGAGTTTCTCCGTTTTGTAAATCCCATGTTCACGGGGTTTTGAGCATAGCTCCCCAGCTTGGAGAAAAGGACTGATATATATCTGTCTCTCAGGCATGCATTTCACTGCAATATATCTTGTTTGTTATGGGTTTTTATTTTTAATTTTTTTTCAATGGCCAGTCCTAGTTTATACCTCTGCTGGGGCAAGCACATTTAAAGTCTGTCTGAGGATGGTACTACCCAGCTGCTGGTGCATCAGCCTGTGCAGATGGAAATAGGTACTGAGGGTGGGCATATCTTCCCTGGGAAATTCTCCCTCTCTCAAGTAGTTTCTGTTTGCTTTGCTGCTTGGTTCAGCCATTGTAACATTACAGCAGCTGGATGATGTGAAATACAGAGGGAAGCTGAAAGAAATATTTTGCTTCATTACACATGCCAGCAGCTTTGAATTAAGGACATTTTTCCATAAACCCATCTAATCCTTTTGTAAAATTTTCAGAATTAAGAAGTAAGGAAGATTCCAAATGACTTCTTTTGTGACCAAGAGAGTTTGGACTGCAAGAAGAGAATTGTTACCAGTCTCACTTGCTGCACTATACCTCTCCTTATTGCTTTGATGGTGTTACCAAGAGTAGGCTCATCTTCACAAAGTTTGGGGCTCTCTCAAGACATGATTCTAGCTATTCCAATCCCTCTGAATTTCTAGGAAATCATTGTATCTTCCTTTTTAAACACTTTCTTCAGTCTACCATATGTGTTGCTGATTTTTTGACAATTTAAAATATTACTTAATATAGCCCAAATGCATATCTTAGGCTATTTGAAACACTTACAATTAGATTTCCAGAGGTTCAATGAGAACTGTTGTTCATGTCAGATTTTTTGTCTCTTTCTAGAAGATTGAAACAAAAAATTTGGGAGCTGCAAGTTGCTTATGAATCAAATAATACTGCAAGATGCCCAGGAATTGCAGCATATCCAGACCATTGTGTAAGCAGCAGTTTACACAAGTCACTTATTTGCTGACTATTTCCATGCTTAAAGAATGTTTTACAGTAATACAGCCTTTGTTCTTTCCCTTGCACAACACCTCCTGGCAAAAGTGACATGTAGAACTCTTGCATCTTCTGTTCATGTGAGATTGCAAAGTCACTGCAGCTAAATTAAATTTTCAGCCCACTTCCTCCTTCTGTTGTCCTCCTTCTGCCTATTTCCCCTGGGACTGTCAAGTTCAAGACTTATTTTCAGCATCCTTGTGAAGAGCCAGAACAGGAGCACAACTGAACAATGTTCAGTAGGTAGAGACAGTGTATTTCCTCTTTGCACCATGGTATAAACTTCTCAGTTCATAGAGCATGTAAGCAAACGATCCAGATTACATGTAGATCTACGGTCACCTTCTTGTTCAGCATAAGTCATCACCGTTCTGAAGTCAAGAGTGTGGTGATTTCTACCAGATGAAGTCTTAGCTCATTGTTTCATAAAAGTTAATTTCTGAGTATGTAGCTCTTTTTTGAACCCACATACAAGTAAAACATATCAGCTCTCTTGTAACTTACCATCCTGTTGCTCCTTGGAGAACTCGATCTGTTGGAAGGAAATCAATCACAAAAAATAGCTTAGGAAGGGGGGCTGGGGGACAACCTGTGAGTTTTCTAAAGCATCCAGCTCAATCCATGAGTCATCTTCCAGAAGAGCAAAAAAGTGGCCTGTCAAATGTGCAGAAGTAATGCAGATAGCAAAAGAGCTGTTAAGGCTAGTGAATACTTAGTATTTGGTAATCATTTTGTTCCCCTTCCTGCCCCCCATTAAAGTTTAACTTTGATTTCACTTACCATTGATTTCATCAGCAGAGAAGGACTGCAGTTGGGGAGAAAAAGAGAGAGAAAAAAAGAGAACTAGTACTGCTGAAAATGCACTGAGAGAAAGTAAATAGCACCAAGTACCTGAGTGCTTTCACTTCTATCTTACCTAATGGGATTAGGCCATAGCAACCTAATCTAGCAACTTCCTGTGTAAAAATGTATCAGCAAGTCTATTCTTAAAGTTTTCATTAAAATCTACATCCCAGGGAAAGTCAGAGCAACAAAAATCAAGTCTCTTAACTAAAAAAGAAGTAATTAATTACCATCAGGTCCATTTACTGTTTTAGCATAGATCCATTTTAGTTTTACAATTTAAAGTAATATATCTAAACAAGCAGCTTTTTTCAATAACATAGAAATTAAAGTAATCCCTTTAAGTTTATGACTCAATTTAATTTTTGATGGTACATTGTTTCATAAGTACTAATCTATGATATTTGTTTATATAAAAATACAACTTTTCCTCACCACTTTAGCTGGTTGCATTTGATTAAAAAAAGCTTAGGAAATTGTAACCCTTCTGTCAGAAGCTATGGGAGCTGCACCACTATCGTTACCTGGCTCGGAACTGGAGGCTAACTGGAAAACCTTTCATAGTCTTTTAGGTTTAAACAGGAAAACCAAGCAAACCTAAACAGTCTTCTGGACTGTCCTTCCCCCACCCTCCAAGACCTAACCTGGACAAGAAGCCTGATTTACTTAGGTAAAACACACTGGCTGGCTTCTAACTATTATCTTTCCAGTGCACCCACCATGGTTGAGTTGGAAATGCAGAGCAGCAGACAGGCAGGGAGGATTAGCTGAGAGGTTCTTGAGAGTGGTCCTGCTTTCCTTGCCTTTCTTCCCCTTATTTATCCGACAGTGCTGACGGCATTGCCTGGATTAGGTGTCAGAAGGAAGAGGTCCCTCCCCTTGGCGAGTTCTTTAGCTTTCTTAGGGCAAAGTGACAGGAGGCTCCATGTCTTGATGGACATCTTATGATGGCTATTTTTAGGAGGCTGGAGAGGGGCACGGAGTGACAAGCAATGTTTGATTCATGTCAGCACTTTCTGGGTCCGTACCATCAGGAGGAGATATTCCTTGTCCAGACCTACCAAGACTTCCTTATAGGGAAGGATTCTATTTCTCTGAGAAGCTGTAGAGTCAGTGAGTAGGAGCTTCGAGGGTGAGGAGTGCCACATGTTTGCCATCTGGCTGGTTTCACACGTGGCTTGCAGGATGTGTGAGATGGGCTTTGCTGGGCTTTGCTCAACCCCTTACATGGATAATACAGTGCCCAGCATTAGATGAGTAGTACTGCTGCCTGTCTGCTCAGGGGAATCCAGTTGTTGGCACTGAGTAGAAAAGTTATCTGTCAACAGAGGTGGTATCCTGCTGTGAAGCTCTTCTTCTGCACTGATCATGTTTTCCAAATTTTTAACATTGTAGAGGGAAAAATTATCTGTGTATTTTGGAAGCAATCGTATGAAGTTAGTGGCTGATGTGTGGATGTACCCTGCAGGGCAGTGGGACATCTGTATTCCTAGGAGCCTGTGATCTCGAGGATACTCTTCCTCTGAGGCTTGGGTTAGGCAGGGCACAGGGTGCTGGGTTTAGAGCTCACAGGTGTGTACAGAAGTGGTGCTGCTCAGGTGTTTGTGAGGTTGAGGCAAAGGAGAAGCTGTGATAGAAGCTAAGGACCCTCAAAGCCTTTGTGATGGCAAGGAAGGGTGGACTGTTCACAGAAGGGAAAGAGGTATGTACTTTTTGGGTTGCTGGGTGGATAGGGAACAGGAGGCTTCAGCTTCTTTAATAGCAAAGACCAAGGCCCACCATGTAGCATCCCCCAAGACCAGGTCAAATATCTGAATGGATGTTATGACAGTAAAAGGATTGGCAAACTCTGCTCCAAGTGTCTTCCTTTCCCTTTTGCCTCAACCAGATCAAAAGTGCCATGAAGCCAGGGTGGGAATGTGTGTGACAACGACAGACTCGCAGTTCTGAACTCAAATACCCCCTTTTAATTTCTGTGGGTTGTCTCTGCTAAGCAGTCACTGCTCCTGGTTTTCTAATGGTGAGATGTGATTAGTGAGAAAAACCTTCTCCTGTAGCTTCCCTAGTTACCCTGAAGAGAATCCCTGAAAATACACCTGAAGAGAACACCCTGAGAAGACACAATCATAACCTTTATTGAATACTCTGAATGAAAGAATCAAATTCAATCAGACTTAATTTTACTGTTGTTTGTAAACTGAAAAATCAAATTAAGTGGATTTGAGAGACTAACCTCCTACCTCCTATTTAAAAAAAAGTGCAACTGCAAAGATTTTTCTGAGCTTGCCATTTTAGCTGGAAAATGCCCTGTTCAAACAAATTATTTGCATTTTTTAAAAAATATCTGGGAATATACCGAGTATGAAAAAGCTCTGCTGAAAATTCTTTGCTTTTGGTTGGTTTGTTGTTGGGTTTTGATGGGGTTTTTTTTGCTATTTGTAATCTATTAGCTTATGGGAACAGGGAGATGTTCGTGATGGTGTAACCACAATCAGGTGTGGCTGCATACAAAGGGGGCTGTGGTTTTGCCCTGGGTTTGCTGTCATAGGTTTAGCACAGTGCAGAGCTCCTGATTTACACTGGCTGGGGTTGGAATTCAGGTGAGTGAGAAAGCTCATTGAGATGTTGGCCATCAGTCCCCAGGCATGAATAGAGGAGCTTTTGAAAGACTTTGACAGAGTTGAAATGGTGTCTGGGTCAAAGTAGTATGTTGCTTTTGTGGAATTTTATTTCTGCCCTCAGTGCCTTGCTCTCCAGTGCTGGCAACTGGGAAATGTTCCTCTGAAAACAGATTTGAATTTTGTTTTGTTTTGGGGAAAACTTAGACTCCTTTTCTTGACCAGTTAGGTTCTATGCTTGGCTACAACAAAACTCATTCCAAAAGATGCCAAGCACAAAATAATTGGAGTGAATTTGTCTTGGGCATAGAAAATAGATACCTGGATTAGTCATCTAACTTAAATGGGCTATCAAATATTACCAGCTGAGAGGGGTCTACATATAAGCTGATTGTCTTTTGATCATAAGAGAGTTTGGCTCAGAGTTCAGATGAGGAAAAACTAGTGCACCATATCAGTCCTTCATTTCAGTGCTGATCCTTGAATAAAATCTCACTAGGCAGAGTTTTACTGGGGAGGAATAGTCTAGCATGGGCTTGTTGCAATCACTTAAATTAAGAATCACCCTGCTCTATGACAATAGGTCTGTTGGGGGGTTAAAGTGTATTTGCTTTCAGTAAGGGCTGCTACAAAATGGCCTGATGAAAAATATTTCAAACACTCCTTAAAAGAAATTAAAGATGAAGTTTCCAATTCTAAAAAGAGATTTCAGAAAATTCAAAAGGGACAAAAAAGTATTTTGCAGTGATGCGGTTTTTGTTCTAATCCTGGCAGTGTTCTCTGCATTGTCAGAGGGCACTGTGAGTCTCGGGGCTTTATGGAAGATTTTGATATTTCAGGGAGTTCAGTTTAACAAAAACTGAATGCCCCACCCCCAGCAAAAAGAACGAAAGTTTGAAGCAACTGCAGCACATGGGAAAGACCAGAATTACTGGATTTCTCTAAGTTCATATAGCCCTTATTTATGGGCAGATTTATTATCCAGAAGGCTCTCTGCACTGAAGAAAAAAAGTGGTGTGTTTTGAGTTTGGTTTTTTGTTTGTTTGTTTTGCTCCTTGCGTTGTTTGTGGCTACCTTCTAGTAATTCTGTTGCCAGAGGCATTTTGACCAGGTCCCAGTTAAAGGGTGGGACTGATGGGGCCATCACCAGCTATCCACACAAATCCTCATTTCCAAATTTTTAGCAAAATCCCTGATTTCCCACAAAAACTGGTTTCTGTGCCTTAGGGCCCCAAGCTTTGCAGTGTGGTGCTGCACTACCTCTTTAGGCTGGTGGGTGATGGGACTGAGTACAGCTGTGGTAAGGGGCAGCCATGAATTGTCTTAGGAGTTTATTAGAGAATCACCAGCTATTTCAAGTTTAGAAGAGACTAAGACAGATATCTTGGAAAATCAGAGAGAAGAAAATTTGAGATTCTCCTAGGATACTCATTGTATATTTAGCCTTCTATTCAGGACTGGAGGGATTTTTTTTATTTTTTAAAGAAGAAGTTAAAATAGGATTGTGCTTACAGTAGTTGATATGATACCTGCTCACTGTTAATGTCTGCTCCTTGCTTAATACAGCTGCACATCTTTTCTAGTAGTGATCTCTGAGTGCAGGATTAAACAGCTTCCAAACCCCTCTGAAAAGCAAGTTGTCCTTTCCCTATTCCCCACCTCAGTTCCATAACTTGTGCAATCGATGCCACAGGTTTTAGAGAGGCTGCTTCTCATTTAAGAAGGAATTAACAGCCTGATGGATTTAGCTTCCTGACATATGAGGCAGAGAAACATTAGAAGAAAAGCTCTTGAGAAACTGGGGTCTGTAACAGAGCTGCCTTGAAATACAACTGAAGAAAAAATAAAAACAACCTCCATTAATGCAAGAGAGAAAATTGTATATGAGATATGATGAGGTTTGAAAGAATATTTCAGAAATATCTCTGTTTAAATGACTTGGCTGCAGACTAATTTGACTTTTTTCTCAGGCATTTTGTGTAACTTTCCAGTTCATAGATTTTTAAAACTTGAAACTTCGCAGTTACTTTGCAGCTGTGCAAAAGCTTTTGGATGAGCCTTGACGTTTAATTAATGTGCCCTTCTGAAATGTCTGGGTGTGATATGTGCTGTAGCTGCACTCCTGATCATATCCTTTTGAACACATTCCATTAGCTTCGGGGAGAAAGCGCCTTCAGCTGTGCTCATTTGTAAACATGCCCCATTTCTAATTGCTTTTGTGCTTTATTGTGTATAATCAGGGGGATACAGAAGATGTGAGGCTCTGGAGCCTTGCTTTTAGAAGGATTTCTTGTTTTAACGTGCCTCCCAGTGGCACTGTTAGAGTATTAATGTAATTTAAACGCTTGCTACTTGACATTTAAGTGCCCTGTGGTAAACCAGCCAGTTGAAAGTTCTTCTTGGCAGTGGGTATAAGATGTAATAAAGCCTTAGTGAAACAAGGGCAGTTTTCCAGGTTGCTTACTTCATATCTCCTTACAGACAACTTCTTTCTCTGCTTGTCATTGGCTAAATTTGTCACCTTCTTGCCTTATGTAAGATTAACTCAAGTATCTTGTTACTATCCTTTACAATGTCTCTGTGCTCTCAAGGGGCTTTCAACAGTATTTTAGAAATACTGTGGGGTTGTTTTGATGGGACTAAGGCTCTGCCACATAACTCCTATTAACATTTGGAGTCACCCTGTGAGCTCTCAAAATGTTACATTTCGTGTAATTTGCTTTCTGCTGTTTCTACCGAAGTTTGCCATTCACCAGAGCCTCCAAAGGTTATAGGTATTATTTTGTAAATGCTGCTAAAGCTGTGAATTACTAAGAATGGATCTTGTTTAAAGAAAAAAAATAATTCTTTTTCAAACAATTTTTCCAGTTAACAACATTAAGGAAAAATTTCTACTAATATATGTGTAGTCTCTACTTTTGATGGGCTCCTTGCTTAGCAGCAGTTTAGCAAGAAAAGTTCTTCTGCAAACTTTGTGAACAGAACTAAGCTGTGGTATTTGTGTTGTTCCCAGCAGCATCCCAAGGGGATGTCTTGGTGTGCAGTCCTTGTCCAAGTTGCCTGGCCTGGGATGCCTTTATGCTGTGCCTTGCCTGTCCTGTGTTTGTCAGCAGTGTGGGCTGTGCCTTGTCAGTGGTGAGGTTCACAGAGGCCAGGGCTGGGGCTGGGGCTGTTCTGGGCTGGATCCTGGGTGGTGCTGGTAGTGGGTCAAAGCAGTAGAAGGAAGCTGGTCTGCATGGGCATCTGAGAGGCACCTTTACATCTCTTAACCAAATTCATATTAACTTGTCCCCTTCCTACCTGTAAGGACACTTGGGGCTGGTGACTTTGTCCAACAGATCACCCGTCCTAGGGAATCCTTCTGGAGTCATAGCTGGAGATAGATCAGGCATAATTTGAAGACCCGAGCCAAAAGCTTCAATTAAAAACCTGCCATTTCTTAGCCATTAGCACTTCTGAGCAAAGCTACTCTTGGCATTCCTGCTCGCACTCCATGGCTTCGTGTGGAGTTTGTCTGCAGCACAACAGCTCTCTGAGTGCTTCAGCTGACGTTTGCTGCTTGCCCTCCAGCCCAGGAGCTTTCTGTCAGTGCATTTTAGGGAGTTTATCTCTCTCTGGTTACATCCACAGCAATGTCTGTTCAGAGGTGACTTAATAGTGAATGTAACAAGAAATAAGGACACTTGGAGAAACACTTTTTACTGCCTTAAGAGCTCTGCAGTTAAAAACAATCACAGTTAAAACAATCATGGCTTGCTTCCATGCAACAGGTGTCATCATCATGCATCACACAGTTACACAAGATTTTAGCAAGTCTTTACTAGTTGGTAGCTTTTAATTGTTTTTCTTCTAAACATTTGAGTGGTTTATCTGCAGTTGGGCATGGCATAATTGATGTCCTGTGATTTCAGTCTTGAAAATACCAGCATAGGAATCCTTGTGTACCCCTGAACCTCACTTCTACTGTGGACACTTGCCCAATCTCTGTCTCTACTCAAGAGAAGATACTCAACTATAACCTTGAAGTAAAGGAACTAGTGTGAGACCAGATCAGGGCACCAGACATTCAGATCTGAATGATCTGACATTCATCTGCAGAGCAGAAGCCTGTGAAACACTGCCCTCAGCATCTTCAGCATCCCAAAACATCCCAGTTGGTTTTATGAGCCTGGGCTCTGTCCAAGGGCTGGTTCCATGTGCTGGGAAGGATCCTTAGATTTCCACTAGAAAACAACATACTTTTCTTATTGGTAATAGGGACTAAGTTATACAGATTTGTGCAATGGGAAGTTTATCCATTTCCCACTGCCTCATTTACAAAACCAAGCATGAGACATTTGCACCATTCATGTTTCATCCCAGTTGTTGCAGACATAGACCCATGGTAGTGCTTTTCATGAGTTAAACATTTCTTCTCACTCAGGCTTGTGTGGGTGAAGAAGGTTGATAAAACAGGTAAGCTGTGGTTTTAGGATATACTGGGCCACAGTTTTAATTGCAGAATTCTTGGGGATCTCTTAAGAAAATTATCTATGTGGTCATTTTGATTTTAATCGTGGTTAGTTCCTAGTGGTGGCTCTCAGCTTCATTCACTGCCCTGTTCTCTTCTCAGTTATTATTTAATCTTGTGTGCCTATGCAAATCCAAGACATGTTAGTAATATGAAAAGTTGTAAATATTAATTTGGTCTAGACAGGCTTGTGCAAAACAGGTTGAATTTTTATGCTGTTTCTGAATAGAGGGAAATAGGTCTTCACATTTCCATTCAAAACAAGTTCTCTGTCCCTGCCTTCACTCTCTTCTTATGGTTGTTATACTGTAGCCCAAGGTGAGCTGTAAAAGGGCAGAGTTTAGAGATTTGAGTCTACCAGTTGGGTACTCCTCTTACTCAGTTTTATAGTCAATAGATGTTGCTCAGAAATAGAGTATCTTATATCAGCTGCTGTTGGCACTAGCATATTTGCTCTTATTGGGTTGATTTCAAGAGATTGATAAAGAAAAGAAAAAGGTTAATGGTCTGTCACAACTTTATCACAGCTTCTGATGGTGGTAGACAAACCCAGCTTGAGTCCTCTTTAAGTAAGGAGAAAAAAAAGCACCAAAGTTGCAAAATGTGTCTCCAAAAAGTCCAGGAAACCAGATTCTCTGAAGATGGGCCAAGAAGGGCATCTGAGTGGAGAGGTACCACTAAGAGAATCATTACTAATGCTTGTAAACCACCATATTTGTTTTGGAGACTACTATGAATTCTGAAGCCAACTGAGAATGAAGTGCACAAGTGTGGCTGCTCTAAGCCCTGGCTGGGGAGCTCTACCCTTACCCACCCCAGCTGTAACCAGGGGCCTGGATGTGTCTTTATAAAAGCTAACAAAGCCTTTCTGTGCGTTTACCTGCTGTGTGGCTCCTCAAATCATCATGGCACTGTAGCCTGACGTTTCCAGCCACCTCTCTTGAGTAGCAAGCAATGGCATGGCTGCCCATTCCCCGAGGAGTGCAGTCAGCCCAGCTTGTTTAAAGTGATGTAGTTTTGTCTCCAAGTCTGGTAAATCACTGCAAAGAGCAGTGGTCAGGATTGTTCACTGAGTCCCAGTCAAAAGCTTAGTTTTAAGTACTCCCTGCCTCCAAAGTTTTGCTGGAAATGGTGCTGTACCTTTTATCATGCTGAGAATTTGGTGATTGAATGGAAAGACTGAGAAATAATTGAGGGACTGGGCTAAGACTTAGAAAACTTAGATTCCCTTCTCTGCCACACATCCAAGACAAGTTACTTCTAACCTGAAATGGTTTCCTTTCAGTGCCTGCACTGAAATGTGAAAAGGGGTAAAAATCCATGGTGGCTGGTTGGGACCCCAGGAGAAAATATTTTGTCTGGAATATTTCAAAAGAAAGTCTCCCCAAATTCTATCTTCTTTTATCAGTCTGAATATGACAAAACCTGGAGAGTTCTCTCTGTTCTACCAGTGTATATTTCTTGCTGCTGTTTCCTTTAGGTAAAAGAGTGAACTGCAAAGATGCCTCAGAGTGCAATCTGACATTTTTTAGCTGGTAATATATTATTATTTATATAAAGATAGATTAGCTAGGTTCAATGGAGTTCAAAATCCTATTTTCTCCCAATTAACTGGACATAGAAAGCTATCAAATCATATTAAGTTATTTAGCAGGAAATTTAGCTTGGTTCCCATCATCTAGTGCAATGTGAGGCCTAATCTAATTTTTAGATAATATGCTCAAAACTATTGGGTTTTCCATGCACTCTTCAAAATTCTAAGTATTTCAAAATGTCTTTTTTTTTTTCCTCGCCTCATGTCAATGGCTTCAGCTTCAATCTTATGAGAAGATACATACTTTTTTATAAAAATACTGACTACAGATTGGAAAAATTAATGTAAACTTGGAGAAATTTCACTAAATGGCTTAGCATCTCAGGGCTATATGCATTAAGGTATCTGAAATACAATTAATCATGTATAGGTTCTATTAGTAGTATTTGTCCTTCTTTTACCCATAATAGGCATGATTCTTTATGTAGAATTTAGCAAATTGGTCCTGGGACCAATCAGCTTGCCAGGTAGGTGCAGAATAACTATTTATAGTCCTACTCAGAGAAACTAGTCTGTCTCTTCATCTCTTAACTGCTTAGCCTCCCTCTCCTTTTTCCTAAGTAATCTCCCAAAATGGAGGAATTTTCTTCAAAGGGTCAGGCAACAGTTAGTGATGTTGGCTGACAAGCAAAATCTAAAGACATGAGAACAAATGACATTGCAGCCAGAAGGAAACCTCCAAAATACTCTTTCTCTTTTTTGCTTTCAATTTGCAGCAAATTATACATTCTGAGCAAACATATAAGGATGAGAGGAAATCACTTGAAATGCTTCCATCCATGACTTTCTTACTCATGGTCTCACCAATGTTTGTTGTACTGTGCAAATGAAAAGAAAATAGGCAAGTCTGCCAAATCTCTCTGTTTTAAACTGTTTTGTTTTGTTCCTTTCGAAGATAAGTCATATTGATCTCAAAGCACATGACCAAAAGGTCATCAGGTGGTTTAAAAATTTGGAAAAGAATTTGAAACTATAAAAGATTGGTTTTTGTACAGAGCTATGGAAAAACTTTGTATTTCAAGTTTCAGTAACATCTTTCCTGTCCTCATGTACCTACTTTAGAGTTTTTTGGCATTTTTTTGTTGTTTGTTTCTTTTAAATTTAGTTTACTGAAGAGGTGAGACTGGCACCAATTGGGTAAAAAGTTCTGAGGTCCACACTCCAACATAGTTTTGCCATCCCCAGGCTTCACTCCTTTGTTAAATCATGCAGCATGCCTTACACCCTAGAGCTGCTAAATGGTCAGAAGCTCAGGCAGGTCAGCAAATCCACGAGCTGAGGTTACTCATTCATTTCCTCGCAGTGCCCAAACCGGAACCCAACACACTCGAGGCTTCAGTGCAGCTCCTAGGCAGGGCTCTGTTCCCTTTCCCTGTGGGCCCACATCAGCACACAGTCACCCATTTACCTTGATGCTCTTGAGGTCGATGGCAGGTTCTTTGGGCTTGGCTGGTGCAGGTGCTGGTGCAGGTGCAGGCGCTGGTGCTGCGGCCGCTGCTGGTTTCTTTACGTCCTTCTTTGGTGCCATTTTGTGTTGCTTAAACTGGGAAGTAAAAGTGCCCTAAAAAAAAGCTTTAAAAAAAAACCCCAACCAAACAAAAACCACTTAACAAGTGATTCCTGGGAGAGGAGCAGTGGTCAGAATGAGCTACAGCCTGTGCCCTGGAGGAATGAGCTACAGCCTGGACCCGATGTGCTAAACCCTGTAAGGGCATATATATATTTCACTTAGTGCCTCATACAGTCCTGACACATGCAGCTGGATTGGACAGCCTGATAATCAAGGGGGATGTCATTCTAGCTAGAGCTATAAATGGAATATAAGAGTTCAGGGCTTCATGAGATCAAGGGACTTCTTTCCCCTTTAAAACACAGTCCACCTCCCCTGTCTTTTTCATGCATGCAAAGGAGAGGGAAATATAACAAGCCTGGTTTCAGATCTGCTGTTGATCTGAAATTTGGATATGGATAGAACGGTCCTTTTTCTAATGAGAATTTTAGTTCTGCTTAAGTAATAAATCTTTCTTTCCTTCCCTCCCTCCCTCCCTTCCCCTTTTCCCCTGTGCCTGTGTAGTACTCCAGGAGGATTCAGTTTCAAACGGTAATTTTGACTTTCATGGCTGGGGAGATCATATTTTTCCAACTCCATTTGCCTCTCTCTCTACAGCCCTTCTCTCCTCCTCTGCTTCCTTTTTGTTCAAGGAAGTGTTGCTCAAGCAAAGGCTCAGGGTGTTTAAAAATAAAGCAGACAAATACAGAAAACACTGCAGTACCTTCAGCCAAGGCATCTCTCCCTGACCTGACCCTGGTTGTCTTTCAGCTGTTCTTACTTTTCCTTTCCATTCCATTAAGACTGTGTTTAAAACTGAAAATTTCTCCCTTTAATATTTTTCTTTGATCTTCTTTTTCCTCTCCTAGGGTTAAGCTGTGCCCTAACAGAATGGAGATCAGCTGGATGTTGTCTTCCCACACTGAAAGGTTTCCCGTTATAATGTATTTATTATTGTGAGCTGGCCATGAGGCAAATGGAGGCACTTCTGTTTTCACCTTGTTTGCCTGCCATCCTGTGTCCCTTGTTTATCTTTCTACCTCTCAGTCTCCTGTTGGATGTCCCTGCTCTCCATGCTCTCCAAGAGACACAGCTTTCAGGAGAAGATGACTTTTGTGTTTTCACTAGGCTTTTTCTGTGACAGCAAAACAGCTTCTAACTCTTTACACTGATGATTTCCCTGAGTCCATATGACTGAGATTCTCCACAGAAAAATCCTGGAGCACTGACTGTTCCTCCCTTGTATAGCAATCCCTCTCCTATTTACTCTCCAGACTCCTGAAGTTTTGTGCTAGTAAGTGCAAGGCTTTTGATGGGGCTTGTGTTTCTGTCCCATGAACTATCCTGTAGAATGTTTTGTACTTAGAAGTTAAAAGCTTGAAGGCCTGGACATCCAAAGTCTGGCAGGATATTCAAGCACTTGCATTTTCAATTAATGTGTTTTAAGGAAGGTAAACTTACCAAAAAAATGCATACCAAGAAGAGGCTAAAGGTATACTTTTATGTAGGATCATGCTCAGATCTCTTCTTTGCTACAGCCCATGACCTTGAGCAAGGGACTTGTTGGAAGTTGAGACATCCCTTTAGAATCAGTAGACCTATATTGATGGATATAATTTGAAGCTTTGGCTCAGTCTCTGCTTTAGACAACACAGTCTATAAAGGACTTTATTTCCTATTTCTCTACCCTCTATGCATCACTACACCTGTGAGAACTTTCATTGCAAGAAATAATTGGTGATGATCTAATAATTTCTATGATCACCTGTGATTTGCAATAAAATAAGCCTGAAAGCCACCATCAAATATATTTTTTAAAGGAAGAAAGGATTTCAGGAATGAAAAACAAACTTAGTGGGGTTTTTTTTGCACAATTGTGGCCTTTGTAATAACACAGATGTGTCTGGATATGCTTTATTCTGCCAGTAAAGGTGGTGTTGTGATGTGCTGACCTAAAACAATTGTATATTGACTGGATGAGAAGATAAAACAGGTACGGAGGAGGAGAATAGCAGGTCCTTATTTCAATTCCTGTGCTGGGACAGGACACCACAGGTTTATCTGCCTGTCAAGCTTGGATGTGACCCAAGACATCTCTGGGAACATGTCAGGTATGCCCCTAGGGAGCAAAGCCATGCCAGGTGATGCAGAGATGTGTCCCTGTGGCATGCAGCTGTGTCAGGAGAGGATTAGGTTGGGTATTAGGAAAAGGATTTTCATGCAGGGGGTGGTCAAGCACTGGAACAGGCTCCCCAGGCTGGTGGTCACAGCACCAAGCCTGACAGAGCTCAAGAAATGTTTGGTCAAGGCTCTTGGGCACAGGGTGTGATTCTGTGCAGGGCCAGGAGTTCAGATCAGTGATCCTTGTGGACCCTTCCAACTCAGGATATTCTGTGATTCTGTGACCTTGCACGGGAGCTGAGGTTTACAGTTCTCTGGCAGTGCTGTGCCCTAGGCTGTGGGTTCCAGGGGCTGCTGCAGCAGGAAAGTTCCTCTTTCACTTTTAGCAGTCACATTTTGCTAGCAGGATTGCCAGAGCAAAATCCAGGGTCTCCCTTGCACTTGCTAGGACTTGCCAAGATCCATGTCCAAGGGAAAGCAGCAGCAGCTGGGAATGAGAATTCATGGGCATCTGCCTTTTTGGGTGCACAGCTCCTGGGCAGGGCATGGATGCTTCTCTCCTGCAGAAGAATTCATGTTGAGAGGAATGAATAGTGATGAATCTTCAGCTTTCCTAAGGGCCCAGAAAATTCAGTAGTGAGAAAGGTGCTGGTTGGAAGCTGTGCCCTGTCAGCCCTGCTGCTCACTGACACAGGGGGCAGCTTGCTTGGGGCTTGCCTGGTTTTTATTGGTTTAATGGAGGAGGATACAGTTCTGCCCAATGCAAAACTTCTATGCATTTGGGCTGGATTTAGCTGAACTAACATAATGGAAGTGTGTTTTACATCCAGATCATTGAAGTGATTCATTCTGACACTTCTGAAGTGGAATATGGAAATGGGAATACCTATATTGGGCTGTACTCCCTATGTGTTTACTCTGAGATCTCTGTCTTTCTGGTCCAGTTTTAAAAGGAGAGCTGTTTTGGGCTTCCTATAGCCCAGGGAGTCAGGCCCTTCTTCAGGAGGAGGGAGCTGATGGGTTAAATCCATACTGTGAAGTAAAAGACAAGATGTTCTGTATTTCAGGAGACTCTGCAAATCCTGGAGCTGTTGGAAGAAAAGGTGAGTGCTGTTGCTTCTACTCTGTTTCATAATGAACTCCCTATGAGACTTGCTTTTTGCTGTCTAAAATACCTGAAAATGCAATTAACTTCCTGTTTGTTTAGTGGAACTGTTAGTGAGTTCATGGCAGTATACCAGGTCAAGCACCAGGGGAAATGTTGGTTGCTCTGATGGGAGTTTGCTTTCAGGCAAGGTGTGAGAATACATACTATTTGCAAACACCTAAGTACAGTCAGCATATTCCACTCTTTTCCTGGAAACATTCTCCTTTAACTCTTACTTGCTATAATTTCAGCTAATGTGTTTTCTCTTTCCTGTGATCAACTCCTATCTGACACCTGTTGGTGTTAAACATTTGCTGTGTTCCTCTTTTGAAGACTGGGTGGCTGCAATGTCAGCAGGTGAAATTACAAGTGTCCGTGTACCATTGGCAAGCAGCAATCTCAGAAAGATTGCAGTGGTCTGCAGCTGTCCCATGGAACAAACACATGTTTTATTCGGCCCATAAGTGAGAAGTGGTCTCATTCTTCAATGTAAATACAAGGATATCAATGGGAGGAGCCTACTGAACACAAACAAGGGAGGTTCAGTGAAATTTAAAATTAATATATGCAAATGATGCTTTTTTCCATCTCCAGTTTAAGTGTACACCTTGGAAGACTGTTTGAAGTCAAGAACCTAATAAGATCCAGGAAGGAACTGGGTATTTAGGCAGTTATCAGGAATATATGACTTACCATAATTTACAACAGATTTGGAAAGAATAAATAATCCATTTTACAGCAGCTCTTGAACTGATAGAGACTGGGTGCATTTTTCCACACCAAGATGCTGCAGAGTTCCTTGTGATCTCTTCAATGTGTGGTTTTTGTCATGACAGAGAGGGACTGCTTGTCTGGTTTGTTTCTTGCATGTTTCATCATTGGCTTTATGTATCAAGCCAGGGATCCACTTCCAGCAAACTTTAAGGTCTCAGCTTTATCTGTAATGCTGGCTGAGTGCCACAGGGTGCCTAATTAATCTGCTAATGATTTGGCTTTCCAGTGCTTACAGCATGGAAGCCACTTTCATCAAAATAGCAAAGCCTTTTGCTATCCAGGATGCTCAGAGCGGCAGAACATCCTGATAACGTGTAGAAACTTGTGTGGAAGAGAGTCAAGCCCGAAAAATTGCCTGGTCAGCATGTTTTACAGATCTTGGTCTTAGGACCCTGTTAAGGAAGGTGGTCTGGGAGCAGGGGACAGCATGGGAGGAGATCTGGAGCTGACAGCAGAGGTGTCAGGAGCAGTCCCATGGGAGCTGCAGGTGGTGGGAAATAGGGCAGTGATGGTAAACACTGGACCTGGCTTCATATAATGGCACAAAGACTGGATTGTATGGAGAAATGAAGGGCTCTGTTGGCTCAAGGCAAGATTTATCTCCTGGCTCCTTTAGGTGCTGCATAAGGTGTTGCTTGCCTGAATGCAGCCAGGGACACATAGCAGTCACAGGACAGTGTAGGCTGAAGTCAAACCTTGCTGAAGGAGCAGGCAAAGGAATGAGCATCTAAAGAAGGGGAAAGAAGGCACCAACTGGTGCTCCACATATAGCACATGGCTGACTTAGCACTTGTGCCACGTTGTCCTTCTGCTCAAGGTTTTCTAATTCTGTCCCAGACGATGTCAGCATCCCCCAGCAACTGGCAGCAGCTCCAAGGCATTCCCCAGAGAGCTGGTGAGCTCAGCCAGCCCCCACCTTGCCCCAGGAGGGCTGCCTGCAGAGGAGGCAGCTTCCTGAAGGTGTGTCTGCTTCTCAGCCTCGCCCAGGGGACTTGGGGGCTCCCTTCAATCTCACCTTTGGGCAGCTCATCTACCTCATGCCATCATTCCCCATGGAAGAAAGTGCCACCCAAGAACTCTTTGCAGTTTGCTTTCCACTGTCCTGTAAAGCTTCCAGTCATTTTCTTGGCACCTCGGTTTCCTTGGCATGAGCACCAGTTTATAGATCACTGAGCAACCAGGCTCTGAAATGCTAGTGCCTGGCTAAATGTAACAGCAGTATGCATGAACAGAGGGCAATGGAGGCAAGAACATGTGCATGGGAATCCCACTGTTGGAACCCTGAAGACAGGGAGTTTTGAACTTTCTGTGCTGTCAGGCAGTGACCCCCAAAAGAGCACTGCTTTTGACCCGAGGCCTTGGAGAAGGCTTCCAAAATTGAATGATAGAACTAGAATTACTGCTGTGTAGTTTGAATAGAAGTGTGTAATATCACATGGTGAAGGGTTTGGAATTTGGAGTTTTGGAATATAGTAATAGGTATGGGACAAGATGGAGGTATTAGGGCAGAGGTTTTCTTTCTTCTTGTCCCTCTTCTTCTTGGGTTTAGGTAGTACTGTTTAATTGGATGGAAAATGCTGCACTGTGGGTCACGGGTATTTGGTCATTGGGTCAAAAGTAAAAATAATTTGTGTGTTAGTTTTTAATTGGACAATTAGGCCTTAAAAGACCTTGTGACAAGCAAGATACATGGCCATTTCTACATTTTTAGCTTGTTAGCTAGAAGTGCTAACAGTGCACAGTTAGCTAGAAGTGCACTGTACTATAGATAAGAATTAATAAACAACTGAGTACGAACACAAGAATCTGTCTCTCGTGCCTTCAATCCTGACTCTGACTGAAGAGGATAAAAGAAGACAAAATGTAATATCCCACCAGGCAGGACTCTCTACCAAGGAAAACACTAGCTGGCAGACCTGGAGGGTTGCTGTGTAGTTTGAAACATAACCATCAGGCACTGGATAAGGTGTTAAATTTTGCATGTTCTCTCACACTGCATAGGACAAAATTCCCTTGGTGCTGCTTTGGGCAACTGGGATTCTTGTATCTGCAGAACTCCACAGCCTACATGTGAGCTGCAGAGACTCCCTTGCCTTTTTCTTCCTCTCTTTTCCATGGAGCATGCAGCAGAGGATTTAAATTATCATTTAGAATGATCAGTCTTTCTTGGATCCCATTTTAATCTACTAGGAGATGGAGTGACTTCAGACTTGGAAGGGGTGTTGAAAGCTCAGGATCTGGCCCAGACTCCCCACATACCTGCATTGCCTGGAAGGTTTCATTGTGACTTATAGGGAATCAGCCTCTTTTATTTTACTTTTTTCCTTCCCCCTCTTGCTTTTGGCATGAAGTGCTCGAGGTTTTGAGTCAGACCAGGAACTAAAGGACTAACTGGCTTAACGGGATGTGGTTTAAGTTTTGCTGATTTCTCTTAGGGTTCAATTGGGCTTGACATCTAACAAAACTCAAAAGTCATATCTGTTTTTAGGAAATTTGGTGCTTTCACAGTCTAGACCTCATTTTCCCTTCAGTCATTAGTAAGACTTCTCAATGAGGTATGGATAGCTTTCAAGACACAGAGCTTGGCGATATGAGCATTATTCTCTGAGATCATATATTCTCTGTCCTTGTCACTGGAATCCTGTCTTTGCCAAGCACAGAGTCTGCATTTGCTTAAATAGTGCTGAAAGCCCAGATACTCCAAAATGTGTTTAATACACTGGAACACCCTGTTTTCTAATCACCTGCATGATTCCTGCTGTTGTGCTAGAATTTAAGTGGTATGTAGTTCAGTCTTATACAAACCTTGAGATGGCCCAGCAAGAGCAAAGCTGTAGGAACCAAAATTTTTCAACTATGTCCATATTCAGCAGTAAGTACTTTGGATTTATGAAACCTGTGTAGGTTTCAGATAATATTTGTGCATTTTGAATCATATCCATGAAGATGATCGTCTTTGGGGAGAGGTGGCAATAACTTCATTACCATATAATCATTCACATTATACGTCTCTCAGAAAGAATTGTAGCATTGTCAAGGCTTATTAAGCCCTGATAGAAGTCCCCACAAATATCTAGAATATATCTGTACTGCAGTTGTCTGACAGGACATAAGTGAATGTAAAGCATTTGATGAGCTCCCCTTTTCTTATGAATCACTATCATAATGTTTCTAAGCATCCTGTGTAAAAAGTGTCTGTCCTTCGAGAACTGACATGGAAAGATGGAGCTGCCAGTTTGGGCTGGAGGTTTGGGAGTTTGAGGTTGTTGTGTCTTGTGGCAGTGTTCCCTGTGGCACTCCCAGCTGTGGCATCCCTCTATAACTGATGCTGAGCCTCCTAGCTCAGTGCTCCCTCTGAACTTATATTCTTCTGTATCATTAACAACTGCTTTCTGGTGGCACTGTATCCTCTTGTCCCAGCAGGATGTTCATTCCTAGTGCTGAGCCCATGGCTGGAGAGATGTCTTCCACCCAGCAGGCAAAGTAGGCTGTAGGCAGGTCTGGCAGGCTTTTCTTGCACTTTTCCAACCAGTCAGGGGCAAAAAGCCTCCTTTTAAAAATGTCGGAAGATGACAGTGTGAGTCTCCTAATGCTTTCAGTGGGAGAGGGGACACTCAGCATCCAGTCATGCTGCAGTCCAAGGTGGGAGAGCACACAGTGAACTTCCATTTTTTTAAGGAGGCAGGAAGGTCTCACTGCAGCCAGTGATACAATGGATGAACCTGGCCAAGCTGTTTGAAACTAGCTATGATGGATCTTGGCCACTTGTGCTGTGCTCTTAATGTTTGTGTGTTCACTCTGTGTGTGAAAACAAACTTGGTGAAGCACTGCAAAATCTTCCCAGTGAAGCTGCTCCTTGGTGCAAGCCTGTTTTTTGGGGAGCAGTGATGTAGATGTAAGAAATGCCCCTCAGGGTCTGTCAAGAAGCTATGCTGGCTCTAAATAGACTGCTGCTGCTGCACTCCTAATTTAGCTGTAGGCAGGCAAGTGACATGGTAAAGCTCAAGAATGTCACTTTGCTTCTTGTGTGACCTATGAGATCAGAGGTTTTTAGGAGATACACAGTGACTCTTGCAGAAAGTGCTGCTGAATACAGGAGGTGGAAATCCTGTGGGATTAGGCAAGATGTCAGAACACAAGGGATAAAGGACACCCTGAGAAGGTCTCTGGCTGTAGGGAGTGACTGAACACCTTGAACACCCTATAAAAGCTTTGTTTGTGCCTGGAGTGTGGCAGCCAGTGCAAGCTGCCTACGCCTCTGCCTGCAGCCCTTGCAATTATTATCTCTGAAGTTGCAATTTCACGTAAGACACGTAATCAGGTGTTTGGTGATCTCCTAGAGTACAAGGGTTGCATGTCAGCCCCTTCTGTTTGAATAGCTAGCCCTGAGAGCTTTTCTCCTGCTTGTTAAACTCCTGTCAGAGTCAGATACTTGCAATATGAGATGCTTCAGAGCTGCCACCAAGAGGCTGATGACATATTTTAGAAGACTGTTACTCCCAAAAGTAGTTCAAAAATGCCTGGTATTGTTATTGAATACTTTTCCCCAAACTCATTATCCCAAGCACACACATTATGCCAAGCAACTCCATTAAACTGATAGAACTGCAATGAATGGCTGTGGGTTGCTCTGTGTGTATGTGAAGGTTTTAAACACTTTGCTTAGGAGGTTGCGTCTAACTTTCTGAGAAATATTAGATCCTAGAAGTGGGAACAGTAAGTGCAGCAGGACCTTAAGTGCCAAAGCTGATTTGGGTGATTGTTTATAGCAAAGACAGTTTGAATCACAGTGGTAAGTACAGTGGAAGGCAACTTTACTTCTGTGGTTTTGGGGACTTTAAAATAGGTGGGAGATTGCATGTCAGCATAACCTTTCAGGGCCCAAAAGTTGCCTCTTGCAAAACCCAATGCCATGACTTCTTTAAATTAGTTGTGCTGCAGTGAACACAAGCCA
The DNA here is from genome assembly GCA_013397375.1 of Toxostoma redivivum. Lineage (NCBI taxonomy): Eukaryota > Metazoa > Chordata > Aves > Passeriformes > Mimidae > Toxostoma > Toxostoma redivivum. The sequence continues at coordinate 331,698 of VXBI01005979.1, read as the reverse complement.
GTGCAACTCCTTCAGAATAATTTGTGAAATAATTTCATATGTGTTCATTTTTGATTTGTCCTTGTGAATGTTACCTACAGGTAATGACTGACTAAGTTCTTTTATTAATTCTTATTGTGTTTAAGTGGGTTGTCAGGGACAAAGGAGATTGGTTAGATTTAAATGGCAAGCTTTTGGGGACTAAGGATTTGTATAGCAGTTTTAAAAAGATACCATCTTCTAGTTTCAATGCTGTTCCCTGCAATGAGTGTGCAAGTTTCTTATTACAGTAAAATCATATTGAGATAATTGGGGGATGTGGGAATCAAGGCATTTGGGAATGTGGCTGTGGCTATCTAACCTTCCCCTTGCTGGATGTGTCTTCCAAAGGATGGGAAGTATTGCAATGTTAGCAGCCTCCTGCCAGTGCCTCTCTTCTTCCTCTTCCAGAGTTGAATGTCAGCTTAGAACAGCCTTTATAGGGTACCTTGCAGTGGGGGCTGTTCTACATTTAATAATGTCATAATAACCAGCCTGAGAGGTGTGAAGCTGGAATATCACATTTGTGCTTGCTGTTGTTGGGAGTATCCGTCTTCCATTTGTTGTTTTTTATGATCTGAAAGGAATTGAGACTCTCAGTCTCTTGTAAAATTAGATGGAGCTTATGTTTCTTCAGAGCATCACTGTAGTCTCTTCCATTTTCTCTTTGCATCACCTTTTTCTTTCATGTCTTCCCTTTCCNGCTGGGCTTTTTCCTTTTCCTTTTCTTTTTCCTTTTCCTTTTCCCTTTCCCTTTCCCTTTCCCTTTCCCTTTCCCTTTCCCTTTCCCTTTCCCTTTTTTGCAGTTCCCTTTTCTTGCCATTATGGAGGCAGAATTTTTATCTATCCCTTTGAAAGGATATTTGCAATTTTTACAAAGATTTCATCTAGTGTTTTCATAATTTTAGCAGTAGTTAAAAGACTGTAATCCACTCTGTTTGCTGTGGGTTTTAACACTTAATACAAGTATGCTGATAATCCTGGGTAGCATGTTTGCTTCTCTGTCTGAGGGTGGTGAATGCTGAAAGGCACATTGCCCCCACTCTCAGTGCATGTAATTCAGCAGATCTGCTTAATTCTCAGTAGAGTTCAAAGCTAACATTCCTCAGTTCCTAATTAACTTGACAAGTCTGTCTCATCCCACAGTCCTGTCCTTTCAAAAGGAAGGAGAAACCTGCAGCCACGTCACAGAGGTGAGCCCTTGTGGTCTGTCTGCTGCTGGGAGGAGAGGAGCAGTGTGCTTGCTGCAGAGGGATCAAACAGCTGAAGAAAACAGTCCAGCAGAACGTGGCAGGGGGAGCTCCTGGGAGAAAAGATCTGCCAGGAGGAATGTGTTATTGGCCACTGAGGGTTTCTTTTCCCTCTGCTGCAGACCTGCTTCTTCCCCCTGTCAGCCTTTGCTCAGTAATGAGGATGGTAATTGTTGTTTATTAGACAAAGTTTCAGCAGTCACAAGTGATTTTGAGAGGCTTTGCCTTGGGTTTTCAGAAAGTGGTGCACATTCTCCTTTTAAAAACAAAACAAACCACCCTGCGGCCTCCTTTCATGGATTTTTAAGGTGAACATCCTCCAAATCAAGGTTCTACACTCACTTCATTTTGAAAATCAGTTACTACAGATGGATTTCTAAAGAGCAAGTGATGGCTAAGTCTGTTTCTAATAATGTCTCTGGAGCCACAAGAACATGTATTATGCTGTACATTGTGTGTTGCATGATTAGGATTTAAACTAAGGAGAAAAAGATCCTAATGGGAAACAGTGGTAAGAGGAGGTTACAAGCAGACACAAATACAGGCAAGCAGTCTGGTAAGTGGGTTCAAGGGAGAGCTAGGAAAATATGTAAACACAGAATTTTGGTACCCAGTAGCTTGAAATGCAAATACTGGGATGCTGAACTGATGGGAGCAGTTAAACAAGGGTCTGGTACAACTTTTTCTCTTCTGAGTTTTGGGGCCATTCAAGTCAGTGAACAGTGCACAGTGGCCAGAAACTAGGAAGAGGATGCAGCTCCCATGTTTCATAGGGCCTGAGTCCTCATTCCACGAGACAAAAGAAGGTGCTCAACCCCTATGGAAAGCAAAGATATGAGGAGTTTCATTACTGCCAGTTCACTTTAAGAAGATCACAGTTCAGTTTATTTTCCACTTCTCTGTTCCAGGGTTTGAAAATTCTTCTAGTATGCCATTTTTTAATTAATGCATTTAGTCCCAGCTGAAGGATGGTGCTTTTCACCTTTCTATGGCCATTGCAAACTGCCAGTTGGATTTTTGTGTGTTGTCTTTTCTTCCAGCCCTAAATTTGTGCCCATGCAAGGCTTCCAGCCCTGTGTCATATCTAAAGGTGATGTCCAGTGATTTAGCTAGAGCTGAAGAAAATGTGCCCAACAGCTATGGGGCTCTTGGGGTGCCTGGCCTGCTGTAGAACAGATGGCCAAGAGATCCTTGCTGTTTTTAACAGCTCTCTGAGAGTCTTGGCCAGTTCTTGTGGTACCCTTAATTGTAACTCAGTTTCCACAAAGGTGAATGACCCAGAAGTTGAGTAAAGCATTCATGGTCCTTTTGAGGAGCTAGTGACAGTTTCTGTGCTGGTGGGCTGAGCATTTCTTGGGGTTCATACCTTGCATGTGTGCAAAGGACATCCAAACAATTTGTTGTTCCTGGTTCCCTGTGACCTGCCTTCACACAGCACATCTCCTGTGAGCTGCCAGGGCTGGGCACTGCTGGCTGGGAGCAGTGGGGTTTTCTGCCCAGCTTTCCTCCTCTAGCTGAACTGGCAGGCCTGGCCAGAGGCAAGGAGACAATTCTAAAGGGCTGGCTAAAGTTCTAAAGGGCTGGCAGCTATCTGAGATGTGGGATGCTACCTTCTTCCTGATCACTGTGAATCCAACCAGAGCTCATCTTCTTGCCATTGTAGTACTTTCCTGATTCTGAAGTACAGGGAATAATCATGGGCAGAGCATGATGATAATGGGTTAATCAGATGAGAAATGATTCACACATTTCTTCATCTGGGAAATGAAGCACTTCTGTGAAGACTTTCTCTTTCACAAGACTTAGAAGGACATAATACTGGAGTCATAGTATTAATTTTGCATTGCTTTGTTCCATATTTCTATATTTGAAGTTTTAGGTACTGATTTCTTCCTCAGCAGCTTTTAAGCATTTTCTAAGTGTAGTAAAAATGTTACTCTTTGTGGTGTGACAAATGCAAAAGAAGCATCTTCAGATTTCAAGCTCTAATTGGGCTCTCTCTGTCATGTGCCACATTCAGAAATAATGAGAAAGAGATGCTGGAAATAATCAGAGATGCTGGAAAATGAGCAAAAGAAATGAGAGAAAACCATAGCAGAGAGCAGCCAAATGACTCATTGGAAGAGTCCCAGCTTGGCTCTTCTGCTCGTTTGCAGACAGAGGAAGGAGACTTGTCTCCTGAGTCTAAGGCAAGGCTGTCTCATCTGGGTGCCTTCCAAACCACCTCCAGAGCTCTTCTCTAAGTTTCTTTCCTTTTGATGAAATGATAATGTTTAGAGAATTGTCAGACTGTTACGTAGAGATGTTATAAGCTTGAGTCTAACCTTGAACTCTTAAGTGGATGGAGGCTTTTTCCTAATTCCTAGTGGAGCTCTCAAAGCTGCTTTCAAAAGTGGAGAGGGGGGGGTACTGTCTTAAGCTGATTGGACAGAGGAGACAGTGGGACCCCATCTGGAAATGATGTGTTGGACTGGGCTTTTGAGCAGCCTGGTCTAGTGGAAGGTGTCCCTGCCCACAGCAGGGGCTTGGGACAAGATAAGCTTTAAGGTCCCTTCCAACCCAAACCATCCTGGGATTCTGTGACCTTCCTCTCAGACCAGAAGTGGTGGCAGGATGGTGCGTGAAACTTCCATCAGCTGAAATTATTGAAGGACTCAGCTCTGTATGGGCACAGCATGAACCATTTACAGTTGAAAATGTTTTGAGGCTAGTAACGTAGGTGGGTTTTCTTTTTTCCAAATGGTGCAATGCATTGGGGAATTTATCCATCATTTTTATAAGGAAGATCCAAGCTGCATGTGGATCATTAAAGAATTTTGTTCAGGTATATCTAATTTGTTTTCTAACTGAATGCTTTGACTGCAACTTCATACTCTGAGTAATGAGATTTACTGTTCTTGGCCTGGTTTCCTAAGAAGGTGAGGTTCTAGCATTTGCCTTGCTTGTCCATATTTCTGTATTCTCTCAGTGATTATAAGGCCCTCTTTCAGTAAAATACCTATCATATTTAAACTGTGAAAAGCAAAGAAAGGATGTCAGACCATCTTTCTGTTATTACAGAGTTTATTTCCCCTTTGCTGATATCATGTGTCCCAAATCTGGGGTATAGGGAGTAAGTGCTAATATCATTCTCCTGTTGATTACAAGGCAGTAATTCCACACTTGAATGCATAGGCTGTTCAGTGGAAGGCTAAGTGAGTATTGGCATAAGTTAATGAGATTACTGCTGCTGAAAACCAAGGATCTGGCATTGTGAATATAATAAAAGGAAAGATGATGAAAGACAATTGTTCTTTTTCAGAAAGGGCCTGTGTGCTCCCAAACCCCAGATTCATGTGTACTCAAATGAGATCCCTACATTAGACTGTCTCTTTGTAAAGCACAGGGTCAGCCCTGCTGGGACGGGTTATTTCCCAGCCTTGCTGGGGTATAAACACCTTGGAGTTTATCCCCTGTCATGATGAACCACCTGAGGTTCCCAAAAGCTTCCACTGGCAACCTCCTGCTTCTGGTCTGGAGCCCAGCTTCTTGCAGATGAATTTGTCAGACTTGCAAGTATTAAGCACTGCAGTTTAATAGGGTGGTGAGCCCAATTCCGGGAATTTCTGTGCTGTATCTGGGTGTGGCTGTTACCTAATTGCCACCTGCCGGAGCTGTCACCCAGGCAGGCTTTGTCCTCTTTCCCATGGTGATAAATGAGCTATGAATTAGGATATACTTCCATCCAAAGTTTGTATTTTATGGTGACTTTCTTGGAGTGTCTTAAAGTTTATTTCTGGAGGTGTGTCTCTCTTTTTCAGCCACTTATAAAAATCTGATCAATCCCTTCCCGTCCACTACTGGGAGTGTCAGGATGGAGGTGGAACACCTCATTTACAGAGAAAACAGTTCCAAAACTCTCCTGGGAATAAAGGAAACCCCTGCAATTAAGGAGTGCTTTGCATGTCCCCTGTGAGGAAGCTGTTTGGCATCACTGTGGCCTCCCCCTCACCACTGAGGGATATCCTTAAAGAGGGGGATCTATAATAAAACTTGACAAAATGGTGGAAATATGATCGACTCCTCAGTGTGATTAAGGGCAGCAGTCATTATGTGGAACATTTGCTCTTGCCTTGTATGCAGCTCTGCACTACAGTGTAACTATTTATGGGCCTGGCTCCAATGGGATTTATGGAAAGCAAAATACTACCAGTGGATTCGATTACAGCCTGTGAACACTGCAAATGCTGCAGCAAATTGCAACTGCTGCAAAATGAGCTTTCCACAAGGGCTACCTGACATGTGTTCTGCTGGCAAGAAATTCCCCAGCCATGAGGAGATGGAGTTAAATGGCTCCTCACAGTCCTGCTCTTTTTTCCCCTCTTAAGGCTTACAAGTTGGTTTTAGGGCTGCCTCTGTGCCTTCTCCATTTCTGTCTGTCTTCCTTGACAGAAAGAAAGCAGAGCAGTGTACTGTCATACCTAGGCTTCAAGGGTGGCCAGTCATTAGAGGATCTATTGTATTTTTTTGGCCAATTTGTCATCTTTCAGCCTCTGGGGAAAGTGAAGGCATTGCAGGGCATCTGAGGGTGAAGAGTGGCTGCAAGTTGTCCTGTCCAGAAAAGAGGGTGGCAAAAACAAATGGTTTTTGTGCCTCTGACGTTGAGGGATACATGAAAAAGAACTTTATTCTCTCTTTTCCTTTCTGCTGGCACTCTTAGCATCCAGAATGCCTGAATATAGGGAATGGAGCTGTTCTTGAGAGGTCCTGGACTTCCTCCCTTGTGAGCTGAAGGAGGGTTCAGGTTTCCTTGTGTCAAGCTCTTTTTGCCTTCCCCCTCACACTACATTTTGCCTTGCCCTTGCTGTGCTGCTGTAAACTGGATTTGATAATGATCCAAAGCAAAAGCTACCCTCCTTGTTCCCCAAAAGTGGCAGCATGGAGGCAGAAAGTGGTGACTGAGGTAGGGAGAGAGGTGAAGCAGAAGTGTCTGCTGCAGAAGGAAGTGGCAGGGACCACCATGCTAAGGGTGAAAGCTGGCCTGGGGAACGCTTGGGAATACAAAGCTTTGTGGGTGAGGCAGTAGCAGAGTGCCTTGAATTGGCAGCTATATTGAGAATTGTTTTGTTCTGCTTTTCCCCAACAGCTTTTGAGGGAGTGGGTTTGGTATTGACACAAGAAAAATCCTGCAGGATTCAGAGGTATGCCAGTTCTCTCTAGGTCTCAGAGCAGCCATGCACCTGCCCAGGACACAGAGATCTTCGTGCTCACCCTCTGCTTTGAAAGGTTAATTGTGCCAGTGGGGTGGCACGAGGGTGAAGGGCAGTGCTCATCCCCAGACTCCAGGTGCCATGTCTGCAGTAGTGCCAGCAGCCTTTATGGGCTTGCAGAGCATTACCCAAGCCAAGCAATGCCACTTCTGCACTAGCAACATCCGTGATCCTTCCTCCTGAGCTGGGAAGTTGCTCTCTGAAGCCCAGCTGGTATGTTGTGATATTTTGTAATCTTTGGCAAAGACAGGGAGTGTAGGAGAATTGTAAATACATTTGTCCTAAAGGGACAGTGGTGGTGCATCTGTTTCCAGTTCATGGTAAGGGGATGTTTGATGAGTGGCATCCTCAGTCTTGGAAGAGTTTGCTTGTTCTTTCAAAAAAAAAAAAAAAAACAAGACCAAACCACAAACAAACAAAACTCTCCCCCAACCCAAACAAATAAAAAAAGAAAAATGAAGCAATAAAAATCTACATGTCAGATATTGCTGGGATCCAACCAAGACTTGCTTTTAAGGTCAGGCATAAGCTTATTAGCTATGTCTGAAATCTGACCAGCTGTTCAAAGTTAAATAGTTCCCCCTGATTCCTGTGTTCAGCTGTTGCAGAGGGGCTGGATCCTAAACTGCCTTCAAATTCCATGCAGCTCCAGAACTGGCCCACATAAAAGTAAAAAATACCTTTTGCCAGCTATGTTTGGTACAGGAGACTTCAAAAGCCAAGGGCAACCCGTGGGAAAGGGAGTATTTGGCTCTCTATTCCCTGCAGCTCGGGAGTGGTTGGTCGCTGGGCTTGTGTAATGTCTGTAAAGCTGATGTGGAGAGATTCTCTTCTCATTCTCTCCCTCTCCCTCTCCTCTCCTCTCCTCCTCAGAGGCCATGCAAATACAACCTCCCTTGTGTGGTTTTTTTTGGTTGGAGTGCCTTTCCCAGGAGCCGAACCCAAGTTCTCCTGAGGCACGACTGATCAGCTGAGTGTGGCTATGTGCTCCAAGTGCCAGGGTGGCAGCTGCTGTCAGGCTGCATTGCCACCTGCTGGGGACACCACCACCCTTCTGTCAGGGGTCCCCAAGCTAGCGCTCTGCCAGGGTCCAGCCTTTTTCCTCAGGTGCTTATTTTGAACTATCTACTGCCTCTTGCTTTGCTGGAGTTTGTCTTAAGCACTAATAATGTGCAAGTTGTAACTCCAGGGGTTTTAATTTCCTGGTTTGGGTACTGGCCTTCAGGTTTCTTTCACGGGTGCAGCCAAAGGAATGCAGGGGACACTTTGGACAAAGGACTTGGACATTCTGGGCAGGAAAAAAAAAGTAATTTAAAAAAAAAGTAATTAAAAAAAACTTTGTTGCTAATAATTATCTGTATGCCCTGGGAACTGACCTGGAGCAGGACTTGTGATGTTGTTGGGACCCAGCCACGTTCCCTTGGTTGCTGCCATCAAAGAACCCCACTCAGATTTGGCCAAGCTATTACACTAAGATGCAAAAACATGGACAAAATAAAATAGGGGAAGTTGGAAAGATGAGACAGTGGTGCAGTGAGGTCTGGCTGGATAACTCGTGTAAGCCAGCAGCTTTGGGCCCCACTGGCTGCTTCTCCCACTGCTGCTTTTGTGGTACTGCAGGTAGGATGTGCCACCCTTATTCTCCACCTGGCTCAGCTCCAAGCCTGTCAGATAGAAAGTCTGTTCTGGGGCAGGGGGATGAGCTGGGGTTTCTGGAGGCTGAGATCTCTTCTGCTGTGCTTTTCCCCTATTAACTCTAGGAGAGCATCTGCTACAAGCTAGCAGCCTGCTCCAAAGTCGTTTCAAAGTCGCATCAAATACCAGCAGTGGTCGTTTATAAATGGATTTATCAGCTCAGTGTGTCTGACTGAGAAGGCTACAGGGGCTGAGGACAGCTCATGGCAGGACGTTTTGGCAAAAGCTTTAAATAATGTTAGCCACTGATTTTGTGTCTCTGCTGATTGCTGTTAGTGGGCATTTGAAAAGTTAGTATATAGGAATGATAAATGAAATAATTTAGGCACAGACAGCACTGTCTGCTGTTCTCTTGCACTGTCTCTGTCACATCTCTGATAGCTGAAGCTGCTGTCAGCTCTTGAGAGCTGAAACCACGCTGGGTTCTCGGGGGACATGCACACATACAGATGGCATTTGGCCAACAGTAGTTGGGATGGTTTTCATCTTGCTGATCACACTAGTATACACAGGAGGTGAACACAAACTGAGCTAGATGATAAAGCATTCAAAATATGTTTTTTACTTGTTTCTTGGGAATATAGGTTATTTTACATGTTTTTATTTTTGTTTTTTAAGCAGACCACCACCATGGACAAACACAAGCATCAAGTGTCAAATATCTACACTTCTGATAAAGTCCCTCTCAGGTGGCCTGTTGAAACAGGACCTTCTGCTCCTCCCCCTTGGCACAAAGGTGGGTGGAAGTGGGCAGCACCACACCAAACCCCTGTATGAGAAAGGAAGGGTAACCACAGAAACTGCACTATGCTGTTTTCTCATCCTCATTTCTGCACCCCTTTCCTCAAGACCTTTACCACAAACCTTAATAGAAACTATAGAAAAGCAGGTTGTTTAGGACCTCAAGCAACTTAATATACATGCTTATGTTGGAGGGCAGGATCACCTTTCTCCACCTCCTGACAGTTTGGTCTTAAAGCCTCTGCTGCTGGACAGTCACAGCCTCCCTGAGGTGCCCTGTTCCTCCTTTCATTAAGCAGGAGGGTGCTTTTCTAGGAGGATCCACATCTTCCTCTTGGTGGCCAGCACTGCACACAGGTGTACTTTGCTGCAATTAACAGTAACCTGCAGGACTGTGGTCTCCAATGGGAGCCACAGAGGGAGGAGGCAGCCTTGGATGGAGACACCAATGCCAAAGGATGCCCTGGGATGAAAGCACAGCCTGCAAGGGAAAGCCCAGGACTGGCCTTAATGGCTTGGAGATGAGGGAAGAATGTGAAATACTCTTAACACTCAGGGTGGGTGGAAGGCCATTGAGCCTCCAGGAGCTGCCAGCACAGCACAGCTGTTCTAGCATATGTTGATCTCTTCAAACGTGAATCCTGGTCATAAATCAAGAGATAGAAAAACCCAAAGTTTGGTTGTTTCAGCATTTTTATTAGACAGTGCTCCACTCAGCAGTTGTACACATGGCCCTGATGCTCCCCCGATCAGTGTACAAACCCTGGGACATTATGCTCTCATGACCCAGGCTGCACAAACCATCTCCTTTTACAGAAGTGGTGCCCAGGAGAAACCCAAGCTCAGAACACTGCCATCACACCAGCCAAGCTGAGAGATAACTTCAAGCACTGTTGGATTAGCAATTCCTCTCTGCTTCCCAGTCACCCCCTGTGCTGCTTAGATTCTGTGAATGACAGGGGATGCCTGCTGTTGTGTCCACATGAGTCTGAGGCTTCTGACAGGGATGCCCACCCTCAAGGAGATGAGCTTTTCTGCACTTCAGCCTGTCTTTTGATGGACTTTCAGAAACCTGTGAGGGCAGCAGGAGTGTGGGCTTTGAGGAAACAAGTCAGCCTTCCAGAGCTGGTTTCTATCCCTTGCCTACCCAGGCAGTTCTCAAGGGGCTCCCTCTGCCCCTGGGGCTCAGCTGCCCTGCCTTCAGGCACGGGTGAGTGTGATTGTGCCAGGTTTGGGGGTCCTGCTCTGCCATTGCTGCTCCAGTAGAGTGGCTGTGCTGCCCTGCTATTTCTCCCCCACCTTTCTGGGACTTGAGGCACCCAGCAGCTCAGCCCTTTTTTTGAAAGATCAAAACCCATGGCCACATTGGTGCAGGCTGAGGAGCTACCCTCAAATAGCACGTAGCTGTGTGGCCACATCTGTAAACTTCCCTGAGCTCACTGTTTAGCTCATGCTCAGTGCTGAGAAAGTCGTTTACAGAGTCAGGTCCCAAATTTCTGTGAATTGGTGCAGCATCAGCTAAGGATGAAAAAGCAGATTTACTCCCTGCAAGTACCTGATCTGCCTGACACATCAAAGCCAGTTACCTAGTGCAGATTTTCCAGTTGGGTAGGTGAGTGGTTGCAAATCAAACTACAACAAGCAGTAGCAAGGCAAACAAGTGACTCAAAATATACATGTTTGGGAAAGCTTGTAAAAGAAAACATATAAACAACATCTATACAGCTAATAGGCTAAATGTTGTCAGAACTTAGTGGCATACATTTCTTTTCCCTTTTTGCTGCTGGTGGGCACCTGGCACCACCTAATACACAAATTTATATAAAGACTGCAAAATAAACTCTCAAAGCTAACAAGAAGAGACCACAAAAGCAAGCATGCTTAGCTCACTTTTGGACTGGAGTTTGCCATTGGATGACCAATGGACTAGCAAGGCTTAATGTAAGATGGCAGTGCATTACTTGTCTGTCACTGGAACAAATGCATAGAAGAGCTATACATAGCCTTTGCCTTTAGAGCAGAGAGGTGCAAACTCAGGACAAGCCTTTGGCATGTCAGTTCCAGCTCTGCCAGTTGCAATAAGATATTAAAAATATATGTAAGACTCCACAGTCCATCACATTTGCTTCATGTAGCACAGCCCAGATACTGAACCATCTGCTCTCTGGGTGCTCAGAAAGAAAACACTTGAAAACAAATTCTAGGGCAGTAGTCTCAGTTTTCCATCTATTCTCCAAAGGCAGCTAAATTCCTGCAACTATTTGTTATCACAAAAAGAAGTTAAATAGCCCAGGTTACATTCAATAGAAAACTTCCTCCCAGGAAATGGGATACAGGAAATAGCAAAACTCTGTAGCCAACAAAATACTGTACAGTTCTCCCTGCTCCCACCTGCAGCCCTGAGTTTTTAAGCAACACCAGCAAAATCTGCATTCTGTTTTTTAAACTAAACAATGTAATGAGACAACTAGAAGTGTTAGAGAACTCAGCATGCCCTCAGGAGGATGGATTTGTGTTCAGTTAGGTGAACAATGATGAGTCTGGAAAAAGGAGAAAGCAGCCTTGAACTGCGTTTCCAAGTGCAGGAGGATACAGGGCAGCAAACTGCCAAGCAGGATCCAGATTCAGAGTTCAAATGCAGGGAACTTGGCCTTGGTAGGCACCAGCAGGTCAGCAAGAAAGTAAATAGTTCCAGCCATTCCTGAGGATGAAAAAAACACACTGTGCTTCAGAGAAATTCCCTTTGGGCACTGTTTTTCTCAGTTATCCAGGGAGTGAATGAGTTATAAAGACAGAAGAAAAGGTCCTAAATAATTTTCAAGGTCTTAGCCCAGGTCTCTCAAGCAACTTAGGTACTTCCTAGTGGGAAGTACTAGTGGGGAAAAGCATTTTGAAGTTAATCAGATGTTGAAAAGCACCTAGCAAAACGTGATGGGTCTTTTCCCCACTCCAGCTCCCTCCCTTCTGCTTTATTGATCCACAGGTTCAACTCTGGACAGCTTTGTCAAACTCTCTTCCTTGTGACACTACTGTCCAAGGTCCTCACTGATGGAACTTCTGCTGTCCCTTGGCCTGCAGCAGCTTGGGGAGATTTAGGTTAGCTGGGGGGCTGGTTCCTTCAGCAAATACTCACTGATGGCAGATTTTGGAGGAGCTGTTAGCAGGAGGCACAAAGTGCCATAGGAGCCAACAAGGCCCATTTGTTCCTTACTTTTAGAATCAAACTGGAGCACTCATGAAGGATTTCAATCCTTAAAAATGTCCAGTCTCTTGACTGTCTGAGAAGCCAAGCTACAACTAACCTTCTTTTGGTAGCCATGAAAAGAATTCCCCTTGAGATCTGTATGCAAAATCTGTCTGAGAGGCCTAAGAGGACAAGATGCTCCAGCTAAGACTGGGCTACAAGGAGACTGCTTCTGGGAAAGGGTAGAAAAACCAACTGGGTACAATTTCCTTTCCATCCTCTACATTGAGCTTTGCAAAGACTCCAGTGGAGCATGTATTTAATTTCCTTGGTGCTGGAACAGCTAAGATCCAGGAGCAAAACACTAGGCTAGAGACTGAGATTACCTTCAAAGAGAGAGAATGGTGTGTCTGGAGTCCGGCACCCATGTTGCCCATAGCTTAAACACCACTCTGCAAACTGAAAAAAAAGATACAAAAAATGTTCAAATTTGGTTAAAGGCAAGTCTTGGAAAGAAAATACTATCCCTATCCTCACATTACTCCTTGCAGAACAAGGCTTCTGAGGAAATCCCTTCTGTACAGGCTGTCAGACAGTGACAGCACTGTTGAAGGACTACTCTGGTGCAGCTGGTCAGATCTAGCTGCATGTCTGCCCCACAAGAAATTGGGGATCAAAGGCAAAGACAGTGATGCAGAAGGCAGAAGTGAATATTGCCTCACACACACTCGTACCTTGCAGGCCCTGTAGAGGTATTTCATGTTCTGAGTGAGGTTGTACAGTGCCAGGAAGGCATAAGCATTGCCAGCTGTGCCATGGCACAGCCCATAGCCTTTCTTCAGTAACCCGTGCTGCCAGATCACTTCTGCACACTGCAGGGCATCATTCAGGTATTGCTGCTCCCCGAAGACCTGCAGAGACAAGAACCAGTTGTCCTTGCTGAGGCAGTGTCCTCCAAGCAAAGAGCATCCCTGTGAAATGCAGAAGTTTGGGTGTCCTGCTGAAGTGACTTCACTGTTTACTTTTTAGGAGGATATTTTTGATACCCATGAGTGGGGATGTAAGACCACTACTTCAAACAGAGCTAGCTGTCACCATCCATCATCTGCAACAGGGCAGCCCACACAACTGATGGACATTTTCAGAAATATGTTTTCAAAAGACTAATTTCTGTATCAGTCAGTGGTTCCCGTGGGGTGATTGTACTCTAACAACCCATTCTACTTCCAGGCAAGAGTTTCACATTTAGGGGTCTCCAAAGGGTCTTTGCAAGGTTTCTGGTACCTTGTGTGCCTGGATAAGCATGTAGATGACACCTGGTGCTCCATGGCACCAGTGGACGAGCAGGTCTCTGGTGTCACCAATACAGGGAGGGTAATTCCCAGACGGGAACTTGAGCTGGCAGACATAGTCCACGCTGGGCTTCACTGTGTTGTGCAGCTTTACTTGGCTCACTCCAAAGCCAGGCTAAGAGAGAGAAAACATTCAAATCAGGGAGGATTGCCATTCTGTCTGTCCCTAAGAGACCCAAGGTCTGCCCAAAAGGTAGAAACTACGGCTACATTCCCTCTTGCTCCTTGTAAATTAAGTCATTTCTTTGGTTTGGGCTTTCACACTACACAATAACCCACTCAGTCCCCAGCTGCTCTGCCTTTTGGCAGGGATTTATTTACAGTCCTACCCTTGCATCCCAGAAACAAAGACTGTTCCTAGCATGTCACCTGGTCCTCTAAGCAAGAGAGCTTGCTGCTTCTTTTCCTAAAGATGAGTAGAATAGCTTCAGGTACCCAGAGCTGAAGTAAGGAGGTAATAAACTCAGTATTAAGGATGATTCCTATCACCTAGAGCATGTCAGCCCTTAGCTGCTGGGCCAGCCCAGCTGGCAAGTTGCAATTCTGTATCTTCACAGATGTTGCTGGGTAATTTCCAGAGGCTGACTTCACTGCTGACCTCAGCTGGAAGCAAGGGAGTGGCTTCAGTGTTCTCTTCCAATCACACTGCCCCACATGAAATCTGTGCAGTTCTAATTCCCCATGGCAGACTGCAATGAGCACTCTCATCTAAGGATCACATTGTTCCCAGGTTGGTAACTGGAAAATTAAAAATCAATACTTGTGCTGTAAACCCATTAGAGATAAAGATGTTCTCCTCTCCTTATTTCACATGCTTGCTTCTCCCAAGGCTTTTTGTGCATCGTGCTTGGCTGATCCAGGCTCCTTGTACTTCATATACCAGAGAAGCATAAAGCCCGTGCAGTATTTTATGGGAGACCCAAAATTATTTAAAACAGCCACTTGGGAACAAGCTCAGGGACTTGGTACAAATTTAGGCTCACAGCACATAGCTGTCTCCCCTGCTCCTAGCTAGCTATTCTGTGCTCCTGGGCAATAACCACCTTGCACCCCCCTCTTGCCAAATCTTCTACTTAAAAACCACCAACCACCTCTTCCTCTCTGAGCAACAGAAGAGTTATATTCACAGGACTTCTACTGATCCTGTATATGGGTTTTGACTTTGACAGTCCTGAAGGAAAGCTCAAATGCTTGAAACATGGTGGCTTCCTTCTCCACCTGCTCTGAGAGTTATGCCTAATAAAAGATTATAGACTATTCCTAGACCAAAATAATTTGTGTTGCTCATGGGTCCTCTTAATGCTTTAAAAATTCAATGTTATTTATTGCTGTTATTTTTCTAAGTGCTAAAGCACTGCAAATATATGCACGAAGGGACTCACATAGTGGAATTATCACTCTCATTTTTTTCAGACCCAGAATAGGGAATATTGACAGAGCTCCAGTGAGTTGTGCAAAATAGTGAGAAACATCAAAGCAACGAGAGTACCACATCTCCCAGCCTCTTGTCCTGCTCTGCCTGCTTCAGGCACTACAGAACTCAGTTCCTTTATCAAAGTCCCACTTCCTCCACATTTAGAAACAGGTTCTGCCTTGGATACAAAGGCATTTCCCACTTCCCTACTATGAGCACAATTTCTTTCACCATGCTTTTCTCTCAGAGATTCTCACTCTAATGATGTGACACTGCTCCAAGTAACCACCTCAGAAAATGCAGAGAGCCAGCAGATACCAAAAAATGTGAATACTTTAGAAGCAATTAACACGAGGAGGAAACTCAAACCCAGCTGAGCTACAGGTCTCCATTATGTGACATTGCTGGTTAATGCAGGTCACATTTCTCCACAGATCTCCAAGGTCAGAGATTCAATCTTAGATTTGAAGCAAACCTTTACAATTGGAAATGCATGATGAACACATGAGTAAGTCCATCAGACAAGGTATATTTCCCAGTTTGACATTACCAAGAGCCAATTCAAATGCTCTTCCTTGTTCAAAGAAATGTGAAACAGCTGCTAAGGGCCCCTCCCCTCCTGTCTCTTACCTGCATGAGATAGTAGTAAATCCCAGCCAAACCATGGGCTGCTCCTACATAATACTCCTGGTACCACTCAAACATCAGTGGGCTCTTTGCTGTGAAGTTCCTCTTTTTGGCTAAGTTCTCTCCTGAGGCTACAACTGCTTCACAGACCTGTGAAGGGATGGGAACAAATGTGGGTGAGGAAATGTTGCTGTCTTGGACACAGCACAGTGAGTATTCTGACACAGAATGAGATTTGTTTTTCTGCCCAAGCAGAGGGTGGAATGAAATGTATGCCAGTCCAGTACTGCCTATGGATTTAACATGGACAGTGGGAGACATGCTGCTTTGTCCTTTTGGAGGAAAAGCAGGTATACCATGATGTGGCTTCTCCCTTATTGCCAGAGTTCTTCACATCTGGCATTGATCTGCCCCAAGCTGAGTTGCATGGGAAGAGACAGATAAACCAGCAAAAGGCACAGCACCTGCTGAATGTGACTTTGAGGGATCTTCTCCTCTCCGAAGTGCTTATTCACAAATATCAGTGCAGAGAGATAGCCCATGCGCCCATAGAGGAGCTCATCTGGCACTCGTGGGTCAGCCTTGTGCAGGTGGAGCAAGCTGCAATGAAAATTCACATGGGCGAGATGAGAGCACACAAAGCCATAGAAACAAGCACTAAGACTGGAGCTCTAAACCACAGTTTGTTCCTTCATGCTGCCTGTGCCCTAGGAGATGTCAGGCCAGGCTCTGGCTCTCAGCCTTCCAGTTGGAATCACCCTTCCCTTCTGCCTTTTGTTTGGCTGATTGCTTCAGTCTGCTCTGCTCTTCACACTGCACTCATACTACGTGCTGGGGTTTTAGAGCACCAGCTTGGAAAGCTACTTGAGGGGGAAACCTGGGTTAAAAGAAATGGTCAGCATAAAGCTGCTGACTGCTCAGGAAACGCTGCCCACCATCTCCTTGTGGTATTACTGGCAAGGCAGACACTCTCCCAAAAATCACTACTTTCAAATTAAATGGCTATCCTTTTAATTTGACTGCTTAAGGAATACTAGAAAGTCAAACTAGTGCTAATGGTATGTGGAAAAATCTCACCCCTAATGCTTGAAAGTCCCTTCCTCTCCATGCCTGCAAATAGCCTGGGTTATGCTGTCAGGCGAGAAAGAGGGGTCTCCATGAGCTAAAAATCTAAGTGAGAGGTGGAGCTACACATATTGTTTAACATAAAGCTGCCAGCCACGGCACAAGGAAGAAATATCCTCTAGGGAGAACTGAGCAGCAGTGAGGACAGCTTAGCAAAGTGGGAGTGCTGTGGCTGTCTGAGGACAGCTTGCCTGGCATCAGGCACAAGTGCAGAGTGAGGTCTCCTGCAGTCAAATATTTTCTTTGCCACTTTTCTATTATGATATTGCAAAGCTGGTGATACTCCTGTAGTGCTAACAGAGACTGACAGCACTTCACACTGGTGCTTTGTAGCCCAATTCACTCTTGATGCTGTTTTTCCTTTGTTTTATCTCTCATCATACTTCCAGAAAGATTGGATGTCCTTCCCTGTCAGGGCAGCAGTGTGATTCGATTTGGCCTTATTTTTCTGTTCACCTGTAAGACAGCAATCTGAAAAGTGCCATCACTTTTAAAATATCAGCATAAGTGGCTTTAAGGCTGCTCCCTGACTGTTTGCTGCTGTGAAACCAGCCAGGAAAAGCTTGTGTGTGCTGAGCTTCCCTGTCACAGCAGTGTGAAAGAACAGAAAAGGTGCCTTGGCAGCCTTTGCTCCCTGGGCTCCAGGGACTTTGCAACAACGTGTTGCAAAGTAAAGAAGCAACCAAATGCCTCAAATGGAGAGGATACTGGCCTGTAACTTCTCATGGCAGGAAACTTACTTCCCTTGGCACTGGACTCAAAGTGAGCAGGGATTTTGAAGGAGAAAGGAGGAAGCAGGGTCTCAAGGTGGATTGGCTCTAGTACCACTTGCCATGTGGACTGACCCATGGGAGAGGTTTCTTTCCCACAGATTAAACCCCAGAGACAGACTTTACACCCATGGGTTAATCTCTCAGCTGCAGGAGTTGAAAGCAAAGGCCTGCTGCCTCCTCATGGCACCTGTCACAATGTCAAAGGAAGGCAGATGAAGAGGGTTTCCAAGGAGGAGTCTGGACAGACAGACTCTGCCTGGCAGCAGGCTGGCCAGAAGAGAAGCTGGCTGGTGATGTTGTTCAGCTCTGAGATGTCAGGTGAAATAGAAGGAATGGATGAATGCATGACTTGTAATACCAGCAGTAGGGATTCTCTCAGTTCTGGATGTGATATCCTCTTTTCATGGGGAAATCTGGAGCAATTGGACCTACTCTTCTTGTCCTCTGTGCATTACTGCTTTACCTCTAACTGCTTTTCAAGCAGAATCATCAGGGGAAAAGCCTGCCAGGAGTTTCTGCTGTTTTGTGGTCATGCATTCAAAAAGAGATGCTTGGGATGCTGCTGGACTGATTGCATGCAGAATGCATTTCTCAGGTGTGTGGGTAAATTATGGTCTCTGAAATGAGGAGCCACTCCTATTCACATTATCAGCCTATTACTTCAACTGTCAACAATCAGCAGTTTCTGGACAGAGGGAAACCAAGGGCAGCTGTAGAGCAAAATGGGATTTTTGTACATCATCGGCTCTGAAAGCAAAGCTTTGACCTTCTGAATTGGTGGGATGTGACAGGGAAAACAGGACTCCTAGAACATGGCTCAGATTTTCACAGGCTCTTAGAAAATAGGCTGCCCTGAAATATTAGTCTCTCTAGAGCATAAAAGTACATTTTTTGGTCATGAACTCGTTTAGAAAAAAGCAAGCTTCTGTCTCTTCCACTGCAGGTAAAACCTGGCTGATGGATTCTCTCCACTATCTCTGTAAAGATGAGGTGCTTTAAAAAACAGGGGACAAAACAGAGAGAGGCCATTCTTCTTCACAGCTCTGATAAAAGTGCTCTTTCTATGCACCTGCCCTGCAACTCTTCCAAACTAAACAGCATACTCAAAAATAATTTAAGAGTTTTGATTAAGGGAACTACTTCTCAAAGAAGTTCTCTATTTTAAAGGAGCACAGTCAGGCTAACTGCTCTGGGAATTGGTGGCAGAGTAAGGACAGTTTAACTGTTCATTTGAGAAAGTCACATTTTTCTGTTTTCCTCCTTGCAGATGTATGAAGAAACCAATTTCCAGTGTTCTGACTTTATGATACCATTAGATGGCAGTGCAAAATCAATAATGAGATTCCATTCTGCCACCAAAGCATAGGCAGAACAAGTGGGAGATGGGGAGGGGAGACCTCAGCCAGAAAACATGAGTTAGGGATTGTTTTTACAACCTGGGACTTATGCACTGACCACAACTGATCAGTACTGTTTTAAAGATTAATTCCCTTTTTGTTAGCAAATACATTAACCACAGCAAGATTTGCCACTTTGTCAAAGCAAAATCTAACCCACAGATTATTATCAGAATAAAGAAAGAGTTCTGTTCTCAGAGTGATTGTATCCACATAAAGCAGAAGCTATTCTTAGTTAAGGGAATGGGAACTTGATGTCCAAACCACACAGACACCTCTGATTCCCACCTGTGGCTTTTTAAAACTGCTATTATGCATGACTTGCTGGTTGCTGTTTAAGGGTAGTCAGTGATGGAAGCATCAGGGGTTTTGTCTTTCTTTGTGCTGATCACATATGAAT
This sequence comes from Toxostoma redivivum, assembly GCA_013397375.1. Taxonomy (NCBI): domain Eukaryota; kingdom Metazoa; phylum Chordata; class Aves; order Passeriformes; family Mimidae; genus Toxostoma; species Toxostoma redivivum. The sequence continues at coordinate 312,473 of VXBI01005979.1, read as the reverse complement.
GGAAACTCTGCAGGGATGTTTCTGACCTTCTTAATAACCACCTCCCTTAACTGAGAAATGCTTGCAACTACTTCTCCTTAACTATTCTTCTTCCTCTGCCACATGCTGATCTACTCTTGTTTGTCCTTTTCTTAAGTACCCAACAAAAATACAAGAGAAAACAGTTGAGGAAAGGCAGAAAATAGAAATAAATGAATCATAACCAGCTGCATTCTACAGTTGAAAGGGATGCTGTCAATCTTACGTTTAAGTCAAAGACAACTAATAAAGAGCAAGTGGAAGCAAGTACCAAAATTAAATCTAATAATCTTACATTTTTCCTTTTCATCAAAATGACTGTAAAGCTAATTAAAATGTTCTCAAAAACCACCAAACCCCACTTTCTGGGTTCTTTGTTTTGTTTTTAATTTTGGCACTTTTTTCTTCCTGTGTTTATCAAAATTATTTTTAAGATGGCAATACAAACTGAACAATATCCTTGCTCCCCAGCCTGCAGGCTGCCATGCAAACGTGTTTGTCCTTAAACCACCTCTTTTACCAGGGCAGGAAAAGTTTGTGCTGCCTCGCTAAGTTACTGCATTATTTCTCACACAAGACTGCAAGAAAATGAATTCACATTTTGTCACAGAGTGCCTCATACAATCCCAGACCAGCTCTGTGAAGAAGAGGAAGGTCAGGTCAAAGACATAACCAAGTATTTTACCGGATGATGCAGTCCTCTGCCTGCTTCTGGTTCTGCAGCTTGTGGTAGATGACAGCAGCCACTGCCAGGGGCCCAGCATCACCACACAGGAAAGTGATGGATCGCCTGGTCATGCACCTCAGGCTCTTCTTCACGTACTCATGGGCCACCTGAAGGTAGGCTGGGTCTCCATACACATCATACAGGTGCAAGTACAGCAAAGCAATGCCTGCACAAGGAACATAAAGGTTGCATCCACTAGAAATGTTTGCTCTGTTACTTCAATGAACCTTAAAGTCTGGCCCTCATCTAGGGCACAAGCCTTACAGAAAGGCTTCTCAGGGACATAACCTACGGCTTCCTTTCCTGCTTTGTCATCTCCTTGAAACTTGATGCTGCTTGTGAGTGGATGGCAGGTCAAGACAACAGCAGGGTCTGACTCAGGAAGGCCTGGAGAACAGCATAGAATTGCATACAATTTTATATACCATTACATACAGTTTTAGTAGCAAGGAGCAAAAGATAAAACATAGACAAGCCCACCTAAATCCATACACTGTACCTGTGACTTTTGCTCAACAGTGAAGGGGGAAAATAAATCTTTTTTGGGCAGATGGTACTTGTGACACAGCAGAACAGAGTTGTCACCCTATTTTTTCCCCATGCTTAGGGGGTAAGGGTTTGGGTCACTTAGCTTGGATTGGATTTTTTAAAAAATTAACACACCACCAGCACTGAGAAACAACACCCTTAAGCCATCCAGACATCCTACTTGACTCTTCTCTTTTATTTCCTTCTATTTTTCTTTTAAAATTCCTTTCCACTGGGAAACATTGGCAAGGTTGTCACAGCTCCCTGGACAACATCTCCTGCTGCTGAGCAAGTCCCAAGCCTTATAGCAAGGACTGGTATACCCTAAAACAAAGGGACTGCCCAAGTCTCCTCTGCAGCACACCACTCATGAGATCAGCCCTTGTCTGAAACACAAACAGCTGCCTGGAATACTAGAAAAGGCTGCATGGTCCTCATTAGAGGTTTCCAATGGACTGGCCAGCTACAAAACCAATTCTGCTACTGAGCAGTCACATCAATTGCTGTCCTTTGCCTCTGTCTGCCTTGTCTTCACCCAGCTCTTGAAGCTTTTAGTAAGTAAATGAGGAGTTCTCAGTAAGTCTATGCCTGACAGGTCTGTCACACTTGAACCATCCTTCTGATCTGGGAGCTATCCTCAAACATGCACTTAAGAAAGCTACTGGCCTACATCACATGGAGAAGAGCTTATTTCTCCCCTTAACAATAACCATTTCTAAGAAGACTCAGGTCCTGCATTAAGCCTAAATTAATAGAGCCAATCTCTGCAGATTTTGATGTGTTAAGGTCAAGGGGGCAAGTGTGCTGCAAAATTACAGTCCAAGGTACTGAGGACAATTTCAAACTTGGATAATTTTCTCATTTTGTATGGGTAATCTCCAAAGCTTCATGTTACAGACAATTCAATTCCACATGAACATTATGTATAAAATTTCCATTTCCTGCTCAAGCTAATAACCTTGTCCTCTCTCTAAGCAATTCAGTGCTAGCAGTTCTAGAGAGAGCTCAGCTGTACAGTGCCATCACTCAAGTCTATAAGGATGTGGATATGAAGCCCTTCTTTAAAGGGGAACCCTCCTTTTCTGGCTAGAAAATGTCAAGTGACTCTCCATGATTTTTTTAGTACATAGCACATCTTCTAGACTCTTATTAGCCTTATAGCTGTCTGAGCACAAATTGCACTCCTGACTTCTCTGCTTTAATATACAACTTTTAGCTTTGTAAGTAGTTTCTATTCCCACTGCCATAGTACCACCCTAATTATGCACAGAAGTACCCTGCCAAGACCACTGCAAGGACTGAATTCTTAGAAAGCAAATCTCAGCATTGTTTTCCTTTGATTTCTTTGCCTCTCCTCTTTTAAAACATTTCTTACCTCCACTCCTCCCAGGCTGAAGCAGCTTTGGAAAGACCCCAAAAAACCCACTGACCTGTACTAAAGGGTGAAGTTGCTTTCCCAAAACATTCACTTTTCCTTTTTAATTAAAACCAAAAGGACTTATAAACAGCATCTAAAGCCAATTTTCTTAATTCATTCCTGTTGTCACTTGATACTGGTCAGCAGTGTGTCCATCTTCAGAGCCATCACAGATTGGCTCTGTCAGACATGGTGGAAGCTTCCAGCACCTTCTCACAGAAGCCACCCCTGCTACCAAGAAATCAGGCCATGCTAAATCAGCACAATTCCTCAGGGAATTCCTTACTCCCAAACTGATCAGAACGGTGCAAGCAGTGCTGCCTTCAGCTCGCTGGTCACTCTGTTGCCATCTGTGAGCCGCAGAGGGGGACAGGCACAAGCATGCAGAGGCAATGTTGGCAGGTGTATGCAGACAAAACACAGCCACTGGCGTAGGGGTATCCTGTATTCACCTGTGTGCCAAGATGCAGGCAGAGTATTTCAGAGGCAGGGCAGGGTAGAGACAAGAGTATCCACACAGTGACCTTGGCTCAGTTAAGGCAATGCTGCTCTGCAGAAGCTCTTCCACAGCTCTGCTTCGTTCCCTCTCCAATATCCTCCTCACCCCAACTGAACAAGTAGGTTTGTGACTGACTGGGTGTTTGTTTGGCATGCTTTAAGTGGTATACAAACATAGCATCACCAGACACATGGAGCTAGGTAAGCTGTCGATCTGCTCCGATTCTGTGTGCCCTAGTTGGAAATGTGACCTAATTTTGTGACCTCTGGTTGTTTCCAAGCAGAACTGCCATACAGTGCCTGCCTGTGGCCTGCTACTGCCAAAGATGTCTGGGCTTTGTTCTATTGACTGTTTACTACTGGACCTTCTTCTCTGCAGTTTCTCACACATCCAAATTTTTTGCTTCCTGCCCCTGCTGCAGAGCCAAATGAGAGTCCTTGATGGTACAGGCTGCACTGAACACATGCTACTGACAGACCAACAGAGCTCTGATGACTGAAATGGCCACCTCCAGCTTGCAGAAAGCCAATACACAGCAGTTGAGTGTTGACACCCAAGATGCTTGCTCACTGCAGGGCATCAGGAGGCCAAAGTCAATTCTGCATCTCACAAAGCCTGCTTAGTCAACACCTTCAGAAGGACAGTAACAGCACCTCTCTCCTCTCACCTTCCTCTACAGTATGTGCAGAAGGCTACTTTGCATTAGAGATTTGAGTGGGGCAGTGGAGCACATGCTGTACATAGTAAAAATGGAATTGTTTGCACCAGCCAGATTGTGCTGATGCCCTGACTTCAGCAACCATTGCTTTCAACAGAGCAGGCATTGCTGGAAATACCAGGAAAGGTCTTGCTTGTGAGCTAAAGCTCTGCAGCAGGCAGAAAGTGTACCTCATCCATATGACCATTCTGTTGATCCAAGAAAAGCTGTGCCTCAACTTCTCTGCAAGTTTAGACTTGCTCTTTTTTTTTGGAAAGCAAGCAGTTTGCTTTGCAAGCAAGTTACGCCATTAGACTGTTCTGAACATGCCTCCTTGCCCAGCAGGAGCTGAGCTGTGCTTCTTCAGCCAAGGAAGGAGGCTGCCTCAAGAGGATATTTTGTTCCAAACCAACCATCTAGTGTCACAAAGATCTCAGAGCTCTTGCACTGACCCAGGGCAGTCAGTCAGCCAGCAGCCTCAAAGCAGGATGTCAAACACAGGGGGAAGAAGCAGAAACCTATCTCTGCACAGTGATGAAGCCTGATGGTTTGTAATGAGACAGCTGATGCCATTTTATTAAGTCAGGCATGGGGTAAAAGAGCATGGATGGCCCAGTTTTACTGCCCAGCTCAAAGGATAATTAGCATCTTTCCTGGTGCAGACACATGAGATGATACCTTGCACTCCTAAATGCATGCCAAAGCCATACTGCATGCAACAGTGAGACATCTCTGGAAGTCCATGTTCAGAACTGGTTGGGGAGCCAGTTTGGAGCTTATATTCCTACTGGATGATTATCCAGGATGCCTAAGCATTTATTCTACCTTAAAACCTGGGTAACAGAGCTTCTTCTGTAAAACTTTTTCTCCCTACCTGCCAAAGGGCCAGCCAAAAGCTGTGGATGGGGCAGGCCACCTGGACTCACTGGGCTGTTTCTGAGGCCCTCCAGTGCTGAAAGCCATGACTAAGACATTGCCAAAAAAGGGAATGCTTGCATGGGAAACAAATTTCAAATCCACTACCAATTATGTGGAGGAAGGTGAAGCTCTCTTCTTTATATACTTCATCAGCTTGGAAGGACACAACAGTCCAGTAGGCACTGGGCTCAGGAGCATCCTAGCTTCTGCAGTCAGCTGGTGACAGGAGTGAATTTCCTTCTGTTCCCTTTCCATCATCTGTGCTCCCAGTCAAGACAGTCTTCAGGGCAAGGCCTTCTGCATTATCACAAACACCATTAGGTATGTACATACCCCTCAGCATCCTCATGCTAATCTGCTTGAAAACAGATGAGGTCACTGTGCTTCCCACTCAGAATTAGCTTAGAGCAGTTTAGCTTCCCTCAGTCAACACTGTGATACCACTGAAATGGATTAGGAATAAAAACTCTTCCAGCAGTCCCCCTGATGAAAAGCCAAAGCAGTGCACAACAGCTGAGGCTGGTCTGTACCCAGGCACGTACCAGGTGCTGCCTGTGGGACCCTGATCTCTATAGGGAACTGAATGAGAACGTAACAAGCTGATTCAAATATGTTTTGAGGGCATTCAGCCATACACTGGATATTCTCAATCCAGAGTGTATTTTCACTGCCTCTGAGCTGAAAATGGAGTCCTTCCCTCCCTCTGCTCCAACTTCACGTGCCAAGAAGCCGTGGCTTCCCTGGCACAAGCGCATGCTGGGGGAACAGGGCTCTGTCAAGTGTGTTGGGAGAGAAATGAGCCCCAAAGTGAAATGCCAGCATATGCTGCATATTACTGAGTGTAATGTAGTACACTCAAGTATGTTACATTGCACACAGAGCTTGTGCCAGGAGAGCCATATTTCAAATCTCTCTTATTAGCGGCCACAAGAGTGAGGGTTGATTTCAGACTGCTGGGCAATGATTCACATGAGGAGATACTCAACAAGCCTTTCCTACACAAGCAATTACAGGAAAAAGCCACTGTCTTGGCCCAATTAATTTTGTCTCTGGAAACCAGCTCTGAATAAATTAATATAGCTAGAATTAGAAAAGAAGGTAGGGTGACAAAGTCATAGTGTAACATCTGCAAACTTCGCCATGCTGGCTGTGTCTTCCAGGAAATCTGCCCATGGATTTTTTCATATTAGCCAAGGTAAGAAGGCTGTGTGCCTGCTGAGGAATGATCTCTGGGAAGAAAAGAGAAGAATCCCTCTTGAGAAACTCCCTTCCAAATGAAAACAAGCTGAAATCCTACCAGAGTTCTCAACCACTATTTCATAACTGCAGTCACTTTCCAACATGAAGTACCTTAGGACCACCTTAAGAAAGGGAACATGGCCTCTGGGGAAAAGTGTCTTCCTTCTCCCCAAAGACTTTGAGAGTACTCCTAACATCAACCATCCTCCTGCTTTGTCTCCTGAATTTTCTGGCCAGAGGCAGACTCTGCAATCATGACTGAAGACCACCTTTACCTAAGCAGTGCTTTCCATCAGAGGGGACCTCAGTGCAGGGTCACATAGACTGGAAAACTGAACATGTCTCCTAAGGTGAAATCAGCCAGCACTCAGCAGAAATGTATAAATTCACTGGCAGCAGGAGCAGAGTGCTGCCAAGACAGCAGCTGATGAAATCAATGTTCTCCCACGCTGGAATTTAATACTGACATCCTAGCATTTCTTATGAACTGCTCTTGAGTGCTCTCAGTGCCTGCCTAAAATTTTGAAGCAGGCATTTCTAGCACTGCTGTCATCAAGCTGCAATGTTAGTTTACCACCAACACAGTGAACACCACTCTCTCAAGCAAACTGTTGGTATTAAGTTCCACAGCACCCACACACAAGCCAGCCTCACCCATATTGTACTGTATAAAGTTGCCATTTAAGATTGCAGTATATTGCTTAAAGAAAAGCAGCATGACCAAAAAAAGGTCTTGCAGCAAGCATAAAATTAATTTCAACTACCCTAGGGTCTGTCCAGAGGGCCTGGCACAGCACAGAAGGCAGGAGAATTGAAAAAGCACAAAGCAGCAGCTAAAGATGGGGCACAGAGAAAGGCATGTCCTCCCTGGCACCAGTGGGCAGAAACAGGGAGGCAAAGGTGGGGGACACTCCCAAGGTAGGAAAACCAGGCTGAAAATGCACAATAGGAGAAAAACAAGCTCCTGGAAGCTTTGCACACAGGTTAGTATGAGGAAGGCTTCCACACTTTGTTATACTCACATTAGTATTTCTGCTCCTTCTGACAGGCACTGGAGCAAAACTTAGCGCTCACTAAGTGAAGTGGCACTACCTGGGGAACAGGAATGGAGCAATCTGCCAATCAGACAAGGTCATCAGATAAAATTCAGCCCGAACAGAAAAGACAGACATTATCTCAGGCCATTAAGCTCACTGCTGCCAGATGCAAGACTCCTTGCAGGTAAATGACCTACCATGTACACCTGCCTACTTCATGGAGCCCTGCATGGAGCACTAGTTTTGCTGTCATCATCCCTACCGTGGCTCCATGGATTTGGAGCCTGTCCCTTTGAAGGCTCTCATGTCTACTCTCAAGCTGGCTTTCTCTGCTGCGTAAATTCAGATCTGTTAACCCCGACTAGACCCAATCTTGTTCTATTACACTTTGGTCTTCCCTCTGCAACACGAAACCTGCTTCAAAAATGGGAAGTCCAGAGAAAGACATCACCTTGTTCTAAGGGATTAAAACATGCAGAAATGCCACTCTTGACATGGATCTACTGTGACCATTGCAAGGATCAACCCTCAAGGCCTGCCAGGACCTGATCCAGAAGGATAGCTCCTGCTCCATGGGATCCGACCCTACCTGTCCAGCCAGTGTAGGCGGTGCAGTCATGGGCGTCGGCGGACTTGAGGCCCCTCTCCATCTGCTGCAGCAGCTCCCTGATCTTGTTATTCAGCCGCTGCGTGAATTCAGGGGTCAGCTGTGGAGACAAAACCCACCGAACGTGAAGGCAACGCCAGCAGGCGAGCGGGCATCGGTGTCTGTAACCACACAGGTTACTCTGCTCTACACAGCGTAGATCCCCACAGCCGCCTCACCCAGCCCCGCTCACCCGCCCGGCCGCGTCGAAGTAGCTGGTGGCCAAGGACTTGTCATAGTCCGCGTAGGGGTTCGGCAGGGCCCGCTGCGCCATCATGGTCCCGCTCCCTTCGGCTCGGCTCGGCTCCACTCGGCCCGGCTCGGCTACGCTCGGCTCTGCCCGGCTCCGCCCCGGAAGGCGCCTGGGCCGCCGCTCGCTCCTTCCCGCGCCGGGGGCNTGTGTGCTTTAGAGAGCCCTGTGCTCCGGCCGATCCTGTGGGGTCAGGAGGTTCTGTGTGCTCTAGAGAGCCCTGTGCTCCGGCCGATCCTGTGGGGTCAGGAGGTTCTGTGTGCTCTAGAGAGCCCTGTGCTCCGGCCGATCCTGTGGGGTCAGGAGGTTCTGTGTGCTCTAGAGAGCCCTGTGCTCCGGCCGATCCTGTGGGGTCCGGGCCTGCTGCAGCAGGTTCTGTGTGCTTCAGAGAGCACTGTGGTGTTAAGGTCCCTTGCAGCTGATCATGCAGGGTTTCAGCTATGTGAAAAACGAGGTTCTGTTTCTTGGTAGATTTTAAATAATAAAAGACAATAAGAGACAATAGAACAAAAGGTTGCAGTGGCCGGGTGCTTGGCATTCCTTTGTTAAATGCATTAACCTGTTGCACGTTCACAGACCTCCATGCATAATTCAAAATCACCCTCCCCCACCTGTAAGTCAACATTTTAATTTTTTTTTCCTTGTGGCTCCTTGTTGGTACACTCCCTGATAACGGAGATCAATAAATGCTTTTTTTGGAGTTCTGGTGTTCGTCACCCCTGTCTTCATCCAGATAGGATAATCCAAGAACGTGAAGAATTTTCTGATTATCTTTTTACCATTCTCTGAGTTAATTACATGAACAAAAGCTTTTTACATCATTGTGTTACAGTCCAAGAAGAATATTTATCACACTACTATTTCTAAGTTTTGTTAATACAGAACTAATAAAAACCGATATTCATTCAGCAAAGTTTTCTAACATTATACATATAGCATTCATTTTAATATTTGAGAAAAGCCAATAATATAACTTAAAACAATGCAGCTGATAATCAAGGGGCTGATTGCAGCTGGCCCTGTGGGGTTTAGGGTGGGTCTGTGTGCTTTAGGGGGTCCTTTGGAATATAATGTCCCTTTCAGATGGTCTTGTGGAGCTTAGGGACGCTGTGGGGCTGAGGGTAAGTGTCTCTGTCAGGTTTGGGGAGCTCTGTGAGATTTCTGGGCTCCTTACAGGAGGCTTGCATCTGTGTCTGTTGGGGAAGTGCAAAGGGATGGGCTGAGCTTGAAGCTCTTGGTGGCTTGTCAAGGTCTAAGTGCAGTGGCACTGCCCCTTGTAGGAGCTGAATCCATCTGGGGGGGTTTAGGAGAAACTGCTGCTCTAAGAATTTACATATTGGTGACTGCGAACACCCTGAGAATACATTAGGCTGCTGCGTTCATGCCTGTGACAGTTGTATTATATAAGGGATTCTGGTTTTCTGTCCATATGTCCATTCTTTATTACAATCAATAAAATTAGACCTCAAGGAAAAAAGTAAATTATTTCACGATATGGTGAGAAACAAGTATAAAAGAGGGAATCACAATTGTGTTTGCTTTCAGTTCTTTTTTCACTCAGCTGTTGCTTGTTTAGTGAATTTCAATCATGTAAACATTGCCTTGCATTCAAGGCAGGGAGATGGACTGCAGTTTTAGTATTCAGGGAGGCAGCTCTAGCATCAGCAAAAAATGTGGAGTTTTCTACTAAAGGCCAAATTCACAGCCCTATATTATGGTTTTCCCTTCCATCTGCAGGTCAAAGCAGTATTCACTGCCCTCCTTCCCTCAGGCACAGTTCAGTATTAACTTCCAGCATAAAGCACAGCATTTTAGCTTCAGAGTCTTTCTTTGATTCCTCACATTAGTTTTTTTTTCCTCATCATTTAAAAACAAAGACAGTTCTCTCAAATTATCCTGCCTGTTCTCTTCATCACCCTGCCAAGAGTTATGTTTCAGCATAATATTTTCTAATTGGTCATGGTCACGTCTGCTTTGATGCACCTCTTGCTGCCCAGGATGAACCCACAAATCCAGGCTGCTGCTGTCACTCAGAGCCCAAGTAAGAGACTCATGATTCATCCTTTGTAACCTGCCCATGCAGAAATAGGAAATGAATGAAGTGAGCTCGAGAGGAAAGCTGCTCCTGTGTTCTTGCAATCCCAGTCACTTTGGGCTGTTTGGGAGTGGTGGGCCCGTTTGTGTGCTTTGTCTGAAAAGGGTCATGATGCATTCTCTGAAAAAAAAATAAATTAAAAGCCATTAAAGCAGATCTGTTCAGAACACATCTAGAGAGGAATTTTGTGTGGATGCAGCTATGAGAGCACAGAGGAAATGGTGAAAAAGCAATCTCTAGCCTTCCTGGCAGTTCCATCACAGTCTCTGAAGTGACTTGCAATCAGTGGTTGAATAGATATCCCCAAATCTTTCTACCTGTGAGAAAACTAAAGGGTGTAATATTTTTTGCTCCACAACATTGTCTAAAAGACAAATCCTTACGAAATGTTAGCAACATAAGAATCTTGGCTGTTAGTGGTCCCAACTGGACTAGTAGCACATCTGTGGATTACATGAATGAAATGGATGTTTCACACTCCTCCTTGAAGAAAACCTCAGCAGACACCCTGCTCATTCCAGTGAGGATATGAAACCAAAATCTCTGACAGATGTTACAGCTGCTTGCATACTACATGGCATCCTGCCTGCAGGCATATTGAAACATCTCCTTCCTGAGAGGAGCAGTCTCCTGCTGGAGACCGTCCTTCACTGCCTGTAGGCATCCATCAATTCAGTAAACTCACCTGCAGCCAATCTCCTGCAGCAGGTGCCTGATGTGGGCAGTGTAGATGTGGACTTGTGAGTGGCCTTTCCAAAATGGTAGCTTGCCATCTGCCCCCCCCTCCACAGCCTGCTCTCAGGGTCAGACCAACCTCCCATGGCAGGTTCCATGCTGTGAACCAGATGGGCTTGGCATGGTAACCCCGTAACAGGAAACGTGAGGGTTGCTTGTTCTCCTTTGCAGCTGCATGCTCTGTGTGAGGGAGTGCAGTGGGCAAGGGTAGAGTGTCCTTCACAGCCTTGTCAGCTAGAAAAAGGAATTTGAGAGGCTGTGTGGAAGTGCTCCAGAGGGAACGGTCATCCTCAAGGTGTGTGAGGGTATCCTGGAAAAATGTACTGGCAAAGTACATTTGGGTGGTGGGAGGGTTTCATCTGCTGAAAAGTTGCCCAAGGGATGTCTCAGCAGAACTGCTACATCACAGAACTACTGCAATACAAGATTTTTGTGGACATTTAAGAGATTTAGTCCAAGTTGTGGCTGTTACCTCCCCATCTCTGCTTCGGTTTGTTTCTTTTTGGTGTTGGCTTCTTTGTTGTTCCTGTTTCAGACAGCACAGAGTAAAAGTGAGAAGCTTCCCAGCTGTATTCATTAGCCTCTCTTACACATTATTTATTCAGCAGCAGCATAGCTAAAGATACTATATACTTAAGATTGATGTCCAGAGTGTCCTAAGACATACAAAAGATCAAAACCAAAGATGCCCTTTTCTTAATTTTTAAATAACAATTTTGAAAAAGAGATATTGTTTCTGCCATGGTGCTATGTATAAACTAGAGATAACTCTAAAACCTTTGCCATTCTTTAATATTAGAGCCACAGCTCCCCATATTCAATCTTAGTAAAAACACAAACCTACATTGAGAAATTGTCTTAATGCTGTTCTGAAGCTAAGTAGCTTGGCTTTGGAAGGTGAGGCAAGTGTTATATCTCAGCATTATGAATGGATTTTTTTTTTCCTTTTAAAGGGGTATCCAGGAGAAGAGAAAAGCATCTTTATTGTATTTTTCCCATTTTATGTATGGCATTGATTGTTTTTCTTTTAGCAGCTTGTATGAAGAGATCAAAGGCTAGGTATTGGTCACAGAATTTGACCTATTCTAGTTGATTCTATTGATAGTATTTCTGGGGAGCAGAGCTCACCTATATCTTGCCTGCATTTATTGTGGCCAGGTTATTAAGCCAAGCATTCAGTACACAGAATTCTGACTCCATGCACAAACACAGTGGGGGGCTTTGAGCTAGTGGTTCCCACTCAGATCTCAGGGCTGTAGTAGGTACTGCTGTGAAAACACTGCTCACAAGGCAAAAGAAAAAAAAAATTAAAGTAGGAAGGGAAAAGAGCACAAAACTAGGAATGCTGTTTTATGTTTCCGTGGCTCACCTGCATCTCACATACTGTTTTATGTCCTGATCTCATTTCAAACAAGATAGCAGAACTAGAAGCAGGCAGTACAAGTCATAGGATTAATAAGGCTTAAAAAGAGATGATCATCAGCTGTGTGGAATCAGTTAGGTGCAAGGATTAAGGCTGGAAAAGAGGTATCTGAAAAGGGCTGTAGTGCATGTCTGTGAAGTGTTGAACAGTGTCATGAGCATGACCAGGGGAGGGTGACCCGCTGGCTCTCAAAGCTGGGGGACATCAACTGCAGCAGCTTTCAGGGGTGAAGATTATTCATGGAGTAATGCTGTGGCAGGTGCCAAGTACAAAGACACAGCTGGGGCTGTGCACGGTAGGTGCTGAGCCTCTCGCTTCTGAGAGTTTGGCGGCTGTGCTGGGGGCTGCTGGTGTATGTGTTCCCTAGCACACAGCCTGGGCTCTGCGAGGGTTTTCTCTGGGCTGCTGTGCCCGCTGCCATGTGTTTATATTGTGCTTTATGGTACGTGAACCTGGGCAGAGCAGTTAACAGCCGAACAGCTTTGTAGCAACCCGTCTGCATGTCGGCAGCAGCATCATCCCGCTTAAACTACAGACACATCCTTGGTTGGAGTGTGCTGGCTTTAGCGGGTCTTTCAGCGCTCAGCCACTAGATGCCTCTGTCCCACCAGGAAGGACCCGGAGGAGCTGTCGGTGCCTGTGCCCTCAGTTTGGCACACACAGCATCCGTGCCCTGCTCACTGTGGGACGGCAGGGGCTAGTTGCTGTGTAAGGAGTACAGAGCTGTGGTTCTCCACGTAGCAATCATCTATTACATTTTATCGTTTTCTCCTCCTCGTGAACCATAAGATATCGATATCCCCCAAAGCAGGGGGGAATCCATCCTATTTTAACAAATGAAAGAGAAAAGTTGGAGAGCTAATTGAGAAGTGGTCAGTAAGGGCTACATATGGCCAGGAGCAAAGAAAACCAGTCAGGAAACTGCTAAGAACTGGATAAAGAGCTTTGTTTTGGTGATGAGGTAATTTGGAAGACAGTGGGTATTGTTGAGACTTTGATAAAATTTGATCCCTGGATAGGACAGACATCAAGTCAGATTTCTTTTGTTTTGCAATAATGACTAAAGCAGTTCTGTGTAGGGCACTTTCATCCTGAAACCTGTCTTTAAAGTTCAGTGAGAGGGTTGGATGTGATTGCTAATGTGTGGATATGACTGATTGCTCACTCTGACTCTGTGACATCTGTCTGAACCTCCATTCACCTTTGCATATGTACAGGATGAGCTGTGGTAAATATGACTGTTGACTTGTTTGCTTAGCTGTGTGAACAGTTTGGGATGGAAGTGACCAGGGTCTCTGTGACACTGAGCAATGCAGTTAGGCTTTACAGTGCTCTAAGAACTCTGAGGGGCACTGAGAACACCTTATTTTTCATTTGGTACATTTTACCCCTTCTTTAAAACCTGATACTGCTCAGAGTGTACAATTCTTTTTTGTGGAAAACTATTGAGTGTCATGTTTTTAAAGGACCTTCAGTCCCAAGTGTCTATACTATCAATAATAGGGAAACCCAGGCAGCTCTGCAAAGTCTGTCCTGATCCAGAAATGATTTGGCACCTGTGTATCTTGATATTTATTATCCACATCCACCTTTATGGTAATAATTTTGTCTTGATGAGTAAATATGTGCCATTAGGTCCTAGTTTGCCATGCTGGTAGGTATCTGCTGTTTCTCAGAGATCCTGTAACAGCAATTCTCAGATCACTCATCCTGGATTTTCCATCGAGTTTGCTCACCTTGGCTCCTGTCCCTTGCTCCTGCTAGGCTTTGTCTGACTGTTTCGTTTCTGTGGCCCTTCCCATCACTGGAGAGGGAATTGGTTGATGGCTCTGAGGAAGAACTTATCCAGAGCTTCTCATCTCCTTCAGGGGAATTACAGAATCACAGAATGAGCTGAGTTGGAAGAGACCCACAAGGATCATCAAAGTCCCACTCCCCAAGAGCCACACCATGTGCCTGAGGGTATGGTCCAAACACTTCTTCAGCTCTGTCTGGCTTGGTGCTGTAACCAGCATTTTCAGCCTTTAGATCCCAAAGGGAAGGCAGCTGGTGAGGAAGGAGAGATTCACATTTTGATGCAAAGCCAGTCACAGCAGGTAATCCACAGTCTCCAGCTTCTCAGAGATTGGCTGTGATAAAATCTGTGGCTCAATTTCAGCACAAAGTGTTTCCTTGCCACTAAGTATCCTAGAAGTCTTCCTGTAGCTTACAGATCCCCTCGTAACCACTCTCTCCCCCTGCAGGTAGTCAGTAAGACACAGGTATGCATTCATTAGCATCATCTAACACACTAATAGCTGTAATTAACAGAACACTTCACAGATGCCCTGCGACATCTAAATAAACTACTTTAAATCCTACCTCTATAAATGTGTGATGCCATATAATCAGTCCGATTTCTTATAGACTCCTGTCTCTTGTGGAACACTCCAGAGGCTGTAAACTTGTGCTGAACATTCATGGTTCAGATGTTCAGAACAGCTCTTTGCAAAGACTTTGGGTGTTTGCAATGCCCCAAATGCAATTGGTTCTTCTTGGAGTGAAGCTGGATTTGGAGTTAGCTTGAATGCAGAGGATGGATGAGACTGTCCTTTCTGACACAGGTCTAATCGTGTTGACATTTTTTATGACTGAGCAGGGACTGGAGTGTTAATAGCTATTAACATAAGAAAGCTGGAAGTGGTGGTAAAGAACTTTAGGAGCTCGTGGGTATCTCAACAGGCAGGTGTGAAGGTCCTCTTCTTCAGCTGTGGTGCTGGGTTTGGTGCTGCTGTGTGCTCCCCCGAGGTTTAGGCACAGCACAAAAAGAAAATGGATCAGCAGGGCTTTTCCCAGATGACCCTCAGAGAGCTCTGCTGAGACCAGACTTCACTGACCCCATTAAAAGAACTGGCCCTGACTAAAACACTGCAGAAAGGCAGGCCTGGATATGCACCTGAGAATATTATTTCATACCTCACATGTTCTCCTAACCCCACAGAATTAATTTTTCTCTTAAAAAAGCGAGCTGCTGTGCTGAGGCTTTTGAAAGGAGGGCTCACCCCAGCTGCCACAGGGCCAGCATAGCTGCCTGTCCCTTAGCCACAAACCATGCTGGCCCTGCCAGGACACAGCACCACTCTTTCTTCTCTGGGAAGTGACATCTCATGATGGGTCACTGCCTGGAACACAGGAACAGAACTTGCTGTGTGTCAGAGAGCTTCCTGCTCTTCTTGCACTTGAGGTATTTTGCCCAGGTTTTGGTTTCAGAAAGGCTTTTTAAAGCTTAGCCATTAGGGATTGAAAATATTTTTCCAACTCATAATGTTGCTCAAAGCAAAGGGGCAGTTTCTTCTCTACATTCTCAGCCTCATGGCTTCCTACCCTCCACATGCATTATTATAGGTACATGGAGGGGGGGATTAGGGAATTAACAACACAGTAGCATTTTCAATGTGGTGAGCTTGGAAGCTGGTAACTGTCAAAACATAAAGAGTTCATCATCCCTTATTTTGTTTGGTTGATTGATAGTTATTGTTTCTTTGCCCTTTGGAGAAACCTAAAAGGGGAGCATTGTGACTTTTCCTGGGGCATGCAAGCAATGAGAAGATGAAATTTAATCTTGGTTCCCCCCATGATCCTTTGCAAATTTGGAAAGACTATATATTAGCTGAGTAGCAATATGGATAGAAATGTTGTTAAGGCCCTTTACTAGAGAGGACTGTGGCTAATGCTATCAAAATGGGTGGTGTCCCAACAAAAGGAACATCATAGCTTGAAACAGATTTATTTATGTCTTTAGCTGCATCTCTTGGAACCCATTTCTGTGGAAAAAAAGGTGGAACTGGCAAGAGAAGGCAGTCTGAATCGCCCCAGCTGAACTTATGGCTGTTACTGGCTAATGCTTAAACACAGGTCTTCATATTTCTTCCACAACATTCTGCCTTTATTTTTCCCCCTGGGTTCTTGCTGCTAAAGCAGCAGCCTTTCCTGCCTCTCCCACCCAGTTACTGACTTTTCTTGTGCCTGTAAAATTACAGTCCATCTGTTGCAGGAAGCTGATAATGAGAGGATGGTGGTAAGCAGAAAACTGGAAGCATTCACAATGTGTCAACACTGCTGTTCTACCTGCTGGATTGCACAGGTATTAGGGTCAGAGTCTGATGAACAAACCTGTATTGGCCAGGGTAAAGTAATGTGGTAATGGTTAGGAAAGGAGGAGGACTGGGGAAAAGCCAGAAATTTGTATGGATAAAGGCTTTAAGCTTCACATGAATCAACAGAATAAAAAGCTTGAGTCTTTTTCAGTCTTTTTTAACGTCATGGCTCGAGACCAATTTCTTCTGCTGTTGATGCTGGAAATCAGACCCAAGCTGCCCAAAATGAGCATCTAAACTCTTCAAAGCACACTCCTGAGTGTGCCACAGCTGCAGGGGATTGTTAGGGGTAGAAGGGAAGGAGAGAGAGAGAGAATTCAGCTCTCTGGAAATGTTATTGCTAAATGTGATTGCAGGAGTGTGTGACTGGCTGACACTCTGGCTGGAAGGGGAAAAAGGTAACATTAGGGTAAAACATTCTTGGGGTCTGTGTCCCTGCAACATTTCTACTCACTCTTCTTACCAGACGATATTAGCTTTCCCCTATACCAGTATTTTGTATTTTTCAAAGGCAAACTTCCCAGCAGCACTTAGCTCTTGTGGATTTTTGTTGGTTTTTTGTCACACCCATTGGACTGGATGTGATAGTTTATGGTTGCTTTGGTTACAATGGATTGGAGTGTGATGGAATCCATAGGAAGTAGAAATAAACAAATTGATTTGCTTATTTATGGCAGTGGATGAAGACAGAAAAGTGAGTGTTTTAATTACTTTAATCAGTACAGGAAAGTGAACAAGCTACTGTTGGACTACTCTACTTTACAATTTGATTTCTCATTTTACTAAAATAGAAATAATAATATTGATATATTTATAACCATATATGTGATATAATTATAACCACATCTGCTCACAAAGTAAACTATCTGAAAACTAAACTCTGTGTTTATGGCTCTTAGTCGAAGTAGCCTTAAAACTCCCCCACATATATTTGATATATTTAGGCCCCAGCATTGACTGTTGTGGGGGTGAGTCAAATCCACAGATGTGTGTTTTGGTTTTTTTTTTTCTGATAACACTGTACCATGTTGACACTCCTGGCTCTGGCAGTGCAAGGAACTTGATCCAAGAAGTTCAGAGCACAGCTCAACACAGACAGGCCTTTTTGGTGTCTTCAGCTCTGTGGTTAGTTCCTGTGCTCTTTGAGGTGGAGTTCTGCATGCTTAGAGGAAGAAGAAAAAGCATCTTGTGTTCTCTTGGCCTTTTCAGTGTGAACTGGAGCTCCCTAGTTTTCCTCAGTGATCACCTGCTTTGTCTTTTCTGAAGCTGAAAGAGACAAAATTGTTCAGTATTTGAGATCCTGTCTCCTTCAAATGAATGAAGAATTAGGACCTGTTGCCTTGGGATGCAAAGATATTCCATGATCCTGTGGGTTGGTTGATTTTAATCTTGTTAAACATTTTTAGGTGGCAGAGAGAAATGGGTGACAGTGCAGAGTATCTTTAGGGGAAGGACAGCCTAACTGCATCTAAAGCCTCAGCACTGGTGCCACTCACATGTCAGCCAGTGCTTTGTGCCCTGTTTTAAGATGTGCAATGAGAGCCCTTGCTCGAAAGCACAGATTCTCTTTGAGCCAGCAGGTCATTGTGGGGAGGAGACTGTTCCTAGGGATTTTGTTAAGGAAAATGCAGTGTTTGTTGAAGTACAGCAGTATGTATTAAGCCCATGCACTTCTACAGGATGGAAAGCAGCTCTGCAGAGAAGGACCTGAGCTTCCTGGTGAGCTCACAATATCTCCCTCACTGGGGATATTCCAGACCCATCTGGACACAATCCTGTGTCCTGTGCTCTGGATTGACCCTGCTTGAGCAGGAAGGTTGGACCAGATGAGCCAGTGTGGTCCCTTCCAGCCTGACCCATCCTGGATTCTGTGTATTCAGGTATAAAATTTTATCTAGTGTCTGTCATCCCCATGGAGCATGGTACTGTCTTATGACTGACCAGCTCATAAAGCTCCGTTGCTATTACAGCAATGCTATTTGGATAGGCCATGCTGGAGTTCTGGGGTTGAAGTCCTGAATGCTTACCTTACAGCATCAATTACTTCTTCAAACCTCATTGCTCTCCAGCCCTAAAAATGTTTTCAATCAGCCAAAATCATATCCCTTCTCAAATGACAGCACAGATCCACACAGCAAGACTTTGCTGTGCTGTTTGAAGAGAGATCTGCATCCTCATGTGTGTATGTGCCTAATGTGTATTTATGTGTAAGTTAAAGAAAATGCTTCAGTACATAGTCCTGTGGGCAACAATCAAAGCTTTTTATCTTTATCTTTTCTCCCCAGGGTATCCACAGGAAGAAAGAAAGGAAAAAAAAAAAAAGTAGGAGTGAGGAAAAGATTAAGACAAACAAATTTTGCAAATCTTTCCAATCAGGAGTACCAGGCATGAAGCAACAAGGAAAGTGCTGATTGATCACAGATGCTGTATATAAGGTGAAAGGCCAAGGCTACATTAAGTAACACCTATGAAATGTTAACTCTCCCTCCCACCAAAACCAGAGACAGCTAGCACTGCACAGGTGCTAAAGGGTAAAAAACTGGACTGGAGAGATATGTTGTATGTATCCTTTCCAAAGGGTAAATATATTTATACCAGAGAGATGATTAATTCATTTTTATTATCAGGAATTATTACCAGAATGCCTGGCTGTGAGTACCTTTTGTTCTAGGAAATATAAATGTCTATAACACACATTTCTGCTGTGGTGCTTATCTCTTCTGATGGATGCTTTCTCTCTCTACTCTTTTCCTTATTTCCCTTCTGGGTTGCCCTGGTCATAGACCCAAGATCACAGATCACAGGGTTGTGTGTGATGGGTCTGGCCAAGATCCTCTGTACATGCCCACCAAGAAGGCTGGACCAGATGGTCTGTTCCAGGTCAAAATGCCCATGAAAACGATTCAGTCAAAGAATTTTTGGGTTTTAGTGAAATTATATATATCTGAGGAAAGGATGATGATCAAGTCAAAGAAAAAACTGTCCAATGAACACTGTATGTGCCTATGCAAATGCACATAAATAGCTATATGCATAAATTAGCAGCTGGGGGACAGTGTATGTTGTAGCCTTCATCCTAGATAAAAGCCTATCTATTTATAATATAATCAATGGCAATCAATTTTGTTTTTCTTTGATTCACCAAACACACTGGGGTATGATAACCTATCACATATTCACCCATGACAGGGCTGCTACAGAAGGAAGCAAGTGTAACAGGAATCTTGAGCAAATGTAGCTAATCTTGCATTGTAAGATCTTATTCTTTCTAGGCTCTGTAAAGAATGTGTAGCATGGGGGAGACTGGATTTGTGTAGGCCTTTTCATAAAGCCAGTTTGGCCTTTTTAATGATCCACAGTGTGAGCCTCTGGAATCACAGGGCAAAAAGGATTACTGCCAATCCTGGCCCCCATTTGTAAAAATGTCTTTTTAGAGAATGTCAGGGAATGAGGAATATCGCTCCCTCCAAATATCTTTCAGTAAATGGAGTTTGGCTCCAGGCTGAAGTCAAACACTGCAGGCACCTTCCAGGTATCTCTGAGATTCCTGGGGCCAGTCTGTCCTGGTTGCATCACCATGGAAATGGGAGCTGTGTCCGAGGTGTGGTGCTCACTGTGGCTTTGGGAGCAAACTGCAGTTTGGGTTATCCTTATCACCCTCCTGCAGCCTCTCCTGCCAGCCCTGGGGTTTTGCTGGCTAAGGACTTTCTAAAATTGACCTGTTGGAGTAATGTCAGTCTTTTCCAGACACTGCAAGGGTTTTCTCTGTTTCTTCCAAGTCAGCTGATCTAAGAGAAGCTGTTAATCTCAGCAGCAATGAAATTTGACCCATTTTCAAGATGTTGATTCTTTTTCTCCTGCTGAAGATAAGAGCCTTATCTTTATCAAGTTTGGGTGAAGCATGGGCTCTGTATCCCAGACAGAGCAGTCTGGGCTGTTCAAGCCTTAATAAAAATTGTCATCTTCTTAAAATAGGTTTTCTCTAATGTGGGAATAGTTATTGTCAAGCATTTTATAAACTTCCTTTACTCATCAAAAAGCTGTCTTGATTTTTGCTTAAAGACAAAATTTGGAAAAGAAGGGAGGTGCCAAGTTAGGCAATTCTGAATTACCAAGAAATTTACTATTTTTTTTGGAAGTTCTTTCACATGGCATTGGTTTGAGATTTTCAATGATGTTGTTATATTATTTTTCCTTACAAAATGAAAAGTCATTATTAGTTTTTAAAACTATCTCTCAGGATGTTAGTTGAAACTGTCACAGGGGCTGTTAAGTGATTGCAAACACTTTTGTATCCTGAATTCCTGTGGGATTTGCTACCACCCCTGGATACTTTGGTTGTTTTGAGGCATATTTCTTTCATTTTATGAAACTGTGAATAGGGCATGAGGGTCTGTTTCCAGAGCAAACTATTTACCTCGCAGAAGTGAATTGCTCTTAGCTGTCAGCTAGACTGAACTAATGTTTTTGAAGGAAAATGACATGGCATCTCAGTTTGATTCTGATGCTTTTTGACATTTCAATTAAAATATCAAAATGAAACTCTTCACTTATTGTGCTAACTGAAATTTATTTTTAGGTTTGTGTTTAAAAAAAAACAAACAGAAGGAAATACTATTTTTCCTCTTCTAGATTAAAAAATATCTCTCTAAATAAAAGTGATCTGTGGTAGTGAAAATAACTACTTGAAGTACTTAATAAAATCAGATTTTGAGAAACTCAATTTAAAACATTTCTTTATATTTTTCTGTTTGTTTGGACTCCCAAACAAAAAGTGATGCTCAGTCAGATTTATGAAGTTGTTTCGAGTTATAGGTACTGTGTTTACAATCTCTAACTGAATGCATCCATGTTTTCTTCAGACTTTGTCAGCCAAAGATCATGAGGAGGACAGCCTGAATTTTGGAATTTTGTTTCTCAGGCCCTCACCAACATGAAGTTTGCATGTCCTGTTGAAAGCACCTTGTGTTTTTGATAAATTTACATTGGCTCTGGGCTCATGTTTGTGTGTTCTCCTTTTACCCTGCAAATGAGGACTGCAAGGTTGGGACTTAGGAATAAGTTAAAAACAGATTTTGTACTGGTTTCATATGAATTATTGCCTTCTGCAGGGAACGGTTCAGATTTTGTAGGATTCTTGCTATTTCTGGATGAGGGGCAGTCACAGACTGAACTTGTGGGGACTGGAGGGTGGCTTCTGTCCTGTGGAGTGTGCTCAAGGGAGACTGTAACTCATGCAGAGAAACTGTGGAAGGAAGCAAAGAGCAAAAAGCCACATCTTAGGGGTAGAAAGGACTTGGGACTGAAGAGGACTGAGCACTTTGTATCTCAGCAAGGCACTGAGCTGGATGGAAAACAAGCTGCAAGCAAGCAGTGGGCAGCTAGGAGCAGTCCAGTTTTAGTTACTGTTCTTGCCTTGTCACTTGGAGTTGTTTCCATCTTATAAAAAAAAAATTAAAGAGAGTCTGAGTTTATATTGAAACATTCCTGGCACAATCATGTGAGTTAGTAAGACTGAATCAAAAAGCAGCACCTGAATCTGAAGATCTGCTAAAAATCTTTCCCGTTAAAATTTAAAATACCCTTTTCTCCAGATCGCCTTTAAAATAGAATAAACTCAGTGGAAAAAGACCCATGTTCTGGCTGTGGCTCAAACACCAGAATTCAGGAGAACTGAGGGGTAAGACTTGTACTTGGTTCTTATTCCTTTCAGTTTTCCTCTATATACACAGGTGAAGATCAGCCTTAGTTTTGAAATTCTCATTTTCTATTGAGAAATTAGAAATTTTCTAAAATTTGCCATATTCTAAACATTGTAGGGTTTTCTTGAAATGCTTCATTTCATCTAAGATTGGATCAAAGCAGCTTTCTCTCCTGCAGCAATCCAGGAGGACTGGGTGATGGGGGATGTCTGGATGCTGTTAGTTCATTTGCATGTGAACAAGAGAACTTGGTTTATTCCCCACTACATACTTCAAAAAAATAACTTACTGTCTCTGGGGTAATGGGGTTTGATCAAAAATTGCTGCCTAGTTCTGCAGTGATTTCTCTTGATAAACACCTGATTAGGAAATATATGGGAAATTTCAATGTTTTTCAGGTGCTTTCAAAACTCTTCATTATCATTTCCTTGGGTAGCAAGTAGAGCTTGCCTTGAAATGGAAGAGAGGATTTCAAAATCACTTTGAGGGATTTTGTGTGAGCTGTAGAGGTGGAGGAGAATATTTGTCTTCTTCCCAGGGGTGGCAGAGAATTGCAGTTTTGCTGGAACTTTCAACTATTCTGCTTTTCCAGTCAATATTTTTCAAATGTAATTTAGTGGAGACAAGAGACAGGATGGTCAGAAATCAGACACAATCTGACATATGGCAGGAGAGATTTCCAAAAGTATCTGAAGGACATATGGAAGGAAAAAAGCTTTTCTCTGATCTCACCCATAAGAAATAGAGTCCAATCAATTCATGTGGGCTGCTTGTTACCCTTGTCCCAGTCTAGGGGAGACTTGTGCCACTTGAAGCTCCACTGAGCTGAAGGCAATTCCTTGGGACTTGCACTGATGTGAATCTGGCCCAACATACTCACAAATTGGCCCTGGTCTCTTGTTTCTCAAGCAAGATTGGAACTATATTGTGCTTTTTACAGAAAACTTGAAAATGAAAAATCTTGCATAACTTGGTTGCTTAAAGAAGAACTTCCCTAAATGGCTTTAGGTGCTTCCATTTTGGGGCACCACTTCAGGGGCATCTAAGCAGGGCCCCATCTGCTCTGAGCACTTCTCTTAGGATCAAGCACTTTGTTTTAAACCTCTGAAAATGTAGGTACTTAGCATCCTTTGAATTTCTTGTACCTGGGCATTTGCAAAGCCACAGACCACTGATTTTGTTTCATTTTTATGGTCCTGTGGGGCTATGTGATGAATTTTGTTTCTGGGGTTTTCCTTTAGTAAATAGTAAAAAAAAGTTCCTCGTTTTCCTGAGCATTTTGCTCTCCTTCCCCCAGTCCCTCTCTCTGTACAACAGTGCAACTGAATATGAAGCAAAAGGCACTCAGCCTTTCTCTAAACACCCAAGACTTGGTAAGGAAGCCAGAATTGCAATTTCCCACCTTTCTTCCCCCATACTTGATCTGTTCTTGAACTGTCTGAGTGAATCTTCTGCTATTCCTGAATTCTCTGATAGACATCCTTCCTCCAGAGCTCCTGCCTAAACTTTCTTTCTGTAGGGGTGCTACAATTGGAAGCCATGTACTGCCTGGCAAATTCTAAGCTTAGCAGTGTGGTTGTATTTTCATAAAATTGCATTTTCTGCTCTTTTTCCACCATTCTGTGATTGGTTTCTTTTTCCTCATTGAGTCCATCTCTTAGTGATTCTGCCTTTTCTGGTCTTTATGTTAAGCAAAGAGCATACTTAAAATCTATCCAAACCACAGAAGGCTTGTTTGTGTGTTTACAGGTTTTTCAGAGCTGAGGCTTCTTTAGGGAATACATTATATATTTTCTGGGCTTAAGGTGTCAATAGTTTGTGACCTTTGTTTAGCATGTTGGCAGTGAGACAAATAGCTTGGATGTTTTCTCCTGGTTTTGGCAGAGAGAAATTCCTTCATCGTGGGGGAGACTTTAAGATTCTTATACAGGAGGTATAACCTTCCTAACCTCAGAAGGTCTGAGGTGGACTTAATCAATTTTGATAATAAAACATGCATGAAAATAGGGAAGACAACAGGGTCAAATATAAAGCAGTAGTCAGTGGAACATCCTTGCTCTGTAGGTGATAAAGGAAACTATTTTTTTGCCTGTGGTTTACCCATATAGGATTTAATCCTTAACATACAGCTGCTACATTAGGTCTGTATGTGTGCAGCAAATCCCTGACACACTGAACACAGTGAGTTATGCAGCTGCAAATGCCACTCTGCCAAAAGGCAGGATCCATTTTCTGCTCATTCCTTATGTCCTCTGCTCATGAATGGCCTCATGGTGGAAGGAAGGGGTGAGCTTTTATGTGGATCCATAAGCTTCATGGTGCAGCCTCACTGCAACTCACATGATGGAAGAGGACATTAGGAATTAGCAGGTAGGGTGCTGAAACTGCCAGCATGGTTTGAGTAAAATGGAGTGTGGAATTTCCTGATGAGTATAGCCATAACAAATAACCTTCCAAATGCTGTGTGTTACACTCATGGCAGTTTGAAGCTAACATAATGTGAAATGTGGCTTTGGAAGAAAGCTGGACTGCATGTGTGAGTTTCTCCTGAGCTGCATGTGTGAGCTCACATGTGTTTCTGTATTATTTCTTGTTCAAGGTATAGGTTTTTGCAATCCAGTCACTTATAAGCATGGCTTTGGCTTCTGGATCACTACAGACTAGAGCCAAGCAAATGGGGGAAGAGCTAACAAAAACATTTTCCTGTCCCCTGTATTTACTTGCTTTTGTTTGTTTGCAAAAAGCAAAATCTGTGTCTCTCAAGCTCCTTCAATGAATCAGAATGATTGTCAGATATCTTCTTGTAGGAAAAATTATTATGTCCTAAACCACAGTGAAGTTATCAGGAAATATTGTTGGCTTGGTTCTCCCAGCTTTACCTTTAAAGCTCATGTTGAAGCAGTGAGCTTCTCTACACCCAGTCTGTCTTCTACCCTATCTCTGTCTATCTCTTTCAATCATCTGGATTTGGATCTTTTCTAGGTATTTCTCATTCAAATATCCAAAAAACTTTTCACGTCAAAACCCATTTCCCTTTCTTCCTTCTGTCTTTTACAATGTTCATGACTGTTCCACCTGGTGAATATATAATGAGCTGCACAGGAAATATTTTTATGTGGTACTGGTGTCAATTTAGATTAATCTCAAACCAGAAGTCATGACTATTACTGCCACTGATTAAGTCACCCAAATGCTTTACAGCAGAATGTATCCAGCTGCACAAAAAATCTGTGTTTATGTTGCTTTGAGCCAATTAAAACTTTGATTATCTGGGTTTCAAAAGATGCCTCTTCTTTTTAGTTCTTGAAGAACAATAAATGGGCATACTTCTCCCCCAGCTTTTTTCTTAATGAGGCATTTTCATCTCTGGCTAATGAGGAGTATTTTTCTTTATGAAGAGCGTAGTGTTATAGGCAAAATATTATAGTCACAAAGATCTGAAGTTAGGGGATAATATGTGGAAAATTTAATCTTCTTTCATGTGCTGACCATTGAAATGTTACCAAAAGATGTTGTTCTTTTGCAACCGTTTATTTTTTGTTGTCAGAATTTTATTATTTATTTGTTTGAGGACAGACAGCACTTTGGAACCTGTGCTAGTGCATGCTCTCCAAACACAGAATAAAAATTTCATCTTCCCATGGAATTTGGTCTTCCTGTTTCCCATCCTTTAGTAAAAGTATGATTGTAGCAGCCACAGGCTGTCCCACCACTAAGTGTGCAGACCCCAGGTTTGAGAGCTCTCAAAACCACTGTGAAGAGCCTGGCCCTTGTTCTGTTCAGAATTGGAATGGAATAGAATGGACTAGAATAGAATAGAATAGGTTTGAGTTTGAAGGGGATGTTGAAGATCATCCAGTTCTATCCCTTGCCACAGGCAGGGACACTTTCCACCAGCCCTGTCCAATGTGGCTTTGGACACTCTCAGGGATGGGGCAGCCACAGCTTCTCTGGACACCCTGTGCCAGGCCTTGCCACCCTTACAGGGGAGAATTCCTTCCTAATATTTAATCCAAACCTGTTCTCTTTCAGTTTGAACCCACTCTCCCTTGTCCTGCCACTACACACTCTTGTATTCTTGGGGTGATTTCTCTTTCAGGCTTTGCTGTCTTCCAGGTGGTGTCTGGCCTGTTAAAACCCCTGTGACATTGCTCAGAGACCAGTCTGAGAAGTGTTGCAAGGGTGCCTAAGCAAGCACCCCCTGAGGAGGGGTGGGAGGGAGGTGGGGCTGAACCTGGGACTTTTAATGGCAGAATAAATGGGAGGGTGGAGGGCAGCGCTGTACAGTCAGTTCAGTGTGCCTGCTGCACCTCTCTTCTCTTCCCCTGTGATCTACAAGAGTATATTGTCAGCACCAAATATTGAAGAAATACATACAAGCAAATTTTTGTTTTCTCCGTTGTTCTTTAAACTTTAGTTACTCATCAGCAGCTTTCAAGATGACAAGAATTTTGACAGCTTGCAAAGTGGTGAAGACTTTGAAAGGCAGATTGAAGTTTTGCAATGTGTCTGCTGATCACTGGAGTTTCTCAAGGACAGGTACCAGACTGTTGAGCATCAAGGTAACAGTGACTGAACTGCTGTTTAATAGATATGTTTGGTGTGCAGAGATAACTTGCTGCAGATAACGGGGCTTACCTAGAGACATGAACCAGAGGAAATTTGTCTGAACCCTAAGCATGGGGTTGCTTGGCTAAATGGTTTTATTAGCTAAGCAAACATACTTTTTGTCTAGTCTGGAATGGAAGTTATAGGGTAAATTACACCAAAAGGTGGAATGGAAGTTATAGGGTAAATTACACCAAAAGGTGGAAGTTCAGGGTTTCAGTTAATTATTTTATGGTATGTTCTTTAGAAACACCTCACCCTTCTATAGGACTGATAGCTAGCAGAACAGATCTTTCAGTCCATATGAGAATGAATTGGCTGAATATTTAAAATCATGCATCACTTGAGGCATGTAATTAATCCTATGGAATCCATACAGAATCCATTTTCAATGTATTAGAAACTATAGTGGCTGTGAGATTAACTGGAGAGGTAGACAACTCTTGTGAATGCATCAGTGTATCAGCTCTTGATTTACTGGGGCTGGACCACTCAGTGAATTTCCCCAGCTTTCTAGTGCTCTTTGCTGCAGGAGCTGGAGTAAATGGGTGCAATGAGATTACCTGTGAGAGCTCTGCAGCACTGAAGTGCTGTGTGAGTTCTGTCAGCATGCACTTTGCATTGGAAAGGCACTTTTGCACAGGTGTTGTGTTGAATGAACAGTGCAATAGAATTAGCAACTGGAGGAGTGGTGTTTCAGAGAGTGGTAGGGACGAGCATTGAGAGACTTGGACTGCAGGTGCTGCTTTACCTGGCAGGCTGGTCTGGAGGGCTGATCAGCATCACTTCTGTCCACTAGGATTTCTCTTACCTGTTCCACAGCCACTCATTTTTCAGGAGTTCTCTGAGCTCCTTGCAACAGACCTGTTACTTGACAGGACAAAGAGGGAATGGATTCAAACTGACAGAGAATGTTTAGATTAGATATTAGCAAAAAATTCTTTGTTGTGAAGGTGGTGAGGCACTGACACAGGTTGCCCAGAGAAGCTGCCTCATCCCTGGAGGTTTTCAAGGCCAGGTTGGATGGGGCTTGGAGCAACCTTCCAGTGGAAGGTGTCTCTGCTCATGGCAAGGGATTAGAACACGGTGATCTTTAAGGTCCCTTCCAACCCAACCCATTCTATGGTACTATGATACTTTTAAACCAAAAATTCCTCTGCAGAGGAATTCAGGATAAGGCAAGAAGTGTTCCTGTTCCTGCCTTCCTTCAGCACATGAATTGTCAGTTTCTTTGCATCAGAGTGTGGAAGCTAAGTCTAGTTGTGAGGCAAGTGACCAAGCAGTGACCTATGGCTGGGTTTGGTGTTCCAACCAGCATGAGAGGTAATGGGTATTTATAAGAAATTTGAGGAAAGAGTGAAGTGCAATGTAACATTCTAGAGTTCAAGAAACATTTGGACAATACTCTCAGGCACATGATGGGATTTTGGGGTTGTCCTGTGCAGGGACAGGAGAGTTGGATGAACCTGATGAGCCTTGTGGATCCTTTGCAACTCAGGACATTCTATGATCCATGATGCTGTGTGTGGACTAATGGCAGTATTAGATAATGGTCTCATTCTTCCATTATTGCAGGCTAAAATGAGCATTTAGTTGCCTATAATTGCTTTTCTCGCTAAACATAACAAAATACAATGAAAACATCTAACCTATGTATAAGTTAAGTATTAGCATGAGGGAGAGGTGGTAGTTTTAGAAGAATGCCTAATAATGTTTCTCCCAAGTCTGTATTCTGTCCAGTTAAACTCACCCTATGTGGGGAAACACCATTGTAGGTGAGTAGTAGGGACTTATAGGTCCCTATTTCCCTATTTCCATCCCATCCTTCCATTCTAAAGAAGAGATGGGCATCCATGAGTAAAAGAGGGGCAGAGAGCAGACCAGAGACCCCTCAGGGCTCTCAGTAGTGATGTTTAGGATCACTGGTTTCAGGTTAATCAAGCTTGTTTAAAATTCAGGAATGGGCAGAGAGACTGCAAGTTGAAGCTCTTATTGTTTAATGCTCTTCTGAGGCCAATGTGGTTAAATGGGCATGTAAAAGTAGTACGAGCAATAAATAGGTGGCTTGTAACAGTATAGCTGGCTCAGTAAGGAGAGGTTTGGGAGAGCTAAAAAACCACCAGGAATGTGCTAAAAATGTAGTCAGAAATGAGAGGGAAATGAGGAAAATTTTGTAGAGTGCTGGCTTTAGAAACTATTTCAGATTACTGCGAAAGGGCTCTTCAAATGTATTTGAGGCAGGTGGAAAGAAATGGGACAGTGACTGTAAGGAGAGTAGAGAGATGGGTGAGGAAGCTAAAGATGAGTCACAAGCTACTCCACTCCTTGTTTTGGAGGTGAAGGGGACATAAAATGGGGCCCATTCCCATAGGGGGAACTTAGTGAACTGCAGCTGTGAGAGGGAGAAGGGGTGCTCATTTCAGTAACTTGTGATAGGTGCCTCATCTGGCTGGGTTCACTCTTCTCCTTTGAGTTTTGTGATGGACAAATATTTGTGGCAGTGCTGTGAACAGCCTTGAGAAGAGTTCAAATTGTAGGAACTGTGACTTTTCTACCATGGTACCTGTGTTGCTTTTCTTTGACGATAAAGGAATTCATTGCTTCTCCCCAAAAAATATCCTAAGTGTGAAGCTTCTTTGGTGTATCCCAAGGCACTCATCTTTACTCATTCTTTTCTTGCCTTGTCTTCTTCTCTCAATGTTAGCCAGAAACAAATGTGCCAGAGCAAAATCAGATGGATACAGATGTTTTTACATAGGGCTGGTAAAAGAAAGTCTTGACTGTTAGCCATGTCCAGATAGATTTCCAGCCACAAGAAGAGTAAGAATCAGTTTGATTTTTCTATCAAAGAGAAAACTACTCCTTTGTTGCTGGCCATTTGGTCTTGGGAGAGTGGAATGTAGCTCAGTCCCTTGCAGCAGCTTTTGATTGTAGAAGGAATCTTGGAGCTTTTGGATTCTTCTCTGCTTCTGATATGTCAGCTGTTCTGTAGCCAGAACAGACAGATGTGAGCCAAGGAATGTGGCAGACTCTTGTGCTGTGGAATTGTACTGTAGATCTTTTGAGATTTTGCAGATCTTTATCATCCAGTTTTTAGACGGAAAGGGCTGCTACAGCAGGGAACTAGCTGGAACTAATTTCATCTGTTTTCTTACTTTATTACTGGGTTTAGGTTTGTTTTTCTTTTAACTTCTTAAGTGCTTTCTTTACTTGATGTGTGCTCAGTGAAGTGGGACCTGAACTGTTGACTCTTCAAGTTGCTTTGACAAAATACACAAAATCTATCAGCATGAAATCAACAGCATGACCCTTTCTGTTCACCATCTTCATCCTCAAAGCTCTTGAAGAATACTGCAGCCTCTCTAGAGCACAGGGCCCTCTGCCAGAGGTGAAGCTACTGATGTGTAGGAAAAAAAAATCAGATTGTAAATGGCATCTCTTATGTTAGGGGTGTGTGGCAGAAACAATTTAGTTGAGATTACAACAGAGATTTATCTGAGGCTATGTGGAGTTGCTTTTGAGAAGGGTGAAGACAAAAGGACCTCATGGAAGCTCTGGGGGTTTGTTTATTTCTTGCTTGTTCTTTTTTGAAAGTATTTCTCCCAGCTGATCCCTGATTGAGCCAACTACAGGCCTTCACTATAGCCTGTAAATCACTTTTCACCTTAAAAACAAAACTGAAAAAACAAGGTAGGCTGGCAGCTTAGGGATATGGTAACACCTCCACTGGAAATGTGAGCAAGAATAATTGCTTTGAGAATGCTCAATGAACCAACCACTTAATTAAGAATAATAAATCAAGGAAGGGAGGAAAACATTTGAACATCTATCCCCTGCTATAGCTGAACTTGCAGGCAGGTTATGGCTGCTCAGGGACATTTTTCTGCATTACTTGAACACTGTGTAGGGGCTCTAATAGTATAATAAGGGTTTCTGTTCAACAGAAATTATTTCTGTGCTGTCTGGTATAGAAAGGAGGTGGGCTGTGGTGGGAGGAAGGCCATGCAGGTCCCTGTCAAGCACTATGGTGAGGGTGAGGCTCTGAAGCCCACAGTGATTACTCTGGGGTTTGGCCTTCAGCACTTCGATGAATCTTAAATTTTCTGGTCATTCCACCATTGAGGACTTTGTTTCCTGTCTGAGCCAAGTCTGAGGTGCCCACACATCACTCTGTGCTGTTGTGCAGTGCTTTTAGTGTCTGGCACTTCTCTGCAGTGCAGGGAGATTAGGGAGCCCACCAACCTGTCATGTTAATTTGGTCTAAACCTAGGGGATTTAGCCACAAAAATTCTGTTTATAACTGGGCAGGGAGGATATTTTGGTGTTGCTGACTAAACTGTCCAATGGTGTGGGAAGGTTCCAAAACTTATGGCTAAATCTTTGCAGAATGACTGGGTATTTGACATTAATGAGGAAAAAATGGTGAGGCTAAAAGCATCCCAGATGCACAGAATTCAATTACTTGGCAGTACAGTTTGATTTTTAGTGTATTTTACAGTACATTAGTAATTGATCTGTGTGGTATTTGTAACTGCAGAGGGGCTCTAAATGAATGTTTGTCATGATGGTTACAAAATGTTCAATAGTGAGAATGAAATTTCTCCTTGCTGTGATTGTTCATCTGATTTACAGCTAATGGAAAGTAGCTCTCCAGCTCCTTTCTGCAGCAAATTGATCTTGATTTTTCTTTTAGAAATCCCAGTAAGAGGAATAGTTCTATGAAAGAAACCAATATGAAGCTAAATCACAGTGAGAGCTGCTTCCTGTGGACACTCTTGGCACATTTCCTGTGGCACAGACCACTGGGATTTTTGCACTGTGGTCAGTCTGACTGTCCCTAGGAGGCAGCAGTGCTTGCCTTCTAGAAGTGGAGGTTTTTCAGAGTCCTGAAAGTTCATAATCCAAATTATTTTAAGTCTAGGAATTCATTGGCAAATCTATTTACAGCTTTGCTTACTCTTTCTCTGCCTGTCACCAGTGATCCTGCTGTCTGAGGGAATCTCCCAACTCATTCTGTCCTACCTGCTGTGCATGTAGTCATTATTTATTTATTAGAAGGTGGAGTTCTCTGGTGGTTTCCCATCCAGTGCTTGGACAGAGTTAGAAAGGTTTAGTTTCCAAGTGGAGCCAAAGAGGGTGGTACATTTAGTCTGATATGTGCAAAGACCCAGTTGTGACAATGAATCTCATAAGGATTTCAGTAAAACTCACTCTGTCCCATTTGCCTTGGCTGTAAAATACAGATGAAGCCTGTAAAGGATCCCACAGTTAGTGTGGGACTCAGTTCTGCTAAACACTCTCTGGAAGAGGGATGGTTTCCTCTAGGCTGCTTGTTTCATAGCTGCTTCTTCCAGGACAGTTTATGCTATCCCTGATGTGACAGACCACGAGTGTCCATCTGATCCATGAGTTCCTCTGGTCTAGTGTCCTACAGCAGAATAGACTGGCATTTTGGTTTTTGCTGTCTGACACCAGTTCAACTAAACACACACTTATTTTCAGTGGCATTGCTGTATGAGTGCACCAGAAGTTAAGCACCTATCAAAGGTTAGAGCTGGATGAGAGCCAGCAGAGTCAGAGTTGAGCAAACATTGAGGAGACAAGTGATCCTTTCCCTACAGGATTATGATGTTGGTAAATTGCAAGATGTCATATGTGGAAGAAATGAACTGAGGGGTAGGGAAAGGTGATCCCAAAGTAAGGGCAGCATGTGCTCTGCTTGCAGTGAGATTTGCCAGCTCATTAGGATAGCAATGTTCCCTAAGTGTTAGAAAGAAAAAAGGCATCAGATTAGTGAAAGAGAGTCTTGGCAGCTGGGAGTGGGAGAAGGGCAGGAATGCTTACAGTGTTAGGCATGCAAGGCAGGTATCCCAGGTGTTACCTGTATAAACATCAAGCCTTTCCTCCTGTGTTTGAGTCTCTTCATGTGCCTTTCTCTAGGTGCAGACAGCAAGCTTGGTGCTGGAAGATGGAATGAGGATGAAGGGTTATTCATTTGGCTATCCATCCTCCACAGCAGGGGAAGTCGTATTCAACACTGGCCTCTCTGGGTAAGGACACAGATATTGACATATCATAGCATCAATACTTCTCTGGAAGCTTTTTGAAGTGTGAAAGCTGCTTTTTCTAAGCTGGTAGGGTCCTGATCCAAGCAGGTAGTTTTCTATATAAGGCTACATTGTTGTCCAGAGATATATATAGAGAGAAAATTAATGGAGATGTCTCAGGCAGACCAGTTGTGCCAAAGCATTTGTAGTGTTAAGCACCTTTAAAGACTAATCTAATGATGATAATGAGATACTTAGGGTTCTGATCCCTTCCTACTGAATTGCTGAGTCAGAGCAGAGAAGCTGTCTGTTCTCCCTCCAGTGCCCAGATCAACTATAGAGGTTTGAAGCATCTGCAGCCTTCTTGGTAATGGAACTTTGCTTCTGAGGGCAACATTTTTAAACCCCAGGTTGGTCACCTTTCTGACCCATCTCTTATGTAATTTGTGGGCTCATACCACAGGTAAGGATGCTTTTGCATTCTGTGCCTTTCCACCTAAAGGGCAGGATCAGATTCATGCCTAACCTAGCATGATTCTCTGTCCTCTTGAGTGGTAGAAGCCTATGGCTGACTTAGGTTGGCAGCCAAATGCTGCTTTTGTTGGACTACTTGAGCAAAGGGAATCTGGCCAGAGGAATGGGGCTTTTGGTAAGGACAGGGACATGTCCTTGGGGAGATAAAACATCTCTGAAGTTGTTGATGCCTGAGCTTCTTCTGCAGTCTTTCGTAGCTGTCTTTGCTCATCTGCATTGTGTTCCCCAAATTCTGCTCTCCTTTGGAGATCTCAGTGCTCACAGGATGAGTTTTAAATGGTATAGTTGGTGAGAATGTTAAATTGCTGCAGAGGGGAATCAGTTTGCAGAGTTTTGCATTAGGAGACAATTATTTAAGCGTTTTGACAGCACTAATTACTGGCTGTGTTAATATACCTGCCAACAAGCCACTGTTTAATATAGATCAGAATGATGGAGGGCACCAGAATTCTCTTCTCATTGATAGACTATGGGCTATAAATCTTGGCACATCACAAAAGTCAAGGAGGACCTGAAGGATTAATTTCCTCTCCACATGTTACTGTGGCAGTAGAAGTTGTGTTTGTTCATTGTCTAATCATTTGGAGAGGATGCTGTGACAGAGATCTCTTCTGTGCAGGGAAGCATATGGGCCTGGAGAAAACATTCAAAATGTAAGGTGGTATCTTCAGAGCCCCCTATACAGATCTTGATTGATTCAGAGAAATGGAAGACAAGGGTCTGCAGCATTGTTGCAGAAGATAAGTGGCAGATTTCCTACTAGTCCTGGGGCTGCTGTCCATTGACAGGAACGCTGTAGCTGCACCTCCTGCTCCTGATCACAGAGTTCAAGGTCTGTGCATGCAGAGGAACACAGCTGTCCCTTCTCCCTGACACAGGAAGAGGCTGTGCCTGGGTGAAGGTGTCCAGGCTGCTGGGACAGTGTCCAGTTTGTCACGATAGGGAACAAGGGGTTAGTGCAGGGGTGCTGATAATCCTCAGACCTACTTTCTGTGCAGTGGGAGTTTCCAGGGGCTGAGTGGGGTCAGCATGGGCTCTGTCTCTGTCCTGGGGTGATTAATAGGCTGCTCTGCACTGTGCCTCCTCATCTGGACTCCCACGTTCTGATTCATGTTATTGAGATGGGAGGCAAAGCACTTTGTGTGCATACAGCTCTCAGGCTTCAAGTAGCTGAAGCTTGCTGAAATGTTGACATGTTGACTCTGGAATAGAAGGCTGAGAGCACCCTTTTGGGGCTTGAATTTTTGATAGAAGAACACAAGGATGAACTTTTCAGAACCATTTGCTGAAAAAAATAAACCTACTGTTGCAGCCATCTGTTTGCTGTAGGAACAAAAAGAGATTTCCAATTAAGAAAGAAGAAGAGTTACAGCCCATAAAATGTCATATGTTTAAATGGCTCCATAAAGGTGTTTACCTCCAATCAATGTTTGTTTCCCATGATATTCTAGTGAGAGAATGGGTTGATGGGGGTTTACTGAAATTAGGCAGACCTCTGGGCAGGCACAGCAAGGATTAGATGTTGCAGCACGTTTGGAGCTGCTGTTTCCATCTGCTCCTCTGTGCTCCACATGACATTGTTCCTGCTCCAAGGGCATTGTCCGAGCTCTGCCTGCACACCCCACCCAGACCCAGTGGCTCTCTGTCCTTGTTTGCTGATTGCAAATGACATGCAAAGGTTAATTACATTAGCTTTGTCAGTAACGAGGAGTCTTTTGGAAGCATAACCAATTAGCTGGGAAGGAGAGAACATTGCCAGGCATGCATGTGCCTGGTACCTATTACAGTTTTGGGATCACACTGTGCTTTGTGTGGTTGGTTACCTGCAGCAGCAAATATAGATTTGAACATCAGGAGAGGCTTACCTGAAAATATTTCCTGGCCATTGTTTATTTGACCTGTCATTTCTCAGAGCTGGCTGGTGTGCTGTGTTGTCTCTATCTGCTAGCAACCAGTCCAGCTTTTGTGAAGTTTCCCAGTGTTTGACAATTAATCTTCTGGCAGTAAGTCTGGTGTTCCATAAAAATGTCTCTTGTGACTTGCTGATATCTGGTAGATGGCTGGAGTTGCCAGTTAAGTATTGTTTAAACAATAATGACAATAGTAAATTATATTTTGTATAGAGCAGATTCATCCTGAAGTGTCTGCATACATTTGGCTCAATATTTGTGGGCATAACTTCATCTGTTGCTAAATTGCAGCTGGTTTTGTGTTTAAAGACAGTAATTGTTTAAGGGATATTTGCAACAGTACACTAGAGTATAAGGGAGAAAGTGAAGGACTATTAATTTGAAGCTGAAGAATAGGAGCAAATACACCATATTTACCCTATGAAAGTGAGATTGGATCTGCTAGGTCCAGAGATGATATTTCATGGAATCCTAGGCTTGGTCCTCTGCTGTAGGAGAGTGTTCCAATGTGCTTTTAGATCTGTCCTTGCTGAGAAGGGCATTCAGGCAGATGCTGAACAAACTGCCAGGCTTCTGCCTGGGCTAATGACAGGATATGCTCTGGGGCCTTGTGACCACAGGTGGAATGCTGAATCCCAAAGCATTGTCTTCAACTTGCCTTCTTCAGGGATACACAAACCAACTTCCAAGCACTTGGGGGTCTTGGCAGGTGGAATGAATGGTGTGCTGTGGGTGGGAACATGGGAATTGCCTGGAAGAGAGGCAGTCTCCCAAAAGAGTTTCTGCTGGGAGAAACTACAGATGTGGGACCATGGCAGGGTTTGTTAAAGAGCAGGTGGGAAAGAAGGACTGAGAGTTGTGATGAGGAGCCCCAAGGACTTGTCTATGTGCTCCCCCACAATAAGAGCAGTTACAGCTCTGAACATCCCAAGACGTGCAAGCTCCAGAGTGTGGAAGGGACAAAGCCTGGGCAAACAGCTCTGTTGTCTGCCAGCTTTTCACTTGGAGCCTTGTGATGCCAGTGAGGAGGGAAAGCTCTAAGCACAGGGCACAGCAAGGGCAAAGCACTGCCCAGGGCTGTGCCCAGGGACACCAAGCTGCTGTCAGGAGGTGCAGTGATACACTGTGCAGGGCTGAGATCTGTCTCCCTGCCCTCTCTGCACTTGCTTCTCATGTTAAGTCAAAGGACTCCGAGTTTGTTAATACCTTCTGTGCTGTTCTTAAATAATACATGATAAGCCAAAGTCTTTCCTTGCTCTCCATGTCAAATGTTTAACCACAAATGGCAAAGTCAGGGCATATTCACAGATGTTTGCTTTTATTCTGAGAATATCTTTGCATGAATATAATTTCTTTCTTTTTGTCATATGGGAATTCAGACCTGTCTTGTTTCCACTGGGTCTTTTGTTTTCCTTTTGACTCCAGACCAATGTACTTACCTTCTAGTGTTTCTTCACCTAGATACACTGAAGCCTTGACAGATCCCAGCTACAAAGGACAGATTCTTACCCTGGCTAACCCCATAGTTGGGAATGCTGGAGTGCCTGACACAGCTGCTTTGGATGAAATGGGCCTCAGGAGATTTCTGGAGTCTGATGGGATCAAGGTAATACTGGGAGAAGCAGTGCTGATCAAAGGGTTGTGCCCAGCAGCCTGAGTGTGTAAGACTTTACTGGCTCCCTCATAGAAGGAATCAATGATAGTCAACCTTTCTTTTTCTACTTCTGGATATTGTTCTTTGGAGGAATGGTGGCAAAAAATACTCCATCTTGATTTCTGTACTAAGCCATGTGCCTTCTGGAAGTATCTGTTCTGAGGTGAAATGACTATTTTATCCACTAACTCTATTGAAAAATGGAGCTGACTTTTGAAATGAAATATTACTTAAAAGTGAAAAGTTTTCTTATTAAAAAAATAATAAAAATAAAACGTCTTGTCTTAAATTTCCATTTTCTTTCTTTTGACAAGAAGTGTTCTGTCAGCTCAGTGCAATTTGCAGCTTTGGTTACCAAGCCACATTATTCTTCTACCAGGATTTCCTGGTCAAAATGCCCAGGTACACTCATGACATAGCCTGAAGTCTGTCCATGATATGGTTTATGGTGAATGAATAGTGAAAAACGAAGGTACTGTATAAGTACAAAAGTGATCCTACAATGCCAAATGATGATTTTTCTCTGTACAGGTTTCAGGTTTACTGGTGCAGGATTACAGCAATGAGTACAGCCACTGGCAGGCTACTCGGAGCCTGGGAGAGTGGTTGCAAGAAGAACAGGTGAGCAATGTAAATGGAGCAACACAATGAGAACTGACCTGGATGGAAAGATGAGCTCTTTATTTTGTGCTTTTTAGAGCAGAAACTAGATTTGAACAACTCAGCTGTTTATGAGTGGGAGTAAGGAGGAGAAGTGAAGAGAACTGCACAAGGCCAGGCTGTGGATGGGGCTGTGAGCAGCCTGGGATAGTGGAAGGTGTCCCTGTCCATGGCAGGGGGTGGAACAAGATGAGCTTTAAGGTGTCTGCCAAGCCAAACCATTCTATGATTCTGTGACATATTCTCATAAAAGTGATCTGGCTGCTGTCTTCTATCCATTTTTTTAACTGCTTGTTCTCTAACTTATCCATGGGTTTTCTTCAGGTGCCTGCTCTGTATGGGATTGATACCAGAATGTTGTCCAAAATAATTCGTGACAAGGTATGATATGCTTCCCTTGATCCAGTTACATTAACCTTGCTCATGCTGGGCCCTTTCCAAACCTGGAGTAGCAATGGTGCTGCTGGGCTGCCTTGACTTCAGATGCTGCTCAGATCCATCTGCTCTTCCTAAGGCTTCTGCACTGCTGGGCAGTGCTCTGATCCCCAGGAGCCCCCTCTCCCTGGCTCTGCTCTGGGTTTCCTGTTCTACAAAAGTGAGCCAGCACAAGGTGATGAAAATGAAAGGCATCAGGTAGTATCAGACACAACAAGTGGTAATATCAAGCACATCTTAACTCAGAAACAGTCAAAGAGAGCAACAAGTCTGTGAGATATTGTGGATATCAGTTTGCAGACAGTGGCACCTTTGGTCAGTGGAAATTCTCCTGCTCCTCTGAGACAAAGGAATGCCTACAGTCATCTGAGATGGATTCCTAATCAGGTTTTCTTTGGCTGAAGCTTGCTATTATTTTCAATAGTCATTACTTTTCTCTGTTTTTTGAGAGCTGACAGTTGAAGGTCATGGGTAGGATTCTGTTATGGAGTGAAAGTTAATGTGAAGGTACACTTCACACTGGCTGAAATGGTGATCAAAGCCAGTCTGAATGTAAATTTGCCTTGGAGGCTCTTCTTTTCCAATGGATTATTTAAAGCTGCTTTTTTCTCTAGGTGACCAATTTTCAGTCTGCAGCCCAACCTTATGCCCCCTTTCATTCCACAGAACAAAACAGCAATGGCCCAGCTTGAATAGAGGAATATTTGTAGGAATGAATTCTTGTAGGAAGATTTGGTATTGTGCTGCTCTTAGAGATAGCATACAAGTACAGTTTAATACAATAGACAATGGTAATATGTTTTCTGCTTTCTTAAGACATAATAGATCACTGTTCCTTTTATCCAAAGTTAATACTTTCAATGGTTGTCCTGTAACTTAGAAGTGTATGGTAGTGAGTCCCATTATACCATGAGTGGTATTGGTGTATGGCTTTTTAGAAAGTACATAATTTCACCTCTTCACCCAATTTTGTCAGGTTGAAAAAAACTACTTAGAATTTCACTGCCCACCTTTATAAAAACTGGGGGTGAGAACAGGCCTTCCTTATGATAAATGCAGAAATAAGCAATGGCTTGTTAAACCGGACTGGATGTAAATGCAGGGCACCATTTGGCTGAGAACAAGGGCTTTAAGAGCTTTGCCATCAGCATTTATGGAACTCACACCATGGCTCTCACACCATGGCTCTCAAGCACTACTCAGGACCCTTGTTTCCAAGAACAGGACTTATTGAAGATGATGATTATCTTCTGCTTCATGTGAAGCAGCTTGGAGCAGCTTTCAGTGTAAGGTGCTACTCAGGAAGACATGGGATGTCAGCCACTGGCAGGGGCAAAACTCTGTGTGTATGACAGTGCAAGATATTGGCTGTTGCTTGCCCTAGAGAAATGGCAAGGATACTTCAGGTATGGCAAGCCAGGGAAGTACCTCAAAGGAGAATCACTAAATCCAAGGAGCAATCCCAGTGTGAATACTGGTGTAATATCCACACAGCAAGCTGTTTGACATGTTTGATCATGAAATTGGGATGTGATAAATTTACCACATTGACTTCCTCTGTTTTATTTTCCTTTCCATCCTTGGAAAGTTTTATAA
This sequence comes from Toxostoma redivivum, assembly GCA_013397375.1. NCBI lineage: Eukaryota > Metazoa > Chordata > Aves > Passeriformes > Mimidae > Toxostoma > Toxostoma redivivum. Next base: position 272,962 of record VXBI01005979.1, on the reverse strand, counting down.
TGCACACCCTGTTCCCAGGCTGAGAAGAGGTTAACCCTAGATTAATCCCACTTATTCCAAGAATGGGGCAAGGCCAAAGCAGGGATTATTTTTCCACTGAGATCTTCAATGAGAAGGATATGCTGCTGGCAGAACAAGAGTGTCCTAGCTTCTGTCAGGTAGTAACAGCAACATAGAATAGGGCTTCCTGGAGGTGATTTTTATTTTTAACAGTTTATTCAGAAAACAGCTGGGCTGACCTGCCTCCTACGTAGCTTTGCCTTACAGCAGTTCTGCTGCCTTGTAGCTATCCACAGGAGGCAGCTGAAAACCTCACAGTGGGTTTCCAAAACAAAAAAGTCTTCTAACTGCTTTGTGGATTTCTCCCAGGTCGACATGACAGTTATGTGGGGATCTGAATTCTGATCTTCTTGGAAGACAATTTCATGTCCCAACACAGCTTGCCAGACTGCCTATTAACAAATATTACTGCTGATAATGTCTTTCCCCTGAATGAAGGGGTTTAAACAGATTTTTTATACTGAGGAAGGCTCATAAACTTCTGAAAATGCTAAAAATGGTTATAAACTGCCAAAAAAAAGCATCTTTAAATAGCTGTTCCAGTTGCTGGGCCTGTCAACACCTTGTCCCAGTGTTCACAGCTTCTCCTTTGCTCATGCTTTGTTTTTCCTGGTGCATTTCCACAGGGCACAGTACTTGGGAAGATTGAATTTGATGGTCAGCCTGTGGAGTTTGCAGACCCAAATAAGCAAAACTTAATTGCAGAAGTTTCAACAAAGGTGAGTTCTTCCATGGTATTAGGGCTGTATACTCCAGGTAGTAATTGCTCCTCATTTGCTCTGGGGATCAACTAGTTTTTCTAAACAAACAATTTGGAGATGTTTTCTAAACCATGTACCTTTATAGCCTTTGATGGACTGTTTTCTCAGTATTCCCATGGCTCTTTAGCTGCAGTGTTGGAGATAAAAAATGGTTTGTGTTGAGCTGAATGTGGTCTGAACCACACTCTGATCAGAGCATTGTGTGTTACAAAGTCAGAGAAGTATTGGGATTACAGTTAGACCTGGTATATGGTGGATGTTTTCAAACATACAAAGAATTCATAAAAAGAATGGTTGCTTTTCTTAAAAAAAAAATCAGGAAACATCACAATACCATTTGATAATCCGTGCTCAGGCATAATATTGTTGGGGTGATTCCAGAAGAGATTTCTAGATGTCAAAACTGGACCACATTAGGAATCTCCTGCATCTAATATTGCTGGAATTAGCTGCTATGCCCAGAGATCTGAAGAGACCAGCAGTGAAGTTTTCACTCTGTTAGCTGGGCATGCAAACCATGTTCAACTACAAGCTGAGAAGAACTTTAGAAATCATGGGGATGTAGGAAACCAGGCCCATACTAAAAATAGTAGCTATTCTTGTACCAATGCAAGGGCCAATGTCTTAAACTGTGTCCCGTTTTGGGATTTAACTGGGGGATAAAGAGTGCCCTGGATGCTTAATCCCATTGGCTGAAGTGAGAACAGAGTGTGTGAGTCCCTTTTGCAAATTCCATGCTTGCTCTGGTGTTTGCAGCTCCTTCAAGATCAGGGAGGCTTTGGAAGAGCTCTGCAAATAGCTGCTAGTGTAGTGTTCTGCACACAAGCTAGTGTGTTCATGGCCTGGGTGAAAACCATCCTGAACAGACTGGTTGGTGAGCAAGGGGGAGTTGGAAGCACTCTCCATCCAGGCTTGGATTTACTGTAGTAACTGCATCCTGGGATGCCATTGCAATAAGGAAGGAATAAGGAATTGTTGCTCCACAGAAGGATGGGATTTGCTTACTGAGGTTGTGATCTAGGATTGCAAGGTGCAGGTGGAACCATTTCAAGTCAGCATCTCAGAAACAGGTATGATTGCTAATGTTAAACTCTGCAATTGCTAAGACAGAATTACTGTAAAGATGCTGAAAATAGCTTCTTAAAGGGAGATATAATAAGATTAACAGCACTTTGGTGGTCTTGTTATGTTTATAGCTTCATTTTATAGGCTAAAAAACCAACATCACATATAAAGCTGTAAATGAAGTAAGCTGTTTAATGTTGGTAATTACTGGACATGATAATCTATCTGTTGCCAAATGGTGATTTTCATGTAAATCAGCATATGGTATAATCCAGAATCTTTTTATCTATTGTACACTAGGAGTGATTGATTTTCTTATTATATCCTACCCACCCCCTGCCACCTTGATTAAATGCTAGTGATATAGACTGTGCTTGCTAACATTGGCTATCCAGGGCAAGGAATGTGGAAAACTGCCAGTATTCTGCAAGCACTGTTGTTGGGGATTTTTTGGGGTGTGTGTGATTGTCAGGGTGGCAGAGCAGATGACAGATAGTTAACCAGTCCAAGCTAAAAGGTCACATCTCTCCACACATGCAGACCCATGGACTGTTTTTGTTCTGGTACCAGCAGGAGCTTTTACTCTCCCTAATCACTGGTTTGCAGCCCTCTCACATAATTCTTTCAGACTGGAACAGTTTTTATGGGCTGTGCCATGAACAGGTGAGGGAAATCCTCTGGCTTTGGAAGGAATGTATTTTAAGAGTTTTCTGATCCAGCTGCCAGTCTAGTTTCTGTCTAAACACACTCTTGACCAGATGTGCAAGGGGACAGGTCAGGTCTCTGCAGGACAGAGTGTGACAAGTGGGTTGTGGAGACAGCAACATCTAAAATCAGTCTTGCTGCTGAAGGAAATGTAACAAATCACAGCTAATTAGAGTGGGAAGAGTTTTGTAAGTAAGGTTAATTAAAGTATCTTGAAGTAGTGTTGCCCCATGACTCCCTCTGGTCATGAGAACAGCTAAAGAAGAACCTTTGAAGGAGATCTTTGCTTCATAATATTTTGTTATTTTTTTAAAAGTATGAATAATGTGAGAAATGAGGGATCTTCAAAAGCCCCTTTTGAAAAGGAGGGTGAGTTTTTTTCAGGGGTCTCTGACACAAAGCACTAAGCTAGTTTCTGTGAGAACCAAACACCTTAATGTTCTTGGGACTTTTGAAACCCACCACCCAGAAGCTTGAAGGACAGCAGGTAGAAGACCCATAAAATGAAGTCATATGGGCAGTTTGCTCCCCCACAACTCACTTTTGCTTATACTTTTTGGGGCCTGATAATAAGGAGTCCTTGAGTTACAGAGGAATTGTTTGGTCTGAATAAAATGGAAGAACAGTAGCTGACAGGCTATGGAGTTTGAGTTACACATTAAAGAAATACAGGATCTGAAAAATATAAAAGCTAAATCCTAAGATTACTAGAAACCTCTGCATTTCAATCTCTGCAAAGATAAAAGTTCAAACAAGAACTGAATTAGGGTAACACATGGGGAAGAGTTGCAACATTCTGCTAATAAAGTTCATCCTGAATTATCTGCTGAGGGGATGTCTTTCCTTCTGGCTGACCATATTTCTCCTTTTAAAAAATTCAGTTTGTCACCCTGCACCAGCCATATTGGACATGGATTTTAGTATCTTTTCATAAGGAGGCCCAGATGTGAAATATGGATGCCATGGAAGCTGATTAAAAGGGAGATACTTAGTGTAAAAGAGAAGAAAAAGAAAGGAAAAAAAAGCCTAACTTGTTTTCTTCATGATGCACAGGAGAAAAGCCACTTTGGGCAAAGTACATTTGTCAATATAAGCTTTCAGAAACTGAGTGTAAGTGAAGGTAAGCACAGAGCTTGTTTTTAGGAGGAAGAAGGCAGCCTTATGTGCTTATTGATGAATAACATCAATAGCTGCTACCTGCAGTCATGTGGCAAGTAAAATAATTCAGCAAGCTGCAGAAAGAAACTGTCCATAAATAACCTTACATCAGTGCTAGAGCTGACAGCAAGTCTGCAATGGCACAGCATCAAGGCCATATAACATACAGTGGTTTGACTTCACTTCCTTCCATTCTAGCTGTGACCAGTAGATAACTGGGTGGATGATGGTACAGATTTGGGACTGGTGACAATTTATTTTGTGGAATGGGTTAAGGAACAGTAGCTGGAAGAGGAGAAGCTGTGAGATAAATTCTGGCCTGTTTCTCTTGGGCTGCAATAATCTGTGGGAACTGGCTTTTTGCTTCACTGCTGAGGAGGTGACACACAGGAAAGAAGCTTGTCATTAGCTAGGGAAACAAGGGATTGCTTAGGAATTGCATTGCTGCTGTAATCAACGGTATATAAAACAGCATTATAACTTCTACTTTCATAGAAAGATGAAGGAAACACTTATGTCTGCAGTATTCCTACAGATTTCCACATAAATTTATTGTTAAGTACCAGTTGCTGCACATTGGTGAAAAGTTATTCTGCTACCCATATTCTCTGTGTTTTGGAGACAAAGCTTGATCTGTCATTTACAACATGGCCTGTCTTTTTATAGGAAGTCAAGATTTATGGCAGAGGGAATCCAATTAAAGTTGTAGCTGTTGACTGTGGGTTGAAGCACAACATTATCCGTCTGCTAGTAAAGGTAGGTGAGTGCTTGATGGCCCTTGTCACCTGTTTTGCTTTGGCAAGAGCCTCACCTGTACTCATGAGCCTTCCTTCCACCTGGATGCATGCATTTTAAAGTTAGCTGCCCTCCTAAGGCGAGGCACAATTTTTAGGATGATTTTTATGCACTGGGAGGTGTTTTCTGCCCTTGGTACAGTGTATTGAGGGGATGAAGAAGAGGACCTGTACAGCAGCCTCTCAGCCATGGGAAGAACCCCAAAAGATGAGTTTTCAAAAAATGAGGCACAATTTCTCTAAAGAACAATGAAGGAAGTTTAACCCAACATTGTTAAAAATAAATAAATGGGGGGTGGGGAATGCAATGATGGTGGTGAATGGTTGAAACAGGCCCAGATACTTGTGGAATGTTCATTGCTGAAGATATCAAAAACACAGCTTCCCCAGGCCCTGAGCAACCTGCCTGAAAGTGGAAATTACCCCTGATTTTGCAGGGATTGGACATGGTGACCTCATGAGGCTCATGCATCCCAAGTTATTCTTTGATTCTAGAATTCTCTGAGAAGTTTTTCCTGTTTTTAGCACAGTGATGTAGTTCTTGCTTCTTTAGCCACACAGGAGGACAGAAAGCAATGTCCTCATATTCTCTAGATGCACAGGATTTCCCTGATTCAGTTTTTTAATTAATGTGGATGTTTGTGTCAGTTTTGATGTGTAGGGCTGCTTCTGGCTTGTCATAGAACAAGGCTGTGAAACCCTAATTTAGCAGTTAGGATGAATGAACTGTGTAAAAGTGAACACATATGCAGGTACACACTTTTTTTTGCTTTCCATTAGTAAGTTTTGATATCATTAGTGAATTTCTTGGCAAACACTGAGGTGGCTCAAGGGGGCCAAGTCTACCAGTTTGTGAAATTAATATGGTCAGAGAGAAGCTGCATTGTTGGGCAAAGGAGATAACTGATGACTGAAATACAAACTCAGGCTTGGGACATGACAGCATAGGAAGAACTTCCTTACAAAAATTAATTTGTTCCCCTCCTCCCTTCATTTCTTATTCCCTTATTTGTTTTTTTGTTTGGGTTTTTTTTTAGCGAGGTGCAGAAGTGCATTTGGTTCCATGGGACCATAATTTCACTGGCATGGAGTATGATGGACTTGTAATTTCTGGAGGTCCAGGAGATCCCATGAAGGCCCAGGAAGTGATTCAGAATGTCAGAAAGGTACAGTGCAATGCCAATAGGCTGATTATACTTTTTAATTTGCCTTTTTTTGAGGTGCTTGAAGTAGCAGTTGCTTGTACTAACCTGTTGTGGGCCAAATGTTGTTCAGACTTTTCAGCTGCCTGGAATATTCCTCATGTTGGTCCTGTGGGATTTGTCTCCATCCCAACAATTACAAGGCTTTACAGACCTTGGTGAATAATATGTGACAAACATGATGACCACAATTATCATACCAGTGCCTTGAAGCATCCATCTTTCAGGTCCTCTGTGACCTTAGGAAAGACCAGCACTAATTTCAGAGCTCCCACTTGGAATAATGTCACACACTCAATGGCTGTAATGCAGTGTCATTGCTTATTCCCTGCAAATAGCCTGACACCAAGCTGTGCTCTGAGGCTTCTCTCTGAGCCAGAGGAAAGGAGGAAACTTTCCTTCATAGGCTGTTGCCACGCTGGCATGGAGCTTTTTCCCAAGTGTGTGGGGGAACTAGCATGGTTTATGCTGGAATTGCTGGGCAGAGACACTCCAATATCTGTTGGTAACCTTCTCATTTTAGGTCCTGGAGAGCAATCGCCCAGAGCCCCTGTTTGGGATTAGCATGGGACATCTAATCACTGGAATAGCAGCTGGAGCTACTTCCTACAAGATGCAGATGGCCAACAGGTGCAGCAGCTCTTCTTCCCAGACAGCAGCTCAGCATTGGAAACGGCAATGGAGCAGCAGAGCTCTGCTGAACTGCCTTAGGGCCTTCATTCCAGCCATTCTCCTTGCCTTTAATTTAAATTGCCATGTCATGCTCTACTTTTTTTTGAGTGTTTTTTGAAGGTATTTGATCTAATTTATCCCTATCAAGCTGAAGAATAGCAAAGTTTCTCCTAGGATTTATCATTTTGTGATTGGCTGCCAGTCTTTTATTGCTACTGTTAAACTTTATATATAGCCCCACAGTTATCAGCTCCTCCTAATTGTGGCACTTGAGCACATTTGGCACTTCTGTCCTCTGATCCCTTTTTCTTCCAGAGGCCAGAACCAGCCCGTCCTGAATGCAGTGAATGGACAGGCTGTCATCACTGCTCAGAACCACGGCTATGCCATCAACAGCTCTGCCCTCCCTCCTGGCTGGAAGCCTCTCTTTGTGAATGCCAATGACCAAACAAATGAGGTGAGCTCTGCACAGAGAAGCCTCTATTTCACCTGCTGTAAGCTTTGTTTCACCTCCTGTACGCCTGCTCTCACGTTATCTGGGCTAAGTGTGTTGATTTGACCATCTACTTGGAGCCCTGCTTTACAGCCAGGGTAAGATGGGTACCCCCCTGTACCAGCCCCACTGCACTGGATTGCAGCAGTGACTTTATCATTTCCCTGAGCAGAAGCCTTATAAATTTCCATGATTCCCCTACTGCTGCTGCTGCTCACTTAGCTCACTTAGTGTTTGTGCCACAGCAATGCAAGCCTATGTCACCAGTTTGTTGTGTTGGTTCTGTTCAGCACAGAAAAGGGATTTCATGGCCTTCTAATTTGGTCTGTTATTGTAAATATAATTCCAATGACTAAAGTCTAAAAGCTAAAGTCATGAGGAAGAGTGGAATAGCTTACATGATCTAAGACAGAAGTCCAATGTCAAGTGACATCAATGTTTGAGATCTCAGGCTTGTAATTGCCCACATCAAATCTTTTCCATGATGTCCAATGTTGTGCAAGTTAGTGAAATCTTGTTAATCATCAGGAAATCAATGAAAAGAAGGTATTTTCAAAAAGCAGTTTCCCTCATGGAAATAAGCCTCTCTCTCTTGTTTTGTATGGATGCCCAATATTAAGTCTGGCAGACTGAACAGTGCTATTCTGAGCTACCCATCTGATGGTTTTAGAATAAGTTTGGTTTGTCATTGCTGTTTTCTTTATCATTATGGAAAGATATCTAAACACATAAGGGTATCTAAACCTAGACAAATTTTACCAAACAAAACATTGGTTTAAAAAAGTTTACAGCTGTTTGGCTCAATTTTTGAAATGAGTTTATTTTCACTGTGTTGACAAACTAAACCAGTTCATTCCCAGGCCTTTCACAGGAATTTGGAGACAAAGGTGATAAGGTTGGACATGAGTCTTCTGGGTCTAGTAGCTCATGTGAGCTAAAGAAACATTTCTGTGAGCCCCAAAGCAGCAATAGTCTCCTAAACCTTCATAGATGGAGAGGGCCAAGGACTGTGCTGGTTTAGCATGCACAAACAGGATCAGGGCTGGATAGTCTGTCGTGTGCAGTCTGTTGCATTCCTCTGCTTGAAAAAGAAAAAGCATTTCTGGTGGCTAACCTGACCTATCACAGCTGGACAGGGCCAGCATGAGTTTCCAAATACTGACAAGGCATGGAGTGAACATTTTAAAAAGATACTTGTTTGTAACTACAAGGAAAGCGAGCATTCAGGGAAAATGTGACAGACTGATGGAATTCTTTCCTCTGAGAGCAGAAATTCATACCATAATGTTGTGGTCAGTACCTCATCTCTCATCCTGTCCTATCCTGACATCCCACCCTGAAGCTCTGGATGGCACTGTGGCTCTATGTGAGACTGTTTGGGCTCCTTTGTCCATTTCTAAGGGAAGCAGGTTGTATCATGGCCAATTTTCCCTGGATTTCCTCTTGAGGAGCTTCTCTACCCCATCTGGAGTTGGGGACCATGAACAATGACACCTATGGGGGTCTCCCAATGGATCATGCTTCTTGGTGCTATCAGGCCACTCAAATAAGAAATAATTTTTTCCTGGCTCCAACTGAAACTACAAACACTGTCTCTAAACTCAGTTTAGGTCCTTCATAGCTGTTGTTTGTCCACAGCAGTAGTGCCCTTCACCACTCTACCCAACCCAGGGCAGAGATCAAGGCCTTGTGTCAGCATTTAAAGGGAATTATGGAAATCAAGAGTGTGACCAAAATCCATTTCTTCTGTGACAGAACCAATCAGCTCAGAATGGTTAAACCATTCATTCCATAACAGCCTTGTCCCGGGTGATCTTTTCCTGCCAGGTATGTTTTTCTTCTCTGCCCAGTCCCAGGACTCTGTCTGCAGGGAGCCCTGTGTACCTGCTCTGTCAGATGCTTGCAACTTATCAGCAAGCTCTGTCTGTCCCCCAGTCAGCTGAGGGTTAACAGCAGAGCAAGAGGCTGGGAACAAAATGGGTGCCAATGTGACAGCCCCTAGAAATACATCAGTCCTTTGGCCTTCAGTGCTTACAGGGATAAGGTGTGGCTTTCTGTTCACTTGCTTGTCAGGAGGTATCTAAGAGAGTCACTTTTATTCCTGCAGGGAATTATGCATGAGACCAGATCGATTTTCACAGTTCAGTTCTATCCAGATGCAAATCCTGGGCCGAGGGACACAGAGGTAATGTATGAGGGCTGATCTGGGCTTGCTTTCAGATGGCCTTGTGAGTGCAGATGTTTATCAGCAGCTGTACCAGTTGGTGATGCTCCTAAATCTCAGGTCTGGAAGTGTCAGGATCCTAGCAAAGGGCCCAGTCATGCACAGGCTTGTGTCTGCTTAGCTTGATCTGGAGCTAATTACAATCAGCAGCAAGAGGTCTATTGACTTCTTAGTGCTTTGGATCAGTGTTTCCATTCATATGATGTGTATGTATTGAGCCTGGTGGGATTATCTTTGTGTTGGAAGTTAGTAAAGTGCTTAAGCATTTGCAGGATCAGGTTCAAATCTCTTGCAAAAGAGACTGCAAAAGGAATAGGATTTTATCTTAACAGTAAAAAATACTAGCCAGATGCTTTGTAATAAAATCATTAACTTTCTAATACACTTTAGTTCCACTTTCAAATTTTATAATTACTGTAGAGTTATGTAAATGAATTCATACTTCCTCACTCTGGTTCTCCTAAGTGAAATAAAATTTTAATCCCCCATCTGTGACTTCACACAAATTCTGTAACAACTGGTTGCGTGGTCACAGAATATGACTAAGCAGCATCAGGGGATATGGAAGGCAGAGGAAGCATGTCTGAACATAAATAAACTATTTAGCATTTCCTGAGAGACAAAGATGGGAGAATACCTAGAAATGCTTATTTTAATCTTAATTTGATGATGTTGATTAAATCTGCAAGTAAATCTCTTGATATCGGGAACTTTCATAGCAATCTGATTGACTAGTGTATATCAGAGAACTGAAAAAAACTCAGCTGTGTGTCTTTTCCAAGTGTGTGCACTCCCACTGCTGGGATGGTTTGGTAACATAGTTCTTATCCTGATAGGCTTGCAGGATCCATCCACACTCCTTCCACAGGTAACTCCCAGCATGCAGCCAGCCTCAGGGGCTGTGTGGCAGAAGCCTGGCAGGTGTGGGGTGGCTGGGAAGCCTGGGAAGCCTGTCCCACTGCCTGGAGCTGCCTGATTCCAGGGAGGCTCCTGCACTTTTCTGACTGCTGCCCTGGGCTCTCCTCTGGAAGGACAGCACTGATTTCACACAAATGATGTTTAGCTACCCCTGCTCAGAGCTGTGCTCTGTAGCAGGCACCATTCCAGAGGGTTCCCTGAGCTACTTCAGTGTATGCTCTGCCGTGTTTTAGCTTTTGGTGCACGTTCACTCATTGCACTGGCAGCCACACAGAGCACACAGACATGATTGATGTGTGTTTTCTTCCTGATTATGACCTCACTTTCTTGAATGCAGCTTTGTCAGATATGTCAAAGTTGTTACATAAATTTCAAATAATGATCTCCTCTTCTGAGATGGTGTAAATCTGCCTGCTGAAGGCAGCAGAGCAGAGCTGATTGCATGAATTCACAAATGGCCTGATTTTTCCTTCTTTGCTTGGTATAAATTTAGTTCAACTTTGGCAGTAAATACATGTGTTTGTTTTTTCTAGTTCCTATTTGATTCATTTATTTCCCTGGTTAAGAAAGGGAAAGGCACGACCGTTCCCTCGGTCCTTCCCAAGGCTGGAGTGACAGCTTCTAGAGTGGAGGTCAGTGTACACATATTTTCATGCCTGTCAGAGAGGCTGGGAGTCACTTAATTCCTCCTGAACCCACATGGAAGTCAAAGGAGGGTTCACTTATACAAGTCCTGACAGCTGCTTATCTCACAGTCATCTGGCCTCTCTTGTGTTATTAACTCTGTTTTCTTTGAAAGAGCTTTAAGTTCTGATGTTTCATGTATTTTCTTTGCAGCTCTCCTGAGAAAGGTACTCTCATAGCAGTATAATGAGGTGCCCTGGGATAATCTGGCCATGAGATTTTGTGCCAGCAGTATAATGTTGGTGCTTGGTTGCTTAGCAAATAAGTCTGAAATTCCTTACGTGAACTGAATTTCATCCAGTTTTGCTGTCTTAGAGGCAGCAGGATTTTGTGGGCAGCCAAAGTGAGGCATGGTTGTCTACAAGCACATGACACAATTAACATGTTTATTGTTTGCTCTAGCCATGAGTCACATGTTTCTCTAAATGGAGATGTAAGGGAGGATTCCAGTAGAAATACTGTAAGAAGTAAAACTGAGGTGATTTTGAAAGTGACTTCTCTTTTGAAAACTTATGTTCTGTAATTTAAGACTGTTCAGTGCTGCACAGTCTCTGTTCATTTCAACATCCACTACAGTGAGACTGATTGTTTTCATGCCCTTTGACACTTGCAGGTCTCCAAAGTTCTCATTCTAGGATCCGGGGGTCTGTCCATTGGTCAGGCAGGGGAATTTGACTACTCTGGATCACAGGCTGTGAAAGCCTTGAAGGTGAGGAGATGCTGTGAAAATACTAACCTCATCTTTCCCTTCTCACAGCTAAACTGATCCTCCAGCTGTGTCCAGCTGGGGCAAGGAAGCTGGTGAGGATAAATGACTGTAAATTAGCAATTTTTGTTGGTGAAATTGCTGGTTGGGCGATGTCAGTTAACCACTCAGAATTATCTTCCAAAGAGAGATGTTCTTGGGTTTCCATGCAGTTTGTTATTTGTGATGTGTGCCTGCTTGCTCCAGGCTTGTTCAACTGAATGGAAATGGAGGAGGAGGAATGTGGTCAGATGTACCTGAGCTGAAAACCTGGAACTTTTGTGGTATGTCAACCCTCTGCAAGGTAGACAACCAATAACTGAACAGTTGTCTACTGCTATACAAAAGAATCTTTCATCAAGGCAGGTTTTCTAAATGGTATTTATTTTAAATGGGATGAGCTTTTTATATCAAGTTTGTTTTTTTTTTCCAGAACAGGTCCTAGAAGGGTTTCTAAGGCAAAAGTTCATGCTAGGAGAAGGTGTAGAAGGGTAGAATGTCCTGTGATGGGGTTATTACTGGTAAGGTAAGAATTACCTGGGGCCCAAGTTCATGTCTTCACCTCATGAAGAAGGAAGAGGGAGCTTGGAGAGGCCTGAGAGAGCCAGGGCAGAAGTAGCAGCTGCCTTCAGATGAGGTGATGGTTGTGAGTGGTTCTGAGGCTGTCCTGATGTCAGGAATATTCTATTTCTGTGCTGACCCTGGAGTGAAGGAATGAAAAGTACCATTTTAGTGATGTTAAATATAATCTGGGGTGCTCTGGCTCATCCCCATGGTGCAACACATCTTGTATTGCCTGTGTTGTTTGTGTACTGTATTGCTGTTGCTGGCTACTACCACATCATCAAGAGACAAGTACAAGCCAGGAGTGGAGGATCCCAGAGTTGGGGAATGTCAATAATGACCCATTTGAAAAGGAGGTATCTCCTTCTTTTCCCCCCTTTTTTATCCTTTTTTCCTTCTTTTGTCCTTTAGACTCAGTTTGGGATTGTGGAAGAAAGTGGGGTTTTTAAATGATAAATCTCCCCAGCTAGACCTCCCACAGAGTGTGCTGTGATCTGTAGGCTGATCAGCCATTCCAGAGGCAGAGCTTGCCCTTCCTGACCTTGCCTCTGGCAGAGGCATTTAGGGCTGCATGTGAGAGAGGAGTGGCTGGTCAGCCCTGCCAGGAAAAGCTGCAGAACATGACTGGGAGAGAACAGACAGGAAATAGAAGAAATTTCCTTCCCCTTACACTTCTTCATTTTGTTTTATTTTTTGTTATGAATCAGCACTGATTCTCAATGCTGATGTTCTGATTCATTTTGCTGTGTGCTGTTGGTCTTGATTGGCTCTTGGATGCTGATTCATTATAAGAAGGTGCTGATATTAATATTCAGACCTGGACAGTTAAATGAATGCTTCTTTCAAAGACTAAAAGGTCTTGAGGAGATGGGACTTCCACAATCAGTAAATCTGTATCTGAAAAAATATTCATCAAAGGCAGGAACATGCCCTGAAGAGCAAGGCTTGGAAGCATCTGTGAACAACAGACTAGCTTATGGTCACCTGGAAGATATTCTGGATAACTTTCTCTGGGGATTATCCCAACCCAGCTCAATACAGGTGGATATTACACAAAAAGAGAAATGGGACCCTCCTGGAGTATTACTAATTCATTGCTTTAATGAAGTTGTAACAAATGTCTTCATCAGGCTGGGTGGCCATTAAACAGAGTTCTGTATGTTTATGAAAAAGTAAAAGAAGTTGAAGGAAAGGGTTGCAAGAGCAAACAGCCAAGCAATTGGGCCAGAATGATGTGGTATCAATGAAACATGAGCACAGAGAGCATAAATTCTCTCATTAATTATCCTCATCATCACTGCTAGTTGGTGTTTTAAGTTACCTTGTCCCAGATTATCAGGGAAGAAAGAGCTGAGATGTGCAGATAGTCCAGCTTGTTGAAAAGTGATAAACTTTTCCCTCCCCCATTTGTTTCAACAGAATTGTAGCCATGAATTTCTGAATACATTTATTAGAGAAGAATGTTTTGATCTTTCCCTCACCATCACCATGAAAACTACTCAGTTAAGGATCATTTGGCTAAATCCAAAATATTTTCCAGATGGATTTTATATCTTCTTTCCCACCCCTGTTCCACACATTTCCAAGGTGGTGCACTTCAGTAAAAAAAGAAAGAAAATCCAACTTTTCCCAGGGGAAAAAAGGTCAGCAGAAATTTACAGCCAGCCTTTAAGGCAGTATTTTAAGTTATCAAAGAAAGGAGAGGAAATGTTATCCAACATCTGAACACTGAGAGCTCTGAGTGAGAATATCACTGCTCCAGGTGAGCTATTTCTTTGTTCCCCCAAAGCAGTGTGACAAACAACCACAAATTTTAAACAAACACAGAAGAATCCTATGGCATTTTCAGGTAAAAATGAGGCCACAGCCTTTGCACTTTTCAGTCCACCTTTTCAACAAAGCAGCAGAGCAACTTTCTGTATCTGCATGTCTACTGCATGTGGTTGACACTTTTTTTTTTTTAAGCTTGGCCACATTCATCATTTTTACCAAAAAATGGTTTTTTAGCAAAACTTCATTGGTTTCCTCATTACATGCTAATATTTCAAGAGTGAGGAGGATTGATCTGCCCAGCTCTGACTCAGAATTTTCTATTAATGAGCAAACTAGTGCATTTCTGTCTGTAGCTAAAGAGCAGCAAGACTGTTACAATAGGAAACAGATAAACTAAACAGATAATCTATTATCACTCTATCTCAGCTTCTCATCTGTGACAGAGAAAGAGCAGTGTAAAATTTTGGCTAACCTTCATCTTGCATAGAAAGGCAGTTTGTCTTTTAATATGTGCAACATCAAATTAAAAAATGATGGGATGAGATTTTTAAACTGATAATACCAGGACAATAAAGTATTTCTATGGAAGGTCAAAGAAAAAAATGTATTTTTGTTACTATTACTGAGAACTTCAAAGACTTACTGCTTGGCAAGAAAAGCTCTTGATTAAATTTTTTCCTTTGGCACCTTTAATCTGACTTGCAAAGGAAAATGGACATGAGTCTGCTAAGTTTGTACCTGTTTCTCCTCTATAACTCCTAAATGTGTTAAACAATTTCAATCACATTTCTGAATCATGGGAAACTCCATTCCCTCAGGATTCACAGGCACAAAAGTAAAGAATTGGCATTAGCTCAGCCTTCGGACCAGAAGTCTTACAGGACAATTCATAATTTTTTTAATCCTACTGTTGGTAAACTGCTTGATGAACCCAATCTCGCTGGTGCTGCTGCTAACCTTTTTCCCCACTGCATTTTTAACTTTTCAGGAAGAAAATGTGAAAATTGTCCTCATGAATCCCAACATTGCTTCAGTGCAGACCAATGAGACTGGCCTAAAGCAGGCTGATGCTGTCTACTTCCTGCCCATCACTCCCCAGTTTGTCACAGAGGTCATCGAGGCAGAGCGTCCCGATGGATTAATTCTGGGCATGGGTGGCCAGACTGCTCTCAACTGTGGTGAGTGGGAGACAGGGGCCTCTCCTGCACTCCTTGCAGGCCAAAACAGCACAGGACCAGAGGAAATGACCTTCAGTTGCACCAGGGGATGCTAGGAAAAAATTTCTTCACTGAAAAGATGGTCAGTGCTCAAAAGGTGTGTGGTTGTGGCACCTGGGGACGTGATTTACTGGTGTACATAGTGCTGCTAGGTTAACATTGGAATTGGTGATCTTAGAGGTCTTTTCCATCCTGGAAAAAAATCTGCAGATTTTATTTGTGCCTGCATCCAAGCCCCACGTGCCTCACACATTAGCCAGGCAACTGAGGGATAGAGGCAGAGATACCAACCATGGGGGACTGAGTCCTTCCTAAGCTGTGAACTTAACATCTAATTGCTGGGTTTGGTACTTTAAAGTTATTCATATGTCCTGCTTTTCATCTTTAATCTTAGTTCTCATGGTTGGATTTGGGATATTTTGACCACCTTGAGGCAGAGATCAAAAAGAAAAGTTACCTTCCTATAACTTCTTGCACCAATATTCATCTGTGCTGCTTTGCTCTGTGATGCAGATGATGGCCAAGTGGTAACTGTAGTATTATCCCAGGTTTCATGGATTTGAGGATGGAAAATTTCAGTTCTGATAAAAATTAGCTGTGGATGAGGCCAGACAAGTGGTCAGCTAATCAGATATCTTTTGAATGCTTTCTTTGTTGTAAATTTTCTAAATTCTTCTCTGTGAGGGTGGTGAGGCCCTGGCACAGGGTGCCCAGAGGAGCTGTGGCTGCCTTTGGATCCCCGGAAGTGTCCAAAGCCAGGCTGGATGGGGCTTGGAACAGCCTGAGATAGTGGAAGTGTCCCTGCCCATGGGTTGGAATGAGATGAGCTTTATGGTTTCTTCCAACCCAAACCATTCTGTCCTTCTCTAATCCTGTGATTCTTCATCTACTATCAGTCCTCAGAACTGTGCCTTTGTTTACTCTGCAGGAGTGGAACTCTTCAAGCAAGGAGTACTGCAGAGATATGGTGTGAAGGTCCTTGGTACCTCAGTTGAATCCATCATGGCTACAGAGGATAGAAAGCTTTTTTGTGATAAACTAAATGAGCTAAATGAGAAGATTGCTCCTAGCCTTGCAGTGGAGTCGGTAAATCACATAAATTTAAAGATGTGATTACTATTACTGTTGCCCATTTGACTTAGTAAAAATATTTCTCATTTTGTAGAGTGAAAGCTGAATACAACTGTGGATGCTGTAGTGTGTACAGCACTCCTTGGTGATTAATGCTGGGTCCCCGTGATTTAAAATGAGTGAAAATGCAATTAAGCACTGTGAAAACCTAACCTAATTTACCAATTGACAAGAGAAGTAAATTATATTGGGGTGACTCCTGTGCTGCAGCACTAAAGTATGTGACATGTCAGGGGTACTTTTCTTAAATCATATACAAGCCATTTGGAGTTAGGATTCAAGGTCCCCAAAATCAGCAGTATTGAAATGTTGAGGGTGAGAGTATGAAAACACAAAATTCAGTTTGGTGGAAAGGTCTGTTCAAGTTTGGAGGAAATCAGGTCTTAAACTGGGATGCCTTTAGGAGGGGTTATTTAATACTGAAGTTTCTGAAGACAGATCATGTAAGGACATTGTCCATGGCAGGTCAGCAAGGAAGTCCACATACAGCTAAGCACAGAAATCACCTCCTTGAGTGCATGTTCCAGTTTTCTGCTGTTTGGCAGAAAGAGGGAATATTATAAAGTGAACTTCTATTATTTTCATTTTATCTTCAGACATTCTAGTGCCTTACTGATGGGATTTCCAGTTAACCTTGTAATCAGAGTTGAAGACTTTATTCATCTGAATTGCTGTCTGTTTCTGAAATGTATTCCTCTCTCCTCTAAGGTTGAAGATGCTCTGAAGGCAGCTGAAAAGATTTGCTACCCTGTCATGATCCGTTCTGCCTATGCTCTTGGTGGTCTGGGCTCTGGCATATGTCCTGACAAGGAAAGCTTGCTGGACCTTGGTACAAAGGTATGTCTGGAACTGCAAACTTGGGGAATAGACCTGAACATCTGACTTTGAAAAATACTATTCTAATATCATAGACACTGGAATTGTACATACATTTAATCTTATCTGTAAAATGTTGCCCTGGTTAGGATCTGCCCTCTTCTCATAATTCCTGCTGACAGATAATGAAAATGGCTCCATGACAGATCTTTTCAATTCATGACAAGTCATAATTTGAGCAAGTTTTTCAGCAGTTTTGGTCTGAAAAGTAATATCTTGGCCTATATTCACCTACTTTCAAGAGTAAATAATTATGAGCAGTGTCAAGGAAGTTGAAATATTTGAAATGCTGAGTGATAATGTGGTCTTAGGGACAGAAGAGCTGGGAGTTTTTGTCTTCTCTGTTTTTGTCTAAAGATAGTACTTTTCCTAGGTCAAAAGCTCATTTATCAGGATGACACTTCTTAATTTGACAACTACCAGCTGTCTCTGGCTATAAAGACAGCTCTCTTTCTATAGAAAATCTGGGATTGTTTAAACATTTGCTGTGAAAAGTAAACAGATAATTAGGGAAAACAAATCAAAAGCTCTTTTTCCTTGTCAAAAATGCAGAATTTCAGGAAATAAAACTATACCCCTATGAGTCTCCTATAATTCTTGGGTTTGCCTTTTCCTGGCTTGCTGAGCCTCTTAATCTTATCTCTAGAAAGAAATAATGTGGATGTCACTAAGAGCTGTATGGGCAGATGGCTTCTTTGTGTTCCTTGTGTTTATATAAAAACATTTTTCAGTAGGAAAACCCTGTGTTTTCAGCAGGAGAACCTGATTTTGATCAGCACATTCTGTTGTTTTTTTTAACACTAAACCTGCTGCCTACCAGCACCCTCAGATTTCTGTCTGCAGGTGCCAGGTGATACTTCATCCTAAGTTTGAAGTCTGGCATTTCTACTTGTTAAATATCATCCCATTAATCCTGGCTTAATGCTAAAATTGATCTGGATCTCTCTGCAAGGCCTCCTGTGCCTCAGAGAGTCTCCAGCACCTCCCAGTTCAGTACTGATATTTCAAAATTCAATTTGGGTCTTGTTGAATTAACTCAAATTTGGATGCTGATTTCCACAGCCCATCAGTTATGAAGATGATCTGTAGTAATTCGGTGAACTGGCTTTTCAGGCACTGGACTGAACTGTTTATAGTTCAGATAACTGAACACTGGGTGTTTGATAGCACAGCTAGTTCAGGTAACCTGGCATCGAGGTTGTCTCCAAATTCTGCTCATTGAGTGAGAGAAGGCACCAGATACAGGAACATCCAGGACTGGTTTGCAGGAGTGCTTGGGTGTTCCTGCTGCATCCCCACCAAGTCAGTTCCTGCTTAGGCCAGGCATGAGGTGCCATTCCTCATATCTTTTCTTCTTTTTATGTGTGATTTTGGCAACTGAGCTAAGGGCAGGGTTTAAGTAACAGCTTGAGTTAATGTCAGAAGAGCCAGACCAGACTGAAAAGCCAGTTCATGGGCAGCATCATAACAAGAAGCTTTGCTAAAGGATGGATTGATAATGTGCCCATCACTTTCTAGGGTTTTAAGCAAGTATTGATTAATGTTTTCTATCTGCTAATATTAAGGCCATGTATTCACTTAGATTATGTTCATTTACCAACAATCTGTATTTTTCATTTTTGCCTTATGTGCTGAGGAATACTTTCAAGATTGGTTTAAGAATAAATCATGACCCTTGCCTCTGGTTAGTATGCCAATGACAAGCAGCATTATTAATGCTATTAATTATGCAGTGTTTGCTGGCACCTACACTCCCATCATTGAGTCATTTTGCTTTTTGCAGCATTTCCCTATTGAAGTCCTTGGGGCTGCCCACAAAAATGCATGTCTGTTGCATGATTGAAGCCTTAGATATTTTTATATTCCTATTTGTTATTTATATACTGTTGCAAACACACATGCCCAACCCTTTTTTTCCCCATCATATCACATAAGTATTTTCAAACATGCCTTTCAAATCATAGTAAAGCAATTTTTAAGAAAGAAAGAAAGAAAGGAAGAGAAATAGAAAGTGCTTGTTGTCAGTGGTATGAACTTTATTTATTTTCATGTTTTGTTTCGTCTGGGATGTCTGGAGAAAAGTTTTAAATGTGCAATATGGTCTAATAAGGGGTTTGGTGTGGGTTTTTGAGGGGTGTTGTGGGAGGTGTTTTTTTTGTGTTTATTTTCCCTAACCTATTCCCAGGCATTTGCAATGACTAACCAAATTCTGGTGGAAAAGTCAGTTGTTGGCTGGAAGGAGATAGAGTATGAAGTTGTGAGAGATGCTGCTGATAACTGTATTGCTGTCTGCAACATGGAAAACATTGATGCCATGGGAGTCCACACAGGTAGGCTTGGGCACAGGGTGGCTCAGTGACTTTTTTATGCAGTGCCCTTCTGCCTGGTGTTATTGACAGAGCTTTGTGATTGATGAAGTGGGCTGGAAAAATACTGTTCAGGTCCTGAATAGAGCCAGATAGGGCATGAAGCAGACTAAACCTACACCTGCAATGGTATTTTCCATAAGGTTTCCTAGCCTGTCTCCAACTCTGGGCTCCTGATTATCTGTGCTTTTCATCAGCTGTGCATGCACAAGTTGTAATCTCTGGTAATATCATTACTCGTGGTGGGTTAGCAAAGACAGTGACTTGTGTGTCCTCAGTTTCCTGCTGCTGAGCTAATTCTCATTTTCCTTCTCTGCTGCCTTGTGACAAACAGGAGATTCTGTTGTAGTGGCTCCAAGCCAGACACTCAATAATGAGGAGTTTCAGATGCTCAGGGATCGTGCCATCAAAGTTGTCCGACATTTGGGCATTGTGGGAGAGTGCAATATCCAGTTTGCTCTGCATCCAACTTCCCTGGAGTACTACATCATTGAAGTTAATGCCAGACTCTCTAGAAGTTCAGCTTTGGCCTCCAAGGCAACAGGGTAAGATTATTTAAAAAACCAAAATGTTGCAGAACAAACAAATGAATAAAAAAATTGAGGAGAGTAGAACAGAAAGAGAGGGGAAGGGATTTGGATTAATGTATTATTTAAATAAGTAGGTGATAGCTGCAAGGAAAAAGTGGTGTAGGGTCTGCCTTCCTTGTAATTAAAACATGGAGTCATAGTCCACATTTTCACCAAGGAAGACTGAAGTTGGCTGTTAGAGAATTCTGGAGCATTCAGGTCAGTAAGGTACAGATTTTTGCATGGGAAGCTTCTAAGAACATCTCTTGTCAGCATCTGTTAGGTTTGACCCTTGGAGAGTTGTTCCTGCTGGGAGCTGGAGGGTGGGGTAAGTGAGCTCTCCAGGTCATTCCAGCCTGCCGATGCTGTTACTACAAATGGGAAAATTCCCAGGAGGCACGTGTGTGGGAGCCTAATCCTTACAAAGCACATCCACCATATCCATATGTTGGCTGCAAATCATCTCTGGGACCTGGAGGGCACAGTTATTAATGAGCTGTCTGTCAGATTGATGCAAATGGCATTGCTAGCTGCCTTTGTTTTGTTGGCTAATCATAAACTAATCAAGATAAGGATGGTCAAAGCAGGCTGTTTAAAAATTGGCTTCTTAATTGCACTTTGCAGATGCTGTTCAGAGGCACAAATTAATCTCTAATTTGCAGTTCTCAACAACTCTTATGGTTATTTAAGAGCCATAGCAGGCTGGAGATAAGCCCTGTTGTTGGACAGTGGGTGTTTGATTGTTTTCCTTTTGAATGACAGAGTTGCAGCTAAACACATTTGTTGGAGGGGGCTCACTGTGGATGTGACAGCTACTGAAAGGGGTGGCATGGTGGATAGAAAAGCAAGTCCCAGATCTTGGGAGGTAGCTCTGCACTGTGTTGAGGAGGGATGATCACCTCACATCTGTTTAATCGGATCCACTCCTGGGATTTGCAAACACAAAGTTCTTTCCACTCTGCTGTTCTCTACTTCTCCTCTGTGACAGGTATCCATTGGCATTCATTGCTGCCAAAATTGCCTTGGGGATTCCCTTGCCAGAAATCAAGAATGTGGTGACAGGAAAAACGTCAGCTTGCTTTGAGCCCAGCCTCGATTATGTAGTGACCAAGATACCCCGCTGGGATCTGGACCGTTTCCAGCACACCTCCAGCAGCATTGGCAGCTCCATGAAGAGCGTGGGAGAGGTGAGGGCAAGGCTCTCACCTTCCATTCCACCACTTGGGAAAGCTATTTCTCTGACTTGGCAACCCTCAGAATGTCTATCTTCAAGGACCTGATGAATTTGAGGATATATATTAAGCTCAAATGATTTTTATCCAGTACTGTAATTAATGGAAATGAGTTAGGACTGGGTAATGTTGGATGTCACAGTGTGGATTCATAAATGGTTTGACTCCTAAAGAAAGAGATCACTATGGATCACCTGGGGTTGACTTAATTCTTAACACTCACTCCAGGACTCAGAGTTATTTTTTAGTTTGAGGTTCTGTAGTGGTGGTTAATTGCAGAATAATTGCACTAGTAGTAGTGTGTTAAGATTTTCAGCAGTGCCCATGAGAACAGCTTTCAGTTCTTCCCGAGTTATTTGTCCTCTGTGTTAATACTATATGCCAGATCTCAGCCTATTTCTTCTCTTGAAATCCAAACACAAATTGTCATCTTGCTCTCAAGTTTTGACTTCTTTTAGAGATGAAGTCCCTTACATCAAATTTTAAGATGTCCGGACAGTAACAGTATTTTCAGACCATATTTTAAGCAGGGGGAAATGAAGCAAAATTGGTAAATTAACCACTTAATTAGTTAATTACATATCATCTACCAAAGCAAAATAATTATTTGTGTAGTTTTTCAGTTGCCTTTTCAAATAGCTATTTTATTAAATTACTTTGATATGCAAGACGTTCCTAATATCATTGTTTTCATTGAACAAGAAGCCTTCATCAGAACTGGAAAGATTAATTAGAATTTGATCTTCCATTGGCAGTTTTGGCTTTTAATGGTAATGAGGTGGCATTTTTGTTTTCAGTGAGATGATGCTTCCTGATATTAACCCTCTCTGCTTAGGGGTTTTGGGGCTGTTCTGTAGAAGTGGAGTTCCTAAATACATTTGCACCATCAGCTATGGAACTTCCTCGCCATACACATTTGCAGAAGGAGGTGTTGAGTCCTTCCAGTGTTCATATGTCACAGAAGAGCCTGAACCTGTGTCCTTTTCCAGGCTGGGTAAAGACAGGTCAGAGATACAGGGAGAGTCAGTGCTTGAACAGTGCAGGTGAGCTAAGCAGGGATGGAGAAGCCCAAGGGATGCAGCTGGTGGTGGTACTGAGCAAGAAGATTTGTCTGCAGGACCTGTGGGTGGTCTTTGAAGCAAAGAATTTCTTGCCACTATGTCTCTATTAGTATGGCACAGTCATCTCCCCAGGCCTGGAATTGAAGCCAGATCACAGTACCTACTGCGTTTTTATTAATTGAACAGTCTGGCCTGGCCTGGCTTTTTCTGAGCTCTGTTGTGCTGGGCAGTGGGCCTGAAGCTGTGAGAAAAGAGAAAGTGATGTTATTTTTTCTTTTGACATTTTTTCAGCATTGTGTTTGAGAGGATTTTTATGCTGTTAAGGTCTCACTGCATTGGGAAATGAAAATGTAGAAGTTTGAGATAGGGCTCTGTTACCTCACAGATTTCTAGACAGAAAGGTTTGTTTTCTTATTAGATATGGTGTCAAGACTGAAGGAGGGAAACCCCAGTGCTGCTACACCAAGGAGGAGTAATCATTTAAGAGAACCCTCACAGGGGAGAGTTACTGTTAAATGTAATTTATAAGAAGAGAAGTAGATTTCTCCTGAACCTTAAAATTCACACTGTGAATTTCTATCTCTAACAGGCTGTTAAACAGAAATATTCTTTTATATTACTATCCCCATGCTGCTGCATAATGTTTCCCTCTACCAGAGTGCTTCCCTTAAAGCAGTTTACAGAGGAGAGCAGCATCCTCTTGTGTGTTACAGACAGGGAGAAGGAAACCAAAAGCAGCCCACTGATACCATGAGCTGAGTCAGACCTAGAAGTGGGGCTACCAAGGCTCAGAGCAGGACTACCTTAGGGAGAAGCCCAGAAGCTGCCATGTGTCTGTGTGCTTTGTGGTTGGAATTCTCCCTGCTCTGTCAGGCAGGGCACAGCAGCCTTGGCTCAGTGTGCTCTCCCTTCCAGGTCATGGCCATCGGACGCACCTTTGAGGAGAGCTTCCAGAAGGCCCTGAGGATGTGCCACCCCTCAGTAGATGGCTTTGTGTCACATCTGCCTATGAATAAAGCCTGGCCAGCCATTGTGGATTTCCAGAAGGAGCTCTCTGAGCCATCCAGCACTCGGATATATGCAATAGCCAAGGTAACAAAAGATAGAAAGACCTTGACCTAAGTGCCTTGGATTGGAGCTATGAATGGGGTCAACTGAGGTGACGAAGGCTGAGTATTCTTCATTCTCTTGCTTCCCTCTGTCAAGCTCACTGGGAATGCTTTGAGTAGGATTCTTGCTTATGCTTTCTGCATCTTCCATGTTCAGGCAATGTTTGCCTTTTGCTGGTACCATCTTAGCCTATGCTCACTGCATTCAGCATCAGGTGCATTTGGTGTCCTCTTAGTTTGTAGCTCAGTGCTGGTGGACACCTGGAATACTTTCCTCTCCTATGAGATTATATTTGCCTGCTAAACATTGGCTAATGTTCAGCCCTGATTTATACTAGTGTAAGTGCCAGTCAAAATTAGTCAGTTTTCAGATTACAAAGGAATAAATGAAGATTCTTTTGAGAACTGAAACAAAGGATGATAAAGAATGGTAAGCTGCAGTGTGTGAGAGCACTGTCTACTTGCAATGCTTGCATTGGTATGGGCTTGAAACAAAAAGAACTACATAACTCTATATTAAATTTCACAGACAAGAAATCTCCTGTTCTTCAAAACTGGCTGTAGCATTCTTTTGACCCCTCTCCTGTCACACTGGAGAAATCACTTCAGCTTTGAAGGTGCCTGAGTAACAGGGAGTGTTATTGGAAGGGGACTAGGGTGCGAATTTATTTCTTCCTTCACCTTCTCAGTGTTTGCCTCTGTATATTGTGGTAAATATGGGATTAGTTACTTTAGAAAGTAGGTGCAATTTCACACTTTGGTTTTGCTGCAGGTAACATGTCCATCTGTCCTTACCCTCTATGAAGAGGAGGACACAGCTGTCTTTTACAGCTCCTGCTTACCTGTTGGCTTGATTTTTTTAAGATTGCAAACGTTCCTGGCAGGGAATGCTCAGTTACTCATTTTTGTGCCTCCTATTTTGTGTGGTGGAGTCTTTAAGTCCTTTGTGCTCATGTGTAGGTACATCTGATGACACCTCCCCATGAGTGAGGAGCTGAGCCTGTGCTGTGCTAGTTAAATGTTTTTCATGTAGCTGTTCCTCTTATAAATGGCCTGAAGAAAAATCACAAAGTGTTTTATAAATGTGTGGCTTGTCCAGCTGTTCTCTCTTGCTTTTCAAGCTGGGGAAGTGCATGTCTTCATCCTTCAGCAGCTGTGTTTGGTTTTTATTACAGCCTTTTTCTTGTGGATGAGAGAGAAATCTTACTTCTTGAGTCTCTGAGTTGTTCAGAGAGATTTTATGAAAGATTACAATTAGACCCTTGTTAACACAGGGAATCTGGGGAGATGAAGGTGAGTTTGGGTCCCACTGAACACTGGGTGTTCCCAGCTGCTGGTATTTTCACTGGGATCTGTTGGAAAAAGCAAGAACAAGCTCTTAGTGCTCCTTATAAAGAGTTGCCTCTGCCCAACACAGTGCATTAATTCATGCCCATTAATAACTGAGGCAAGCAGTATAAGTAAGAGGTGCTCCTGGCAGCTGGGGCTGTCTGCATGGAAATCCCTTCCCTGCTTGTTGACCTTTAAAAGCACATGGTAAGTCCCCATTAGCCATCAGCTCAATTTGAAACAGGATGGACCTTTGTTATATTTTATGTTTTCTCCTCACTCCAATCCCACTAGTCAGCCCTCCAAGGCTTTTTACTTTTTCTCTCTCCTTTGCCTGTTGGATGATGACAACAGCAACTGCTCAGGTGCAAGGGAAGGGAGTTCAGCTGCCATTCAGAGCTCTTGCTGTTGTAATGGGGCTCCCTGTTGTCATGTAAAAGAAGGCACAGGAGAGAGGCTGACATAGATGAGACTTGTTCCTTGGTTAGAGTGGGAGTGCTGCAAGGATGGAACAGCCTGATGAGCAGGGATGCTCAGGTTGTGTCAGGCATTCTCTGCTCCTCTTAAGGCTGTGTACAAGTGGCCTCAGAAGGCTTGGGCTGTGCAGTTGATGCACGCTCTGTTTCACACAGGGCCCTGGTCTCCTAGCTGTCCACTCTACAGATGTGCAGTTTGCTCTTGTGTTGCTGTCCATGGGCAGTTGAATGCTTTCTCTGGTGAGGAGCCAGGATGGAACTGAAGGAACAAGGGTGCTGGCCCTAGAGCAAGCATAGGCAGCTGAGCTGCTCTCCA
The DNA here is from genome assembly GCA_013397375.1 of Toxostoma redivivum. NCBI lineage: Eukaryota > Metazoa > Chordata > Aves > Passeriformes > Mimidae > Toxostoma > Toxostoma redivivum. The sequence continues at coordinate 247,462 of VXBI01005979.1, read as the reverse complement.
TTGCTTGTCCTGGAGGCCAGGCTTGCTCCATGGCTCTTGGTGGGAAGGCAGTCCTGTAAACCCCTTGGCTGCCCAGTATGGACCAGTCCCTACTGGATGGGATGCTCTTGAAGTTGAGCAGGGCTTTAAAGTCACACTGCGCTGCTGTCTCTCTCTCCTCCTGCTTCCATGGTGTGTTTTGGCTGTACTCCTTCATGCAGGTTTGAAGAGAGGAAAGCCATTGGAGTTCAGGGCCTCCCTGAACAAATTCTACATGATTATCTGGAAACCTGATTTGCCCCTGGAGTGTGGTGGTGATAGAGAGCAAGCAATGTCTGCAAACTCATTCTTCTCTCCCAGTTTCCAGATTTATGTGACAGGGATGAAGATGGTTGATTTTCTCTGCCCCTCCTCTGATGAATGAGTGGAATGGATAATTTTTTTCAGTTTCCTTTGAAGATCCATGGGACTTTTTAAAAATGAAGTGTCCTAACTAGTTAAAGAGCATATGGTCATGCTACCTTTGTGTGTATGTCTGGCTCAGGGACCATTGACTGAGAACTGGAGATCCTGAAGATGTGCAAGTCTGCATGTGTTTTGAAAAAATAAATGGACAGAAAAAAACACCTGCTCACATCCCACCAATGTGGCAATGTGACCTCACCCTCCAAGCACTAAAGAATCAGGATGGGGGAAGGACCCCTTAGTGGTTGCCTTATACCAGAAATGGTCTCCCCATTGCTGAAAGCACATGGTGATGATACCAACATTGTGCCCAAGTTCTGTAACTCAGGGGAATAATGCTGGGGTGCAGTGGACCAAGCTCACTCTTGGATTAATTCTGGAGTTTTCTTCAATGGCATTGCTCTGGCTTTGTTCCAGGGATGCTGCCCTGCAAGAAAACAATTAAGCATGGTAAGAAATTAATGAGCCTGATTACTTTAGCTCAGCAAAGATACTGTGCTGGCATTATCATTATGGCTGATTATAGTTGCTTTGTCAGGAGAGTTGTAACACCACTGGTGAGACCTAAGAAATTGCATTGATAGAAAATACATCATGTTGAGGTCTCTCTGAGGTGCTGGGTTTTTTTTAATATTATGATGTTTTGTAACCCATTGTCTTATGAATAGTACCTCTGTGGGTTCCTTTTAACCTTATGGCTGTAAATAAGTGATTTAAAAAAACCACCATCAATAATCCCAGCAAGAAAGAAGGGAAATTTGAATGGTCTTGCCATTATCTTGGGGTAGAGTGAGAGAAGCTAGAGCTATGCTGTAGCTGCTAGCATCACCCAGGACCTGACCTTCCCTTGCTTCAGAGGTAATGCAAGGGCACATGCTTTGATTCAGCCCTTTATTTCAAGGGTGAATCGAGATTTATGCTCCAAAGCAACTGAGAATCCAGGGCTTCCTGTTTTGCAGGAGGCAGGGTCAGGAGGTAGATGAACATTTGATTTGCACAGCTTGATCTACAAAACTTTTTTTTCTTTATGATGTATACTTGCTGCTACCTGTTTGCAGACTAGATCTGTGTTTGTGCAGTGTGTTAAAGGGGCTGTTTGGTGCTGTCCTGTTTCTGGCAGGCCTTGGATAATGAAGTCCCCATGGATGTCATTCACAAACTCACAGCCATGGACAAGTGGTTCCTGTATAAGATGAGGAGCATTGCCAATATGGAGAAGATCCTAAAGGAAGAGAACAGGTAAAAAACCTTGTCCTAGGACACAACAGCTCTGGGAGTCCTGCTCTGGAACCTGTGGTAAGCTGTCAATGTTGAGAAGTTTATTCAAGTTCTTGGAATAAACAGTGTTGTCTTAAAACCCAGTTCACCATCTCAGTCAGCAGAAATTTTTGAGCACACTCTTTTTGGTAAAATAACTCCTTGGATTATGGAAGTTATGGTTTATTTTGGAAATCCTCACTGTCTCTGAGACTAAGACTGGAAATGTAGATGGCCTGCAATGAGTAACTCATGTCTCTAGGACAGTTACCTTTCAAACTTAACACTGGACTTGTCCTGACTTACTGCACCTGAGTGTCACATACACTGCATTTTATTGCCAGCCTGGACCATTGATTTTTAAACTTTTCTGCTTTGCTGTGATCATGCAGTATGTGTGAGTATTGCTTTTGTACCACGCTTTCAAACACCTATGGCTCCAGACATATTTAAATATAAATCTTCTTCCTTCAAGAAAAATGACCGCATAAAAGCCAATAGGAAAGATAGCAGTAAATTAAAGGAGTGGGCTGTATTTCAGTTCAGACTCTTGCTGACTGGAACTCTCCCTTCATGTTTTTACGAGGCTGGGAGAGGCTCCTTGCTGAGTTATTGGCCGGGTGCTGTTGGCTTTTCTGCCTTTTGTGCTCGCTCTGTTACCGCACGATGGCACTGGGAGCGCAGCAGAGGCACGGAGCTCCGAGCCTCTCCTCGGTTCACCTCGGTTCATCTCTGCTTCTTGGCCAGCTGCGAGCTTTTCATCGAGCACCTCTTGCTCTCCCTTGCACCCGGAACAACCGGGATCTGGAGCTAAACAACAATAAATATCGAGAGACACGTGGAAGAGAAGGAGTAGCTTGATTATTTGCAGAAATCCGTTGTTTGGCTGCAGAAGTTTTTGTCCTCTGACATCTATGTCACATTGCATTTGTATGTGGCCTCTTAAATGTGTATGTGCAGCTCCTGAGGGAAAGAACACAACATATCCAGAATGTTTGAGGTTGTCACTGTTGGAGTGGCATGCTCTGGAACGATGCTCCAGAGGTTGGCTGCATCCTCAGCTGGTATAAATCCAGCATCACTCCACAGAGGTTAATCTTCTTGAACCCTCCTGTATCCCTGAGGTTGCTCTCCCTTTCTCTGCAATGAGTGGCACGTGATTATATGAGCAGTGATCATAGCTGGTGCCACCCTGCACAGTTTTTCATCCTTGTGGTGCCCAGGCAGCAGGCTGTACAGGCAGCCTGCTACAGAGAGCCCTTGCACAGTGTCCAGCCTTGCATTTTTATCAGACACAAGCAATGCTGTGTCCCTTGGAAGTGGATTCTTGCAATTCAGGTCAGATTGTGGGTGCTATCATAGAATCACAGAATGGTTTGGGTTGGAAGGGTCCTTAAAGATCATCTAGTTCTAAACCCCTACCATGGGCAGGGACGCTTCCAGGGATCCAGAGGCAGCCACAGCTTCTCTGGGAACCCTGTGTCAGGGCCTTCCCACCCTGACAGGGAAGAATTTTTTTAATAGCTAATCTAAAGCTTCTTTCTGTCAGTGTGAACCTGTTCCCCCTCATCCTGTTGATGCCTTTTCACTGGTCCTAGAATCATGAGCCAGACACAGGTGATAAAAGGGGCTGCTTTTATGAGGATCCTTAGGTGCTCAATTTGCCAGGTGGAAAACACCAAAGATGCACACCCAGCATAATGTGTACACAATTTTTATATGCTTAGTAAATTAGCATACCTGACAAGAATCCCCAGTTAGAGACATAAGTAGTGAGATTCTTCCTCCCCCCGGTTCAACCCTCTTTGAATTCCCCCTCTTTTAGATAGGAACTAAACTTTGTTTATGAAAATGTGTCTCAGAGAGCTGTTTTCAACCGTGGCTTTGCAGAGAATCTAACCTTGGACCCTCAGCTTGGAGCCACTGGGGAATTTATTTTGTCTTTCTGTCTAATAGAGTAGGTAAAATGCTAGCTAAAAATCAAATGCTAGGTAAAATGTATAATAGGCTACAGAGCTACAATTATGGGTGTAAAGAATATAGAAAATATATAAAAGAAAACAAAGGAAAAATCAATTTAGTATGACTGTCATTCCGTGCTCTTTAAATCAGTGTCTCTCCATCTTTTTTGTCAGATATCTTCAGGTATTGGAAGGTCACAGTTAGGTCACCCTGAAGCCTTCTCTTTTCCTGGCTGAATGTATAAATTTTCTTACTCTCATTCACTTACCAATGCAGATTTTCACTCCACTATAATTGCTCACACTTTTGCAAGAAAACTGTCTTACCTCCCAGCCAGCATGGAGGGAGGGAATGGGCTGTCCAGCTGCATTACATTGAAGGCACAAAGACAAAGAGCCAGGGAAAAACACTTGGGACTTGAACTAAGAGGCTAGTCCAGTGAGCCACATCAGGAAGCATTTCTCTGCCATAGCTGAGGGAAAGCTAATTGAGTGATGCAGATGAGACTTGGCACACATGTGCTCTTCCTGCAGCCAGCTGTTTCCAGTCCCCAGTATGCCTGGCATGAGTTCTACCTGTGCTACAGGATAATTTCCAATTGAAAAGAATGAGAGTTGATGCCATCACTGCTTTAAATCGTTGTGTTGCTAGACTAGTTACCAGAACCAGAAGTAGTTGCCCTGTTCCTGGGCATTGTTGCTGGTTACAGGCCATTTGGATGGACCCATCCCTTCCTTTTTGTCTCTGTGTCAGTTTGGGGGTTCTTTGCAGTGAAGTTTTGGGTGCAGTTGGAGTAACAAGAGTCTTGATTTGGCCCCTGCATAGCAGTTGTAGAGACTGGTAACAAGGAGATGGTCTCTGCCTGGAAGAAATTAGGAGCTAGAACAAGTGGATGTGACAGACAGATGGGGAAGGGGGATCAGGGGCAGCTGGAGGTCTTTGAGAGCAGTGCAGGAAGCAGCTCTCACCCAGCACATGCTGCCTTGCAGCCTTGCCACATGCAGCAATTGAGAGGTGAGCAGAAGCTCTCACTGATACATGCAATGATCTCCTTGCACATGTGAAAGGCTGTGTGGGATAATGCAGTGCTGAGGGAAAAACTTCTGACCTATAAATGGGCATTATCTGTGATGTAGAGGCAAGGAGAGTCATTTGTAGAGACTGTAGGGACTGGGAAGGGCACCCTCTGCCCCATTTACCTTTGTCCCGTTGAACTTATTTCTAAGGAAGATTGGACCTGGTGCTGGGTGGGACTGGACAGCTTTGTCATGCTGCAGCACTGGCTCCATTTGACACTGCCTCTGGGCCCTCTAGGATGGAGAAGTGCTTGTTTCAGATATGTGATGTGGCTGCAGGAAAGCAAACGGCCTGAGTTGAATTGGGAAAAGAAAGCCATTGAGAGAATAACAAGTAGTATCACAAACATGTCAAACATGTGCCTCTGCTTTTCTCTCCTGTGACCTTACATAGTTTTTATTTTGGAAACTTACACCTGATGGGGGTTTTGTTGTTGTCTGACCACACTTACCTTTGTACCTGGAGTGTAATTTTAGCTTCAACCTTCCCCACCACACACATGCACATAAACAAATGAAACCACTTTTACACACTGAGATGGAAAGAGCAAACACCATCCCATGCTGTCAGTCCATGAATAGGTGATGGTGTAGGATGCAGTGACAGTGCTGGGAATTATTTCTCTAGATTTGGGCATCTAAGGCATACTTGACTAGGCCTAGGTGCAAGGGAAAACTTCTTTTGGAATTTACATCTATCCTTTGACTGCTTGTAGTAAAGATTTGTTTGTGTGTAGCCATGATTATTTTTATTTGTTCCTAATTTTGGGATCCCTGAAAACAATGGCTGTATGCAAGGAGAATGTACAACAAACATGATTAAATAGAGGTAAAGAGGTAGGCAGCTATGGTGAAATCATCACTTAAGCCTAAGTGACATGGGGACAAAAGCCTTGTTGGAAATCAATAGAACTTCTGTTCCTAAGTCACTTAGGTATCTCTGTAGCAATTGATTGTATTTGCCATTACTTGAGAGCTCATAGGGATGGGGGAAAAGTTGAGGTAGTGGGGTCAGGTTCACTGCTGGAGAAAAATCCATGTAAAACCCAGGAAAGCCATTTGGCAGCAGACAGAAGTATGAGTATATTGCCCAAAGAAGAACATTTCAATATTGATTGAAGGCTGTAAAGTAGAATTCAATTGAGGAAAGAGGAGCATAATAAACCACCATTGTGAAGAACAAAGGACAGAGATGGTGAGCTTGCCCAAAGTCTCAAAGACAATCTGGCAGTGCAGTGACTTGAACTCTGTCACCTGAAATCTCTACTCTTCAAATTAACCTTAATGGAAACAGCAGGTAAATTTTTTTTGGCAGATACTGAACTTAGCCAGCCTGCTAACAGTGGGAAATGATGGCACCAATCATATATTGATAATCTAATACTTTGGAGGTTTGTTTTGAAGGAAAATATGTCCTTGCTCTGGGTAACATCTCCTGGCCTGTTGTGTGCTTGTAAGTGCAGTCCTGGCTATCAGTCTTCCCATTCCCAAAGAGACATGGGTTATAAAGGGGAAAGACAAAAGTGGGAGGGTGCAGACCCACTTCAGCCCAGCATTTGTAGCTGGGTGCTCTGCTCTATTGCCCATGGGAGAAGTTGTTTATTGCAAAGGCCTTTGGGAGCCCCTGGGTACCTGCAAGGTGTGCTTTGAAAGCTGTTTGTTGGAAGCATGACTGTGGTGGGGTGGGCACGGAAATACAGGTGCTGGAATGAAAACCTGGCAGCAGCAGGTGAGCTGGGAAGCACTGCAGGGAGGGAAACTCAGATGGGCCATCAATAACCTGTGCTCTTCAACAGGTTCTGCTGCACCCCCACTTTTCTCAGCAGCAGTTTCTGCTGACCTATGTGCTTTTGGGACAGGTTAGGGTGTGTCACACAGCTCTGATGGGGACATCAAGATGCAGTGGTAGTAAATGAGGCTGTGCTGATGTATGCTTTTGAGGAGTTGTCCCTGGCGTTTGTAGTGCTCCTCTCTAGCTGACTGGAAAGATTACTTTTGTCTTCTTTGTGAACTGTAAGGCAGGAAAGGCTTGGGAACAATTTCGGCATGCTGTACATGAAGAGAATAAAATACAGGCAGCTATTCAGCACTGTTGTTTCTGCTTTGTGTGGATCTAACATAAGACACTTTCTATTTGTCTTGTAGAGCCACTGGTAATAATTTCACAGCTGTATTTTCTTTCAAAGCATCTGTACATTTGCAAGATGCAATATGTATGTGTTCCTTGATGCAGAGGATATACAGGCATTGCCTTAAAAAGCCATTGAGGAGTCTCTGTAACCAGTATGTACAATGCTAGGAGCAGGGCAGTCTGTACCATGGCATCCCAGCAGAGATCTCAAAGCTCTTTTTTACCAGGGGCAAAAAATAGGCTTTCAGGAAATACCTACAATCCATTTCTTGGCTGTGTTTTGGTGCGAGCTGCTGCTTTAACTCACTTAATCTTGTGAGTGAGTCATTCAGGTCTTAGGGCACAGTGTGAGGTTCATGTTACTTAAATCAAGATGTCCACAATGAGATTTATTAGCCCAGGGACCAGAATGTTAAAGGTGCAGAGATCTGGAGTGACAATTGTTCTGTGAGTGAGATTTGTTGGTTTACAGCTCCTGCTTCCTTAAACGCTCCTTTGACAGCTTTTTGTCAGTCATCTCATGAGCTTCTTAGGAGTGAAAAACTGGTAACAATCTAGAGAAGAGGAGCAGAGAGAGAATTTATACCATGATCTCATTATTTTAATTGTAGCATGTTCAAAATCTTGTAAAACAGCAGCAGTAATCAAGGAAACCACTAGGAGCCTTGAAGCAGAGCAGGACAGTGAAGAAACAAGAAAGCATATGCTTTTGTATATAATTCAGCCTGAAATTCAGCAGCTTTTTGAAACCCTGCAGGCCTATGACTACTGAGAAAGGAAGAGCTCTCTCGGGACTCAGCATAATGCATTTTGTTTCTAGCACTTCTTACTTTCAGTCCACTTTGCTTGCCATAATGAAACTGGGCTTAAAGTTTAATCTGGGTTTAAATCACTTGAGACTTGGGAGGAGCTGAGTTCAAGACCCGTGGGCTGAGCCTGAATGTGCTCACCTTTGCAGCTCCTCTGTGCATATCCAAGCCACATTTGGAGCTTCTGAGATGAGGCAGAGGTGACAGTGCAGGGATGAGCCTGTGAGCTGTGTCCCAAATGCTCCCAGCTCAGGCTGTGGCTCTCAGTTCACAAAATATTCCTGATCCTTTTGATCAAGACCCATTCACAAGTGCATAAGTAATATATGGATGAGCATAAACTTAAAAAGAAGCAGAGCCTGATTTGGTGGACAAGAAAAAGAGTGTTTCTTTGGCTGGCATCTTTTATTGGTGGATCAGATGAAAGCTGGTCAAGTGGAAGAGAAGGCTCTGCTGAAGCGAGCAGGGTCTCCTGATAATTTCAATGCTGTCAGCATTCCTCCAGTCAGTTAATAGATTTCTCCAGGTTCTCTGTGCCAGGTGAAAATTTCTTCATTAAGCAGAATTTATTCCATTTTCTCTTATCATTTATTATCAAAGAAGTGAATAGTTGGAGTTCCAAAGATGACAAGGTGGAATTTTTAACTAAAAGCAACTACAAAACAACACTGGAAGCTGAAACAGTCACAAACAAGGTTGGGGAAAGGCTTGCTTTGTTTATAAAATGCAAAATGAGCAGGGGACTTCAGCTTTCTGAGGAGGTGAACAACCATTTAATAATCATGGCAGTGTGCAAAAGTCTAATTGTCTGGGTTTGAAGCTCTAAAACTCCTGACTTTCATTTTGCAAAGGGAAAAGTTAAGAAGAGGAACATTATAGAAGTCTGAAACCATGGTCACTTAGTCTTAGAACTGATTCTAAGCGGTGAGGGGGTTTAATCATTGGAAGACTTCTTGCTCTGTGTAGGAAAAGTAAGTGATGCTCCAGGGGAAAGTGGGGGGCACTGATGTAAGACTGGGTTATGTGATTTGGTGTAGCCAGGACTGAGAACTTTTGTGGTGTCTTTTAGTGCTGGATTTCTGGTGAGCTTGAAGGGTTATTTGCTCTCAAATATTCAAAGAGATCAGCCTGATTCTGCTCTTGCTGGCTTTAGTGTCTCTAGCTTGTCTGAAGAGCTGTCTCTGAGCAAAGGCAGTGGGGATTGCCCCTTAAAAATTGTCACCCCTTAACCTCTGCATGTCTATTTTTCTATCTGCAAGATAAGCATCCACCTACCATACTGTTTGCATATTTCTTTATGTTATTTCCATGAAGGTTGAGACATAAATGCTAAAAATTACCATGATTAGTAAATGGAAATTATTCAGTTATGGAAATGTGTGTCCAGTACACGTAGAGAGGCAGCCTGATTTCCATACCAGTGCTGAGGATTTGCAATTCTCTGATTCAGTTCCCATTAAACATGGTGGACCAGTTCTGCTGGTTTCTTCTATCATGCTTTAGGAGTGGCAGAGGAAAAAGTGCATGGAAAAAATGCATGGTCCCATTTCCCCTCTAGGAACTTGTCTTTTCTCTTTTGCATACTGGTTTTCTTGTAAAAAATTAGTTACCTTTCTGCCTGGATTAGTAAGTGGCCTAACCTAATTTAAGCTGCTAGCCCAAGGCAAATGAATGATGGTGCAAAATAATCACTGCTTTTGTTCTACCCTCCCAGCTGGAAGAGAGGGTGACAGTGAATGATATTGTTATAATGAGATACAAGAAATGGAATGAAAACAAGCTGCAAATGAAGGCAATTTGCTGTCTCTGACAGTAATCAAATGACAGCCAGCTCTGTGTGTTCCTGAGGCAGAAGGGAGGGAGGGCAGGGGAGTAAACGGCTCTGAAAGAGGCTCATTTTCTTGGGGTCATCAGGTCTGCTCACTCATTCCAAGGAGGCTGAGTCCTTAATAGCCAGTGACTGCTAGCATCAGTTTTGACAGAGAATTGGTGGAGTTTGCTGTATTTGCTTCTGTAAAACACACATCCATGCCTTCAGTTCTGGTGTTCATGATTTGTGCAAGAAGTCCTGCCTCTGAGCTGAGATCAGAAAGCAGAATGGGCTGAAGAGAAGCTGAGGAGTTTCTGGTGGAGGTATTGGAGCATGGAAACCATGAGTTTTAATAGAGTGTGGTGCCATAAAGTGGGTCTTACTTTGGGAAATCCAAAACCTGGGTTTTTCAACCTGCTGGATTAGGCAGGACTTTTTCACTGGATCATAAAATGGTTTGGGTTGAAAGATCTTAAGGCTCATCTCATTCCACCCTCTGCCATGGGCAGGACACTTCTCACCTGCCCGGGTTACTCTGAGCCCCGTCCATCCTGGCCTTGAACGCTTCCAGGGATGTGGCAGCCACAATTTCCCTCTGACACTGGAGTCCCCTGAGGGCAGAGCAAGCTGTTAGTGGGGCCAGGCTGGGACACAGTACAGATGAGAGGAATCACTGGGAGTGTTTCTTTCCTGCAAATTCTCACCAGCTTTCCCTTTTTCCTGTGCTCTCTTCACATACTCCAGGGCAAGGAGGGAGGTGGCATTGGGAAATTCATATGGCAAATCCTTCCTATCTATCCATCTATCCATCTAATCTATCCAGGGATGTGAACCCAGGAGTTTCTGGCTGCTGGTTCTGCTCTCAGAACAGCTGGTTTGACACTTGTGTGACTGTCACCTGTTTCACACTAGCCTGACTTTATTGAGGGCAGCAGAGCTGCTCTGTGCCTAAGCCACAGTGGAAAATCCAGTCCAATTACTCTCTTTCATGCTTCAGCTTCCTGACACATTCCAATAAAATGGCATTACCCCTCTTCTCCCATGCAAATAAAATAATAGTATTTATTTAAAAATACCATCAGCCAAAGGATATAATTCAAAACCTGATTTAGGAAAATGCTTGTTTGTTAATCATTCCTTTTTCCTTATTCAGAGCTTGCTTGCTCATAAAATATTGATTTATTGGGAAAATATTGACTTATTGGGCAGCAAGAATGCTCTTGGTAATGAAGATGTAAAGCAGAAGTGCTGATAAAAATACAGGCTTTTTTATATTTTTGCAAAAGCTAAGCCTAGAAAAGGTAGCTTAGAAAGAGAGGGAGGCAGAAACTATAAGGGTGGAGTCAAAACAAAAGGATAAGGAGTAGGAGGGAAAAGAGTAGAATGAATGAAGAGGGAATGGAGAAGATAAAACAATGAAGAGCAAAATGGACAGGAAAATGTTCTTCATATCTTCAGATATGGCAAGTTGGAAGCAAAGTATTTGAAATAAACAGCAAAAACTAGGACTTCAGAAAAGCAAAACCAGGAGAACAAGAATGTATGGAAGTATTGAGAGACCCTGGTTGTAAATATGAAATCAAAAAGATACCCTTGCTTTGCCTGGTCAATCCCCCCTCTCTCCATTTGCCTAATGCAAGAAGCAACACTAAGATATGGAAATATTGAGACTGTTACAAGAAAAAAACTTGTGTGTGAGCCTCTAAAGGTAATTTCTGCTGCAGATCTTTGAAGTGAGATGATTTTCCAAAGACTGGCCATTTCAGAAGGTAGGCAGAACATCTTCAACAACAGAAAGAAAGCTTGGTTGGGATAAATTGTAGGCCAGCTCAGCACAGTGGTCACAGGGTCAGGGTACAGTTATGTCTCTGAATGGCTCATCCCAGGGCTTCAGGAATTTTGTGCCTTTGAGTAGAGTGGGCTGCAATGAGAGGCAGGAGATGGATGCACATACATGATGGTTGGTCTAGCCCAGTCTGGTGAGGCCTAGGTTTAAAATTTAGACTGAGAGGAAGAATGTAAGGGAGATAATAAGTTGAAGTTTGGGCATGGAGTTGTAGGGAATAGTGCATCCCAAAAAGGAATCACTGTAGGTCCTCTGTGGAGGCTGAAATGGTAAATGACCATACAGTTGTGGTGTCAGGGTTTGACACTGGCTAGAAGCCAGTGAAAAACCATTCACTTCTTCTCCTCTGCTGTAGTTGAACAGAGGAGGGTGAAAGAAAAATTAAAATGCTCATGGGATAAGATAAGGATTAGGAGAAAACATTCTAAGAATAAAATAGGCTAAAAACTTAAAAGGTATAAAGAAAAATTTGTTAACAGAATTAAAAGAGGATAACTAGAACCAAAATAAACTTTTAGAACACCTTTCTTCCCCCCTCTCCCCAGCCCTTCTTTCTTTCTCACTGATAGTGCAAGGAGACAAAACATGGGGTTTTTAGTCAGTTTGTCATGTAAAAAAAATGAAAAAAAACTTTCAGCAGTTCAGTTAGGGAGAGTAGCCTCTTCTATTATGTCATGGGGCTTTCCCCATGGGAGACATTTCTCTGTCTTGAACTTCTCTTGTCTCTTGAACTTCTTTAACCTGGTTCTAATTTTTAGAAGTTCTGCTCAACCTGCTACAACGCGAGTACCTCCCACAGGCAAAGCAGTCTTCCCACAGCTGCTTTTTCTTGTGGGTATTTAGTTCATGGGGTGTAGTCTTTTAAGGATGAGCTGTTCTAGTTTGGAAGCAAGGGTCTTCTGTTTGTGTTCAGGTTCCTCACTAGATTACAGCATTTCAGCATCCACAAGCTCTAGTGTATCCATTCTCATGGGCTGCAGGTGGGTTTCTACATCCCCCCATGCACTTTATGGATTACAGGGAAAACCAGTTTGTTATATTGTCCTCACCAGGGCTTGCAGAAGAATCTCAGCTCCAATGGCCTGAGCATCTCCTCCTCCCTCCTTCACACCAACCTTATTGTTGGCAGGGAAGGTGGTGACCCTCTCACCACCTCCCAGAGGGGAGGGAGAAAGAGGAATTGCACATGGTTTTGAATTATTAATTATGTCATCACTGGGGTGTTGCTAACTCTTCTAATTAGGTCAACCAATATGTCAATCATCAGAGCCTTCAGGGATTAGCTTTGCTGGACATAGTAGAAATTTCAAGGAACTTCTCTCTCAGAAGCAGCCTCTGTGGTTTCCTCCATTCCCAGGTTGTGTTAAACTAACACATGGGTACAATCAACTTGATCCCATCATGAGTCACTGCTTCCTGTCTCAAAAATACAGGGAAAGTAAGTATTTTACTTCCTACTGCTTGCAGCCTGCAGACTTTATTACAGAGGTGTTTGTGTGGGGCACCAAGGGCAAAAAAGATGTTTTATGTTTGAGTCTTCTTCCTTTTCTTGCCTTCAAGTGCGTGATCCTATAGAAACTCTATGCAGTGAGAGACAAAAGCACTCTAGTTATTCCTGCAAAGCCTCATGCAGAGGTGTTTTTCTTATTTAATCCCAGCAAAACAATTCCAGAAGAGACACTGAGGAGAGCCAAACAGATGGGGTTCTCTGACAAGCAGATTGGGAAATGCCTGGGGCTGACTGAAGTCCAGTGCCGTCAGCTGAGACTGAAGAAGAATATAGTGCCATGGGTGAAACAGGTATGTGAGAAACATCACTGGGCCTGCTGGGGACTTCCAGGAGTGGCAGGAGACCCCTGTGTCTCTAGAAACCCTTGGCTCTGTTAACATCCTCAGGAGTTGAGATGTTGATGTGAGGAGAGCACAGTTCACCCATGTAGCTGTTCCTTCTGCACTGCAGGCATCACTGTAATGCCATGAACATTCCCAAAGAGAGACTCAGAATATTCTTGTTCATATTCTTTGTTGCTGAGGGGGAAACACATGTGGCTTCAGGAAAAGGCTGAAAATGCTGGCCCACCATGGTAGGACCATGAAGAGCATATCTCTTCTCTCCTGGTTGTAAATTTTTACAGGCTAATACTTTATTTGAAGTGTGCTATTGTTATGGGCTCACTTGCTATTCATTGTGATAGCATGAGCCTAATGAGCTCATCTGGTATTCATGGCACTGTCACTAGGTGCTCTGTTGCATTTAAGGTATGTTGGTATTAAACTGCCACCAGCTGGTTTTGTGTCCTTAAGGAGGGTAAAAATAAAACCAACCCAAATTACTGAATGAGTTCATCTGTATCCTCAGGCCCAGTTTGAGGTGCCAAGTCTTCTGTTCCCCAGCTGCTCTTTTTCTTCTGTGGCTCACCTGGCCACAGAAACATGCCTGGTCTTGCACTGTGTTCTTTCAGCTGCATATGGCACTGGATTGATTTGTGTGCCAAGGCACACTTAATAAGGTCATTCTACTTGTGCCTGCCTGTGTGCCTTCAAAGCATATGTTTCTTCTTGAGCCATGAGGTACAAGTCACAGTATTAGCAACAATAATGAGCAACAGAACACACGGTGCTAATGATGTGAGGTCACATTCTCCAAGACTGACAAGGATTTGGACAGCCAGTGGGGATTCCTGGAAGTGCTTGAAGTTTGGGCAGATTTTTAAATGATATAGCATAAAAATTCATGTCAGGACTGCTTTCATATTGTTCAGTATTCTCTGCAGAAGTGTTTCAGATGTTCATTCAGGAAAGTTCAGCAGTCGCTGGTGACCCAGATGGACTGGTTACCAAGTGTAATATACCATGAGTAGTTGACACAAATAGTTTGTGAGCAGCCTCATGGGCAAATTATTCTTCTGGGCTCTCTGGTGACTAATTACATAAGAAATTGTTGAAAACTACATATAAAGGGTGGTTTAAAATCACTCTTACTCTGTGTGCCATTTAATTATCAAAGCACAAGTTATACTGTGACATAAACACATAGTCATTGAGCTGCCACTCCACAAGATTTTTTTAGTGATATTGTGTGTGTGTTTGTGTTCAGCATGGGAGTAAGATGGGGTCAAGAGTAGAGTCTGAAGATTCCAGACTTCCTAGTTATAAAGGACAGAAGACCTGGAGGAATCTGTGTAATCTGCTGAACAAACTACAGTATGATGGCCTTGGCAAGTAGGGGGAAGTTCTGGGCTGTGCAGGTGTTTCACCAAAGAGGTGCAGAGCTAAAGCTGCAGCTTAGAAAGAGATGGTAGAGTGTTGTGCTGACTGAACTGTAGGGTCAGGGCAAGGCCAAGCATAAGCTGCATTAACAGCACAAGACAGTTCAGGTCATGTCTGTCGGAGTCTAAGACATCCCTTTGGGAGTCCAGAGTTGCTGAGACTCTGGAATGATGCCCAAAACATCTGTGGGTTTGATTATAGCCCTTGGAACAAATTAGCAGCTTTATATGAGAACCTAAAAGTCACAGTAGTTTAAGTAGTGTTATCATAAAATAAAAATATAGATTGTAGGATTTTTGGGAATGGGAATTTTTGAACACAAGATGGAGGAAAAAGCACGTGTTTGGTCTTTCTTTGTTCTTCTTCTTTGTCTCCATTTTCTATTGTGGAGTTGGCACTTTTGGATTGGTTTAGAGTAGAAGTTCACTGTCTAACATAGATGATAGTAATTGGGAAATAATTGTAAACATCATGTACGTAGTTTTTAGTATAAAAAGATAACACCTCCCTGAGGGGCAGAGAGTGTGCCATGGCTGCCCTGCAAGACAGACCTGGCTGGGCTGAGAGAAAATATTACAGATTAGAAAAGAATAAACAACCTTGAGAGCGAGAAAACTGAAGAGCTCAGATTTATTCCACCTCAGGCACACTAACTGCCAGACAAGAACTTTTACACATCTCGGGGAAAACACCAAACCAGATTCCGAGAATGTCCTTATGAGGAAGGATACGATGAGAAAATAATAGGAGTGGAACAGCAGTAGAAAGGGAGGGAGGCAAAAGAAAATAACCCAAAAATCTACATGTAAGAAAGATCTTGCACTGGCCAAGTCACAGTCCCCCTTTTTTTTCTTGTACAGATTGACACCCTGGCAGCAGAATACCCAGCAGTGACTAATTACCTCTATGTCACCTACAATGGGCAGGTAGGCACCCTCAGAAACAACAGTCTCATTGCTATCTGGTTTGATCTCTTTTCCCCATGCCATGTTATTTCTGGAAATCTTGCAGATGCCTTGATCTCTGTAGCAATTCTTGTGGATGGTTTTACATATAATCCCCTTACAGCAGGCCTGGAACTTTTTCTTGCTCCATTCCTGATCCAGTGCATTTACTGTTTATGCCCCTATGTTGATAATAGCCTGTCATATATCAGCTGTACATGCACAGGTAGGTGCTGGGAATGCAGAAGTCACATTTCCCTTAGCTCATCCTAACGTTATTTTTACATGGAGCTTCACAGGTCCTTAGGCTGCTTGAGCAGCCATATCAGAGGTGCTGTTTGTCTTCTGGTCTGAGTGCAGCACTAATTCCAGGAGAGCTGCACTTGATTTACACTGCAGTGAGCAAGATATGACTGGAGTCCTGAAGGATCAGATTGTTGGATTTGGGCTGAACACCAGAAACTATTTATTCTGAAAAGCACAGAGTTAGGTGCTGTGGAGTACAGATCCTAATGACTTTTTTGTCTCCCTTCCCAGGAACACGATGTAAAATTTGATGACTGTGGAGTGATGGTGTTGGGCTGTGGACCATATCACATAGGTAAATCTTTCTTACAACTCCTCTGTTCTCCTTGTCCCCTCAAGCCTTCTTCACATATTCTTGTGGTTCCTTTGTTCCTTTCCTCATATGGTAAAAAAACACTCCAGAGCACAGTGCACAGGACATCAATTCCTAACAGAAGGTTTGCATTTTATACTTGCTTGGAGATTTCATTTCATGCCCTGGAAAAAAGCAGGAGGATTTTATTACTTTTCATCTGGTACTTAGTTGTGATTTCTACAAGGTTTTACAGAATTATTTTAATGTTCCTTTTTTCACATGTTAAGGTCTTGAGAACCTCAAACCTAGTATAGAAGTTTGTTGCTCCCATACCTATCTTATATGTTTACTGCCAGCACATGATGATATTGTCACTATGCATTTTACAGCTGTAAGTGTGGGTGACTCTGAAAATATTTTGATCTCTTCAGTTGCTTTTGTATAAGCAATTCTCTATATGTTGTTTTTTCTTTCAACCCACTCAGATCATTACACAGAGTAACAGTTTCTCGTGGCTGTGAGTATTGGGTAGACAGACTGCTGAATTCTGTATGTGATGACTTTCACTTTTTCTTCCCATGGATCTCTCCAAATAGCTTGTAATTATTGACAAGGAAAAATTTGTTGTTATTCAGAAATATTTCTACTCTGCATCTCCCAGATCTGGTGATGGGTTATGAAAGCTGCAATTGAAAACTCCATCCATTTGTTTTGCTTGGAGTGGAGAGTTCACATGCTGCACTCCTGCTGCTGTTTGTAGGACATGTCTTTTTGAACTCTGTTTCCAGTGGGAATGTTGAGATGACTGAAATCAGGAGCAGCACTCCATGATCAGACTTATCTTTTGTGAATGATTCTGCTGTTCAACGGGCTGTGTGCCATGGCTACAGAAAATGAAAAGGATGGCAGTGTTATTTCATAAGTTGATTGATTGTATGTGAATATACTTTATTGGATGGAAGCTGAACATGTGACATTATTTTTCTTAGTTCCTTTGTGAAAGCTAAGTTTTAGGTTAAAAAACCCAAAACAAACCCTTAGGATTTTTATTTGAAAATAGTTGAAAATATATTGCAGGAAGTTGTTGAATATGTTCACAGTTCTGCAAAGAAATAAAAATATTTGAGGGAAGTAAGGCCATTTCAAAAGTCATACTATATTCTAAGTTTAGAAAAAAAAATATTCAAACAAAAGTGGCTTTTTTGAAGTTTCTTGTAAACTAATATGCCAAATAGAGACATGATGTGAGTCAATGCAGTTACACACTCTTGAACTTCAGTGTTTGCTTTGGCACACCTTTCCTGCACACATATAGCCTTGGCAATCCTTGCTCCTCACCTCCTTCCAGGAGGGGATCTCCTGTCCTGGGAGGGAGTTTGTTTGTGTGTCAGCCCTGAAAGCAGTATAAATCTATTTCTACCACTGGCTTGGGCCAGCTGAGTGCTCTGTAAGGTTTAAGGTGTGCACATAAGGTGTACACATAGACTCAGTGTGACTGAAATGTGAAAGTGAGTTCAAAAACATTCATGTATTGATGTAGTAATTGTCTCCTGAGGAGCAGTGTCTGGTTATGTTCCAACAGTCACTACCAATAATGCTATTTATTTTCTGTCTCCCCTCTTCCCATGTTTGGATATGATCATTACTGGATGTGCCTGGAATACACTTAACAGCTGTTTTCCCAGGTTGTATCTGAAGCAGTCAGATGAGGGCTCCAGGTGACCATTGGGTTCCAAAGCTGAGGTTTCTTATGCATATAAAAATACCTGTGTAATGGAAGTGGAATACAAAAACTGAATGAGCATCTGGTGTCCCATCTGGGAAACACCCAGTTTCAGATTTGATTTTCCTCTCTTTTCTGTGGGGTTTTAACTGGAGCTTAGGCATATTTTGAGGTTCTTGTTTGACAGAAGTGGGGAAACAATTTACGTGCCTGTGAGAGCCATCAGTTTGTGACTTGGTGGTGGGGCAACAATGAAGCACAGACTGAATTTCTAACATATCTTGTCACACAATTATATATAAAAGTAAAATCAGTGGTTAATGATCATGCAATGACTGAATACAGCATGATGAGGCCAGGATTTTCTTGTAGACTGTAAGCATAACCATTTAATGATGTTCTTTAATATGCATCATTCTCTGTTTGTACCTATCTTAGATGTTTGAGCATAGGAATGTTTGCACAAGTCTCGATTCAGGTTCCCTGGAGCACTGCCCAAGTCCTGGGAGCTGCAGCTTGCCCAAGGCCAGGCACCAAGCCCTGGTGCTCACCCAAGCCCCCTCTGTGCCTCTTTCCCTTTAAGATGGCCACAGTGCTTACTCAGGGTTTGGGACAGTAGGATGTGCTCATCCCACTGTATTGCCATAGTCACTGTGGCCTTTAAAGCAGGAACAAAGGATCACAGAGTGGCTGTAGAAGTGCTGTCCTACTGATCTGCCTTACCTGGAGTCAGTGTACAGGAATGTCAAACCCACTGAGATGTAACTCTTCTGTTGTTGCTTTAGCTCTTCTGGAAGGTAAAACCACCTCAGTCTTCTGTTCTTCTCACCACATCTATGCAAATGCTCTGTGTTTCCTGGACTAAGCAGCATTGTCTTATAATGACAGGAACTCCATTTAGTTTATCCCACTCTTTGGTTCGTCTTAGAGTGCCTTGGTTGGGAGGCAGCAGTGATTGAATAGAAAGCAAGAGCACACTGAAGTGTTTGTGAGCACAGGATGACAGACATGTTAGAGAGGTCTGACACTCCTGAGCAGCTGAGCCAATTTACCTGTTGTGCTTGGGGATTCACATTTTGCAGATGATTAATTTCCATGGGAGGACAATTACATTCCTGGCTCTGAGCTGACAGGAGGCAAGGCTGGCTTTTTTCTTTTTTAGGCTCAAGTACTGAGGATATCTATTTATGTTTTCTTCTGTGCATCCTTCCTTTCCTTGCCCACTTTTCTGTGTCCTGGCAGGCAGCAGTGTGGAGTTTGATTGGTGTGCTGTCTCCAGCATCCGCACGCTGCGTCAGCTTGGCAACAAGACCGTGGTCGTGAATTGCAACCCAGAGACGGTGAGCACAGATTTTGATGAGTGTGACAGACTGTACTTTGAGGAGCTGTCACTGGAAAGGATCCTGGACATCTACCAATATGAGGTAAAGAAAAGCACAAGCACTATAAAAAGCCATGAAGCAACCCAAATTTTCAAAATTCCTGTCGCTAGCTTGCGAAGCAGCTGGGGGTGAGGGGAGAGAGAAAAGCAGTTTGCTTTTGTTGCATTTTACATGTTGCTAATGCTCCTAGCAGGCTGCTCAATAAACAGATATTAAATTATTTGCAAGAGGCCATATTGTGCAATATTTACAAGCAGGCTTAATTTGCTGCACAAACTGTTCTGCCCTTACACTGCTGGGCTTTAGCACTTAAGCACACCCTTGATTTGAAGCACAAGTCTTCCACCTGGAGCAGTTGAAGGAGTTCTGTGCATCACACCAAAGTGTGCTCAAAAACTTGCAATACAGTTGGGAAGTGGATGTGGTCCAGCACACGGATCAGGAAGGGGCGTTGGAATTGCCATCAAACCATAAAATGTTCCAGCTCCTCATCCAGGCATTGGACCGGTCTTTTAGCAATTTCAAGTTTTCAGAAGTGCTGCTCTAAGATATGGAGGAGAGTCCCAGGCATATTTGATACTGAGGGGATATATAATGTAAACAGTTGGCCCCAATATTGAAAATGTTGATTTTTAGTGGATAACACACTCATCTTGGATTTGTTGCTAAGGCTTTTAAGGATGCTTTCAGGAACTTCATCTACCCTAAAATTCAGCACAAGTTGGCCATGTAACTTGCTGAAGCAACTTTGCAGAACCCAAATCATGTTAAACTCGTGATTTTTCTTGACTCCTTTTCCTTGCACATGAGGATCTGAGCTCATCTCCTTTTGTGAATGGGTGCAAATTTCCAAAATGGTTTTATAATCTGGCCATGTTTTGATCATTCCCAAATTTGGAACCAGGCCAAAGCACATCAGAAACTAAGTCCCAGACTCTAGGCTCTGTTCTTCAGCCATTTGCAAAATACTGTTTATGACCTTTTTTAAATTGCATGTTCATACTTTCCTGTTTATACAGGCTGTTTTACCTCTTTAAATTCTTGTTAAAACAGAGACTACTGGAAAACATAGATTTTCAAGAGGCCAAAAGGCTCTGGTATCTCTCTGGACTCTTAAAGGCTGATTTTTGAATGCTTTAGGATTGTCCATGAGGCTCAGCTCTAAAAGCACTGAACTCTTGTTTACTTAACAGAACTGAACTTCTGCGCAGGGGCGTGGAGGAAACTGTTGTGACAGTTTGTCAGACAAATAACACTGATGAAATACAACATCTAATTACTGCAGGATCAAAGAGAAGGTAGAGATAGGTGATGAGGGAGCTCATTTCCACATGGAGTGCTAGTAATTAGCAAGTTGGGTAAGAAAAATGTGTGCTAAGAATACTGAGTACATATTGAAACTTGCACTTGTCAGAGCAAGGCTTGGCCAGTTTGATGGGAGGCAGTGCAGAGTTTGCAGAGATTCTGCTAATCTGGCATGGGTGTGAAAACAACCAACTTGATTTTTGTGCTGGAGGTGTGAAAGCCATCAGAGTCTGAGCCTAAACATCCAAAATCAGTGTTGTACTGTCTAATAATTCCCAAGGTGAATAGTAAATGCAAATAGTAAAGTCACTTTTCTTCAGCAGTGGCACAAGGTAATGGTATTATTATGCCTAATTTACAAGTAGGGAAACTGAGTAGATAGACCTGCACAGAGTAATGCAAAAGAACCTGGGCAGAGCTGGGGAACAGAGCCCAGACCTCCAGCAAAGTCTGGAGATAGTCTAAGATACATTATTTGTTATATGTCATTCCTTTAGAAAAATGAATGAGCCAAATGCTAATGCACTGTTAACAGAATACTTCCTCAGGCAAATGCAGTTGGAATTCAGCCCCTAAGGAAAAGATCAAGTTAAAAATGAATTTGATTGTGAGATCCTTCACCAGTCCTGTAGATAGCCATCTCTCCCGACTTCATAAACAAAGCATGAGCAGTGTCATGATTTCAGACTGTTCTTTTAACCTCCTCTGGTGTTTCAATGGACAATGAACTGAAATAACTGAAAAATCATGGCTCACTAGCAAACAATGGACACAACCCTGAACCCTTAGTAGAGATGAGCTCCCTAAACATTGTTAGGATTAGCAGCAGAGCTTGGGCAGCTGTTGAGCCCAAGTGAATAGGTGCACCGATTTTTTCCTGATTTTCTGATTAGATAAATTAGGCTGCATAAAGGAGAGAGTTTACCAGCAGGACTAAGACAGCTGGAAGCTGCCACCCAGAAAGGCACACAGCTTCAGACAGCCCTCTCCCAGTGATGTACCCAGCTGTCCCTCCTCTTTCCCTTCCTCGTGTCCTCTTTAACCTCCAGCTGACATTCACAGCTGCAGTGACTCACCAGAGTCTGAGCTCTGCAGAACAGAGCTGTTCATTGGAGGAAAGTTTAATTTACAGCAAATGTGCAGAGTTAGGTGGTAGTCTGTGAGGACAATAATTAAAAAAAATAAAATTCCTTCCCTCAGATTTATTGGCTTTTTGTTTCCAGAGAAGATGTTCCCTTTTTATTTTAATATCTATCTGCTTGAGGGCCTCTACTGATTCTTTTTTCTGTTTCGGAGATTATTCTGAAACAATTCATAAAAGTAAAGGAGGCTCCTAGGTACAATTTTAATGGTCTAATTTGTTTTCAAACTCAGGGAAAAAGAAACCCCAGCTCTATTACTAATGACATAACAGCAAGGTAGTAATAAAAAGAGCGATTTTTGTTATAAAGGGGAAAATAATTCTCTTAGGCTCCTTTGACTAGATTATGTATTGCATATATTTTAAAGATATCTAATGGCAAGGATGTTATTAATTTTCTGTATAATTAAAATATGGCTGATGACAAAGTGATATGCAGTGGGGTCCCTTTCTGCCTGCCCACATTTCTCAGTGGAGCAGTCGTGTTCCCTGTCAGGGAGTGGCTGCTCTTTGAGTGGGAGCACACTTTGGGAAACAGCAGCAGGATTTTAAAGTAAGCAGCAGCTAGATTCAATTTATGGTTCTTCTTGAGTAAAAATGAGTGTAGGATTCTTTGCTCTCTCCTTGAATAAGGAATCTCATCTGTCTCCTTAGGGCTGAAGTCCCTAATTCTATCCCAACTTTGATGCAGGCATATTTGGATTTTAGATGCACAGTCACTAGAATTGTTTTAAAGGCAGAAATGAGCAGCAGCTGAGGAGAAGCTGTTATCTGGGATACTTCACATTTCACATATGTCAAGGATAGATTAAAATGTTGGTTGACCTTGGAAGCAAAGGTACTTTGACTTGTTACCCACCTTCCAAGCTGCAAGGAGGGATTTGCTTATTCACACTCTGGTTCTTATCCGTGTGGGATGATACAGGGTCCAGGGACTAGAGGGAGTTACTCTATTTTGGATGGCCTGGAAGCACTAAGGCATAGATTTCTCTTCCAAGCTGGAGATGGTGAGCTCTGATGTCATGAGACAGCTGCTTTTGGGCACAAACCAGCCTCTTTCCTTTTTCACTGCCTGTCCTAAGCTCTTTCAGATGGTTGCTGTTGGCCAGCAGCATCATGGCACCCCATAAGTAACTGCATAGTGAAAAGGAAAAAAAATAATCATCTCATGCTGTGTATTAGCTTGCTGAGCAAATAGTCTTGGAATAATAAGTGCTGCTTAAATGCCAGACTGTTGGATCTTTATTATGGAAGGAAATTACCACATCAAATCTGAGTGGGGACTGCACTAACATTTGTCATCTATTTTTTTCCCAGTAACTTATAGTCCACCCTGCTCTCAGTTTACAGTTTTGCCACTCCAAATCCCTTTAAATCCCTGATGAAGGAATTCTTCTTCCAGGAAGGCCAGTGAGGCTGACCTTCAGGAAAAACACACTTGTTAATTAAAAGAACATTGTTCCTCTATCTTTTAGAGCCAAACCATGGATCACTTGCTTTATGTTTCTCATTTGTTAGAAGTGGATAACACTGTAAAACATATTTGGTTCAAAAGAGCCCTTCACTGGAGCTGTTCTGTGGGCCAGATTGTCCTTTGGGAAAAGTTTCACAATCTTTAATTTGAAAGTAAAGTACTCTTTGTTATGGGTACTCTAAGGCCTTTTCTTCTATTGAAAATTTTCACACCTGACTAGATTGTACTTGAAAGCATTAGGGGTTCTGTGTAAAAAGAAAAAAAAGCCCATATTTGCACCCGTAGAAAGGTGTGTGTTAGCAAGCAAGATCAACTGTCTCTTGTTATTTATTGTTTATTATTTTCTCACTTAAAATGTGATGCTGCCCAATGACAGATGTGAAATGCTCTGCTGTGGCTGGAGGATGCTGTGCCACCTGTTCTGCCCCATCTGCCTCTGGAATTGGAGTGCTTACAAAAAAACCTGTGTGGAAATGAACACCTATGACAGTTTGCTGAAATACTTGCTACCATCCAGGGCACTACCAGGAACAAGGAACTAGTCAGGAATAAGAAGCATTGATTAAAATAAAGGGTTAGCCCTTTATGTATCCATAGCTTTGCAGACTGTATGATGTGTTGGGTTCTGTTGATTTAGACTACTTAATTTTGTTACACTCCTTAAAGACTGGCTTCTGGGGCTAGGAAAGGTGGTTTGCTTATTGAATAGCAATCCTGGCAGAAAAAAGCCCATGAATTCCAGTTCTTTCCCGTTGCCTCTCTGCTGGAGGTTACTGCCTTACATCTGTGGAATAAAAAAGATTTTGCATGAATGTCTGCTCCTCTGAAAATCTCTGGCCATGAGCATGGGAGAGGCTGTTTTCTCTAGGAGCTAAAAAGAAAGAAGACTTCAGCATCTTGTTTGCTTGTGCTGCTGGCTCCAAAGGCCACAGCAAGCAGGAGGGTAGGCTCAGTTGTAGAGACAGTCCCCATGTCCACATGGGAAGGACACCTGACCCCTTGGGGCAGAGTGTTGAGGTGTTTTGGGGTGCAATGCATGTTCCTAGTGCAGTTCCCTTCCTCTGGAAAGCAAGGCAATGTGTGTCAGCTCAGTGCTTTATCCTCACTGGGAAAGCAGAAGCACCTGAACATGACAAGCAAATTAAGTAACAGCCTGTGGTTCAAGCAGGACTTACGGAATCGTGGGTTGATGCAAAAGCTGCAAAATTCTCTGGTTTCCTAGGGAATGTGACCTCCAGTTATTGCTGGGTTTTGAGGGATATTGAGGAGGAAATTGCTGGTTTAGGGAGGATACACACTGCAAATCACACTTTGCAGCCTGGGTGCCATTGGATCAGCACAATTATGATAAAATCATAGAATGGCTTGAGTTGGAAGGGACCTAAAAGATCATCTAGTTCCACCTCCCTGACATGGGCAGGAACACCTACCACTATCCCAGGTTGCTCCAAGCCCCATCCAGCCTGGCCTTGAACACTTCCAGGGATGGGGCAGCCACAGCTGCTCTGGGCACCCTGTGCCAGGCCTCAGCACCTTTGGAGTAAAGAATTTCTTCCTAATATCTGACCTAAATCTCTCTTCTTCCAGTTTAAAATCGTTCATCCTTCTCCTATCTCTATTTGCCCATGTGAGAAGTCGCTCTCCTCTTTTTTGAGATATTCTCTTTAGGCTCTGGAAGACTGCAATAAGGTCTTCCTGGAGCTGAGCTTCTCCAAGCTGAACAGCCCCATTTCTCTCAGCCTTTGGAGAGGTGCTCCAGCTCTCTGATCATCTTTGTGGCCCTATGATCTGTCTTTGTTCACAGCAACCTAAAAAGGGACATGATCTAAATCTTGGATATTTGTTGTGACAACTCTTCCTATTAAGATATCTTGGACATGACTGTGCTCCTTTCTGCCTTCCAACAGGGATGCAGTGGCTGCATTATTTCTGTAGGTGGGCAGATTCCCAATAACCTGGCAGTACCACTGCACCAGAGTGGAGTGAAGATCCTTGGCACAAATCCTTTAAAGATTGACCAGGCAGAAGATCGTTCCATATTCTCAGCTATCCTGGATGAGCTGCACGTGGCCCAGGCTCCCTGGAAGGCAGTCAGCACTCTGGTGAGTTGGGATGTGCATCTGCTCAGGAAGGACTGAGTCACTGATACATTTCAAGATTCCTAAAGCATTTGAGAGTTTTTTACTGCCCATGTTGAAGAACTTTTTGATGCCTGTGAAGTGATGCTACAGCAGCACTGGCACTGGGTGGAAACTGGAAGTGTCTTTAAATCACTTCACACAACCTGAGCTATCTACCCAGCAGAAGTTAGCACCACTGACAGGCCAGTCTAGATATCCTGCTGGGCTTGAGATCTGCTCTAGCAGGTGGAGATTTCAAAGGAATAGAGATGTGTTGCTCTTTTTTCCCAGTGAAGCTCTGTGGACAGAGGAAGTCTGAAGGTGACAGCTCTGGAAGTTGTGTGTTACGTTCAGTGCAGCTGCAGTCCCAACTTTTTTCCCCTCATCTTAATTGCTAGTAAAGTGCAAATGCAGTTAGAATTGGAATTTTGGAATGACTTTAAAATATTTTCTTGTTCACAGCGTATTTTTCCTCCCTTTCTTTAGGGAGATGCAGTTGAATTTGCAAGGTCTGTGAGTTATCCATGCTTGCTGAGGCCCTCCTATGTTCTGAGGTAAGGCTGAACATCATGGGGTATGAACTCCAAAAGCCTCTCTGGGACAAGGGAGAGCAATTTCAGGGGATGTTTGGAAAACTCTGTGCTAGGTGTGTGTGGCATTAAGCTGCCCATGAGACAACTGCTCAAACCAATTAACAAAGCCAATGGATCCCTGAAGTCCATCAGGCACAAATCAAAGGTAGAACATAATCATGAGAATGTTCAGCTGCATTACCTTTTGCATTTCTCAAGGCCAAAACCACAAACCATCTGGGATATTCTTTCAGGTTCCTGAGATTGTAACCTGTACAATTAAGTCAGAAGTTGGTTTGCCACCAGGAAAAAGAGAAACCTGCTGAGGCTGTTTATTGAGATGGGCATCTTTTGAATTCAGCTTCTTACTTGCCAAACTTCCCTGCTTACAGGCATGTTTTATGTCCCTACACTGTGGCAGCTGCTTCTCATTAAACAGACATTGTACAGAGTCCCTCATTTCCAACAGCCAGCCAGACTTTTTGAGGAGCCTACACCAGCACATGCACACAGCAAACTCACCAGTTCTGAATGATTGCTCTCCTCTGTGAGAAATTTCTTCATAGCTGGGTGACTCAGCACAGAGAGGCAGTTTGCTGGGCATAGTTTACAAGTGAAAATAAATTGGAGACAGGATTCTTTTCATATGAAAGACACACATATCAAAATGAAGAAGCTCAGTATCAGTTTTTGGGGCTGGGGGATAAGCACGCTGTTTATTTTAAAGAAGAAAAGGAAAAGGGTTTTTTCAGCCCTGAAGGAAACATCCTTTAGAAGAGACTCCCAAATGAGACTTTTCTATCTGGTCTCTAAGACTTGCA
The DNA here is from genome assembly GCA_013397375.1 of Toxostoma redivivum. Classification (NCBI taxonomy): domain Eukaryota; kingdom Metazoa; phylum Chordata; class Aves; order Passeriformes; family Mimidae; genus Toxostoma; species Toxostoma redivivum. The sequence goes on along the minus strand of VXBI01005979.1, from coordinate 220,774 downwards.
GTAGGGTTTCAAGCAAAGTTAGAAAACAGTCCTCCTACAGGAGTAAAGTTGAGTATACTAAGTATAAGGTAAAAACTGCTGCTGATGTAATTCACCAGATTGTTAGGGAACACTTCTTTTAGCCTGTTGTTTCCATCTGTATTAAAACCATTATAGGCTCTTTCTGTGTCAAGTATTTGCTAATGTGTGTTAGAGCAGGGTAGGGGGAATCCAGGGAGAAAGATGAAACTGGAGGATGTAAAACTTGAGGAACAAGAGTGTGAAAAGCCCTAGCATAGCCCTCTGCCTGGCCTCTGTCTGCAGAACAGCAGCAGTCCACAGCTAGATTTCTTCATCCTCTGAGCAGATATCCTCTGGCCTTTAATACTGGCCAGTTTCCTTGGAAAAATAAATGCCTTTCCCCACCAGTTAGGTACTGTGTACACCAGCTCACATCCTCAATGGTACTACTGACACAAGTTCATGGATTTCTTGAACTCTATTGATTTACATCAGCTGAAGAGGTAAATAGAATCACCTAGGTACCTGTGTCTATTTGTTTTAGGATAAAGTGACTGATTTGTGGAATAGATCCTTCTTCCACTTTTCCCCACAGCCTCTGTGGGCTTGCCCAACAAAGCAAAGGGGAAGTTGGGCATCAGTGGTAGAAATGGGAAATGTAACATCTTTTTTTATAAGATTCTTGTCATTAAAATGGACTTGAATCCCTTACTCTGGGCCCATGTTCTCCCAGATCCCCTTGTTTGATATTACTGGCATTTCCAATTAAAGCACCTTTCAGGTATTTGCTGCACTGTGTCTAGTCCCTTAAGGAATGAGAAGTTAGGGGAGGAGCACAGTGAAATGGCCAGCAAGGAGCAGACTTTGCATCTGGATTTACACTGTCACAACCATTGCCAGTGACCCAGGCAAGCCTCATTCCATCTGTCCCTGAGGAGCAGCTGGGCTAGAGTGAGCCAAGTGTGTTTGTCCTGAGCTCCCAGCTGACCTGCCCCGGGGTCAGTCTGGGCCTTCCTGGGGCCATCTCCCCCAGCTTAGAGGGACCTTCAAAGGCTTGGCTTAGGAAGGGGATTTGGCAGCAGTGCTAAGGCTATGGAAACACAGTTCTTTCTTTATTTCTCCACTATGGTTCTGGAGGTCTTTTCAGGGAAGGATAATGGAGAGTAATTGGGTACCAGCTCTGCCTCTCTTTGAGCCAAGAGCAGAGCAAGTGGCTGGAGCCAGGAGCTTCCTTGGCTAGTCTGTCATACAGAGGTGGTTGGTGACCCCTGTGCCCTGGTGCCTAACACTGACTTCTCCCTAGAATTCACAGGGGAAGCTAACCTGGGTGCTTTTCTTTCCTATTCTCCCAGTGGGTCTGCAATGAATGTAGTATTCACTGAAGAGGAAATGAAGAAGTTCTTAGCAGAAGCCACCAGAGTGTCTCAGGTACCTCTTTGTGCTGCCACTTCCTTTTGTGTTCCCCTTATTTGTTTCATCTCTACTGTGTTTTCTATCTCTGTTTCTTTAGTTGTGTCTTCCTCACTCTTTCCCTTCCTTGCCTGGTGAGGAGCTGAGTTTGACTCCTCAGTTTTTTCCCTAACAGGCTCCCTAAATTGGAAGCCTGTGCAAATATCCTTACTGATCCCACCAGGGTGCCTGCGTGGAGTAGGAGCAGCAGGCAGCTGTTTTACCTGCATGTCCATTTGTGACCAGTTAATTATGAAAATAGATGTAGTGACCAGTTAATTATGTAAATAGGTGTAGTCCACTGAGCTGGGACCCTTCCAGGCTTGCCAGTGGCAGGCTATGCCAACCAGCATAGAACTAGGAGCATTTTCCACTCACTTTCTCAATTGTTTTGCCTGGCTTCTTTGAACAACTAAATGCTTCATCTTGGCATCTCTTCTGAAGGTTTTTTCCATTTTTTTTTTTTTTTTTTTGTTAATGGTCACTGTTCAGAACAGGGCTGTGGCACCATAAACACTGCTGTCCCAGGAATCTTGGAGTTATAAATAAATGAATCAAAGAGGAACTCTGAAAACACAACTGGCAGGGGAAGTCAGATGTATTACTGCTTTCTCAGGATTCTTAGTTGGTTAAAGCTTGAACATGAACAAAACTATGAGATTTTTGAGTGCATGGGGCAAATGGTCCGAGTTTAACTTTTCAGCAAGAAATGGTGGAATGTAAGGGACATAGTCTTAGTTTTTGTGGTTCCAAAGCCTTATCTAGTTCTGCTTCATCCAGCAGAACTTCTCCAGGTAAAGGCCCTGACTTGTTCTTGTTCTGTTGTTTTAATAACTTTGCTGTTTCAGTGTTGTGTCATTATAGCATTTATGTTGACAATAATGTTCAAAACTTCTAATGCAGGTTGAGACAGATTGAAGTAAACAAGGTTGTGTGCACATATAAAATCTTTGGCTGAAAAACTGCAGCAAGACAGAAAGTAACAGGACACAAGCCACTAAATTTATGAAACAGTGTAGGCTTCAGCATTGTCCTTGCCTGTGAATTTACCCTTGCTCTGATAAATGGAAGGAATTGTGTCTTATAACTTTTGCAATTGCTTGGTATTTTTTCAAGAGGAGACTTTAAAACATGCACAAACTGTCATTTATTTAATTTTATTCTCTAATAAATAATAAGCAGTTAATAGTGGATGGGACAGGTAAAATGTTGAGGCACAAAGCTGGCCAGGAAGAATGCAGATTAGAGTTTTTTGGAGCAAGTGTCTGGAAGGGGAAAGTGTTGGAGGAGAGTGGAAATGTGTGCTAGCATCCCAGAGACAGGCAGGAAGAAGAGGAAGGAAAGCAATGTATACCAGGGAAGGTAGTGAGAGTCAGGGACAGGTTGTTCCTGGCCAGCTATAATTAGTGGCAACCTCTCCCTGGGAGACTGAGGAAACCAGGCAGAGAAATTAGAAAGGAATGGATCAGTTGCATATAATATATTACTCCAAAATAGCGAACAACCACACTACAAAGTCGTTGAGAATGCCAAGGATAAGTTCCTTTATGAAGCACCATGTCCACTGAGATGGCTGGGAGGCTCAGACTGAGGAAGAATTGATCTTGGAGTTAAGGACTGTCTTTAGAGATTAGAGGATTTAGGGATTAGAGGTCATTGGATCCATGCATTTCTTGATGTCTTCTTTGTGCCATGACCTCGATGGTTTTTGCCCCAAATTTCCCTGTCCTCATGTTGTTATGAAGATCTCAAACTTTTTTGCATCAGTGGTTTTGGGGAAATAATGCCAAGTTTCCCCCATTATATCTTTGCAAAATTCACTTATCTGTGGAAATGAGGATATTAATGGATTGGTCTTCTGATCTTTTGTTTCCAAAGGGTCCTAGGTGGTCTACAAATACTCTCTTACAAAAACTTTGTAATTTTTTCTTGTCTCAATGGCAGGATTACCCTGTGGTGCTCACTAAATTTATTGAAGATGCCCGTGAGGTGGAAATGGATGCTGTAGCCAAAGCAGGAAGAGTAAGCACTTTGCTTTTCTTTAATATTAAACTAGTTTTTTCAGGATCTGAGATCTGCAAAAATGTGCATTTTGAATGATTTACTATAGAACCATGGATTCATGCAGAGGAAAGAAACAAGAAGAATTAATCTTAGGCTCACAACTGTTGTGCTTGAAAAGCTCCACCTCTCTTATTGTATACATCTAGCCAGTTATTTTTTAAGCATTGCTTATCCATGTAAATGAATCCTCTTGAATGTAATTTTTAACAGATTTGCAAATCACTGGCTTCAGAAATTACTTTTATCAGAATTTTACCATGGGTTATGGAATTACCACAGTTATTCCATTTTTTTTTACTACTTCACCTTGCCTTTCATTACTCAGCAAAGGCAAAAAAAAAATTCCCAAACTTCACAATTAACAGAAATAAGCTTTATTAAATTTTAATTTTTAACCAGCAGACACAATAACTTTTTTGGTATTGAGATTGCATGCCTTGATGCAGTTAATTCAATTTTAGTCCTTAGGCCTGGATTTCCTCTTAAAAAACCACAAAAGAGTGGGGGTAAAATTACATACCAGTGATGTTAGTTCATGCTTGTTCCTGTTGGGGAATGATGACTTTTTTGTGTTCTGGCTAGCAGAACTTAGGAAGCTGGTTTAAAGCCTCCTTAGCCTTTACCTTCTGAGCCCATGTGTGTTAGAGAGAGGAGGGAAGCCTTAGGATCTCAGGCTGTGTAGGTTTTATCATGTTTGAGATTTGCTTAACCACAGCAGCGAAGACACTGATGTGGTCTCCTCGTTCATATGCCCAGTGTCTGCTTCAGGCATATTCTCCTCAAACTTGTGGGAAATTCACTTTTTGGTCCTCCCCCATCCCACTGTGATTTGAGATGCAGTTGTGTTCAGGAGGCTGGGCTGTGCTGGGGAGGAAGGAGCAGGCTCTGAGAGGCTGCAATGACCGAGTGCTCTCTCATTGCTGTGTGCAGGTTATTTCACATGCTGTTTCAGAGCACGTGGAGGATGCAGGTGTTCACTCAGGAGATGCCACCCTCATGTTCCCCACACAGACCATCAGCCAGGGAGCCTTGGAGAAGGTATGTGTTGCACTAGCACTGAAAAGAGAAAAGGAAATGAGGGTTTGACTCTGCTTTTCCTCCACCACCGGTGGAGAAGTCAAATCACTGATTTTTTTAAGGTGGTATGTGAAGTGAAGGATGGCAGAGTGCCCCTGTGATTGGCTTGATTATCTGAACTGTATCCCAGTAATTTAAGCAGTAGATGTGCACACTTTTAGACCCATAGGATTTTTTGTTTCCCTGGTTTAAAACCAGCTTCTGTAGCAGTAGAGGACTGTCTAATTCATCCATATGCCATGGCTCTCTTTCCACTTCCTTCTCTCCCACAATACTTCAATGATTATGTGAGATGTATGACTTTCTAGCTGCCTGCTTTTCCAAAAATAATATCAGGATGAATGAACCTCACTTGATCTTGACTTTTTCCCCTTTCAAGAATAAACCTTGTGATACAGTTAGTTATTAAGATGCATTTTAAAATGAAATGTGCCATGCCCCTTTATGTCACCCTGTTAAGGGTTTGCTTGGAAGCCAGCAAAAGCTGTAATGCAATGATCTGTGCTCCAGCTCTGTTTCCAAGGATGTCCAAAGTCTTTTTTCTGAAAATAGTCATCTCCTGGAGCAAAGCTATTCAAACCCTTGTATTGACACATCTGGGAAATAAGACTTTCCTCCCAGTTTGTTCTGGAGTGTATCTACTCAGACACCTCCCACTGGTCTGTGATGGGACAGGCATGTTGGTGAAAGACTTAGGGCACATTAAAAACTGATTGGTTATTCTCAAATAACAAAACATTATTCACTATGTCACCAAGAAAGGTATAAAGACTCCAGTGTGCAGTGTAGGAATTGCTACAGGGCAAGGCTTTGATTCTTTGTTTTTCTCCTTCTCCCCTCTGCTTTCTCACATACACACGAAAAAACCTGATTTTTACTTCTGCCCTCAAATGGCACTTCAGGCTCTAGGTTACTAGGGAAATTAAACATGTTTGCTACTGAAATAGAAGAAGGGAAGGGAAGGGAATGGTGCTATTGCCAAAATGTGGGTATAGAGAAAAAACAAGGCTGAGAGAGATGATGTTTAAAGAAATCCACAAGTCTAGTGATTTATTGCCATGATGCTCTCTATTTTGTGGAACTTAATTATTTGTTCTATATACACACACGTTTACACTTTTTAAATTTGTTTTTTTATAGGTAAAAGCTGCTACAAAGAAGATTGCAAAGGCTTTTGCCATCTCTGGCCCATTCAATATCCAGTTCTTGGTGCAAGGCAACAATGTGCTGGTAAGATCTGCTGTGAGTGTGGCAGGGCCCCTGCTGTGCTGAGGTGTGTGGGTCCTGATTTCTGCTGTGGCCATTGTGGCAGTGGCAGCCTGGGCAAATAACCTGGCTTGTCACAGGGTGTGGGCTAGCTCCTGCCACCCTTCATCACAGCTCTCCCTTCCTCTGTGGCAAAGAGCATCCTCCCCTGCCTTCACACTGAGCTTGAAGAGAGTCTGCTTGCTTTGTCTGTCAGCTTTGTTTCACTGTGGGCTGCTGTCCTTTCCAAAATTATCAGACTAGAATAGAATGGACAGCACTGGGACCTGCACCTCATCCCATGTACTGGGTCTGATATCTTCTCTCATCTTTAACTATTTTGATGTTAAATTAAGCCTTCAAAGGGATTGAAAAGAAAGCAAGGCAATGTAAGTGTTTAAACCTTTACTACAAGCTATTAGCATGGTTATCTGGATAGTCCTAGTAGCTATTAGCAACTGAAGTAGAGCAGATGTCTGACCCTTTCTGGGGAGCAGTTGGCTTTCTGTTGCTAGTGGAAGGAGATCACAGGAATGTGAACAGAGTATGACTGAGGAAACAGTGAATAGGAAGAAAGCCTGACAGGAGACAGAAGAGATGCATTATTGGTGAAAATTCCTGTTTGGGCTAGGACTTGAGTAAAATGTATTTACTGTTCTTCACGTTTTCTCTGTTTCACACATGGTTAATCAGAAATTCCACACAGGGAGACAACAGGGTTTTCCCTTCCTTGCTTTCCCACAGCAGTGCCTGTCTTTCTCTTAACTATTCTTAACCCCTTTCTCTCCACTTCATTCTCACTTACAGCAATTCCTCTTCTGCTCTTGAACTCCAAGGTGGCTTCTCAGCATGTTGCAGAACTTCTTTGTTACCTCCTTGCCTGGCTGAATGGTTTCCACATATGGGTGAGGGAAGTCAGTAAGGATAGTCCTGTCATTCAGGAGGTGCCATCACCATGGAGAAAGAACAGGTTGGACTTCCAGGGGTTGTTCCTAATGCCTGTGCATATGTTTCCATGCCTCTTGCACATTAAGCGAAGTCTGGCTTCCCCTCAGTTCCAATATTCAGACAATAGAGATGGATCTCAGCTGAAGAACTGGCCATTCCTCATCCCTCTTCCCTGTTTCAATAATGATCCCAGTTTCTGTGTTTCTTATTTGACAGTCTGAAGAATATGTCTGCCAAGAGGACTCAGGGCTGATTTCAAAAAATAGGAATCAATCTCTTTCTTCCCTGCACAGTGCCTGACCCTGATGTTTCTGTTTTTTCACTCCCACCAGGTGATAGAGTGCAACCTGCGGGCTTCGCGCTCCTTCCCCTTTGTGTCCAAGACTCTGGGTGTGGACTTCATTGATGTGGCCACTAAAGTGATGATTGGAAAACAGGTTAATGAGTCATCCCTCCCCACGATGGAACATCCCATTTTTCCATCCACATATGTTGGGATTAAGGTATGGATTCCAAAAGAGCCACAGAAGCCCCACCACAGAGCCTCTATTATACAATTAGTACTTTAATGTCTAGGGGGAACAATTTACTCATTGGCCAAAGACCAAACTGACCTTTTGTAGATTCTGTCAAGATAATCTATTTGGAAACTTTAGAGAAAAATCAGAGGAAAATTTTCCAGTGAAACCAAATCTTCCTTTAGCTTCTAACCTACTCTGAATCCTGTTTATGAACTGCATAATAAGTTTACACTTGCAGAGTTGAACACTCTGAACTCTGAACTGAAGTTCAGGCTATTTCATAACACTGTGTAATACACATGTGGAGATGCTCAACTTTGTGTTGTGAGTGCCCCCCACATTTTATCTGCAGGGTCTGGACATGGGCTGTCAAATCCACACAATCCCCTTTATATACACCACTGGTTAAAATAGGGCTGAAGGTCTTGCATTCCTTGATTTCATTAAGGCCAAGGTCTTACTTTCCTTATATACTGAACTTGTATACAGCCCAATATAATAAACTGTATGGTAGATATTTTTGAATGCTTAGTGGAAGAAAAAAAAATCTATTGGTGCTCCTAATCATAAAAAATCTAGAACAGTGGTGCAGAAAATCCAAAGGATAATGAGAATTGTTTATACTGAAACTTTCAAGCTTTAATAGCTTCCATATCAAAATGGAGGAAGCAGAAAACACCTAACATCTCTCTACTAATAAAATGTTCAAAACTGTTAAAATACCAGCCAAATTTGTGTCCCAAGCCAGTAAGTCTAGATACAGCTTTACGTTTTATTTTGATGCCACAAATAGGCATTATCTGAAATTCAAACTTGAGACTTCTTTTTTTTTT
>VXBI01005979.1:149508-212625 GCA_013397375.1 Toxostoma redivivum | reverse complement strand
TTTTTTTTTTTTTTGTGAGTCTAATTTTTTTTTATAAATTTCTGCTATTTAGACTTGGGGCTTCAGCACTGTTGTTAGCTGAATTGTCAAGAGTTTTGTCTCTCCTGGGAATGCTGGCTACAGAGTAGAAAACCCAGCTTTATTCTTGAAAACCTCCCCACAAAGCTTTTTATACTGCTTGCATTCTGTGTGGATTTGTCAAATATAAAAACCTGCTAGCACCTTTGGAAGCGCTAAACTTTGAAAAATATTCCAGTTTAGCCCGTTTGTTGTTGTTCATGCATCATATTTTCTATCCTCTTACAATTTATTGGTAGTAGTATTTGCATGGACACAGGATCCTGTTTCATCAGCAGTTCTTAAAAGAAGATAGGAAACTCTTATTCTTTCTCAACATTTGTGGATTACAGCACCACTGTTGAAGCTTTAGTGACTGAAGTAATGTCTTGCCATGTTTGCTTCCAGACTGGTGCAGGTATCAGGGCCTGACCAAGATTAAATCCTGGGTAGGGAATGACTGACTAAATTTTAAATAAAAATGGGTTTAGTTGCAGTACCAGAGTCGGCTCCTGATGATGCATTTTCATGTTCATGGCAGATAAAAATTAGGGAGGTGGTGGAAGACTTTTCTGCTTGTTACCTTATTTTAATGTACATTAAAATAATCTGTCTTGTCTGCCATATCTCCTCTTGATTTGGCCTCTGTAAAAATTTTATTTAGAGTGAGAACAAAACTGATCTAAAAGTTACAAAGACACTCAACAGTTTTTGAGAAACCTTTTGAATTTCTTTTCTCATTTTAACTGCTCATTGTTAGGTGTCATGAAGCAGCAGCTGTATTATCTTCAGTGTTACCCTTGGAGACCTCCAAGGACAGAATTACAGCTTCAAATTTAAAAACAGATTTTGTTTTTAAGCAGAAATCTTGCTGCCTTTTTGCAAATACCATTAGTAATTTAAGATGTGGAGAAACCCTACAGAGAATTAATTGGTAGTAGAAAATGTTTTCCATGTTTGTTACATGTGGTCATTGAGACCAGAGACTTTCTTTTCCTCCCTTCCCTCCATGTTTCTTATTTTAAGATCAAATTAGAAAAGAGACCTCAGTGCTGTGATCTAAGTCCTCAGATACTGATACTAATACTAATAATGATTTGGGGGCTTAACATTAGCATATAAAGACAAATAAAATTACAAATGTGTATTTCTGGATGGGGGGAGAGGGAAAATATGAAAATAATTTGCAAAGTTTCATCTTGTTTGCACCAAAAGAAATGCATTCTTGTGGAATAGTTTTATTTCTGCAAATGAACATTTAATGGAGAACAGTGTTCTCTGAAAAACTGACTGGATTCAGATAGTTTCTATCCTTGTTCCATGAATGAAGTGCTTCACAGCCTTTTTGTTTAAAAATGTGTCCTTAAAATCATATTGGTAGTGGGCTGCCACTGATTGAAAATCTACCACTGGAATGTGAGCAGGATTAAAGAGCTAGATGATTGATTTATTGGTGGAAAACATGGTTATTAGTTCCAGTCCATCATCAAGATGCTAAGGGAACTACTTTGCCAAATAGTCCTTTGCTTACCAGCCTTGACCACTGCTTCTTTTGGATGAAATAATGTCTCTTTCTGTCACTTCCAAGCATAGCTGGAATTTTTATCTTTGTTTAAATGATCCAATTTTTATTCTTTCTCCCTCCTGCCTCTTTCTTTCACCAGGCCCCAATGTTTTCCTGGTCCAGGCTGAGAGATGCTGACCCTGTTCTTCGATGTGAAATGGCCTCTACTGGGGAGGTATCTTTTAAATTTGCTTTTTTTTTTCTTTTTAAACCAAGTTGACTTTAAACATCATGAATCTTTGAAAGTGATCTTATTACTGCCTGAATCACGATGGCATCTGTTGCTTCTTCTGAAAATTGAAAACATCTTTCTTAGCTGTAAAACCCACAATGTCCTGGAAAACTCAGTTTTTTCAGCCACTGGATGTCCCTCTTTACCTGCAGTGTGGCTGTGGCATGTTGTGAGGGCACAGGGCTTGGCATCTTCCTCACCCTCTCAGATTTCCACCCAATATCACCTGAATTGACTCTGACTCACAGAGAACAAAAGGTTTCTTTATGAGTTATTGCTGAGCTATCAAGGGTGTCCATAGATACACCCAAGTGATCTTTACATTTTATGTGTACTTCTAGAATGAGTTGCAGTAGCAAAAACTTATTCTGGGCCAGAATACCCCCTTGGAAAATGATGAAACATTGAGGCAATCTGGTCTGTGGTAGGTGGCAGAGCCTGGGCTGCTCTCTTGAGTGTGAATTTGGGTATATCAGAAGGAGCTGTTTTCATCAGAGAAAATTACCGTTAGGTATCTGCCCAGACACAAAGTAAGAACAGCTTTAGGTCTCCTACATCTCTCCAGAATGATTTTATTTTACTCTTCATAATGTGCTGGAAATCAGTATTGCAGAAGATTTCCTTTCAGTATAGTTAATGAGCAGAAAAAAGTCAAGTGACTTCTGTGACTTCCTGATTTTGAATACATAGACAACCTCCTCACCACAAAAAAAAAAAAAAAAAGAATAAAAATGTAACTAGGGACAAGAATTATTTTTCTGGGCTTTATGTAGAGTTAGAGATTACCATGGTCATAAAGGAGGGATTATTAACTTTTATGAGTTGGAAAGATCCATATTCACAAATGCCATAAAGTGTGACAGTTATGAAAGTCTTTCTTATAGTGGAGTAAGGATAATAACTTGCTTTGGGTAAAATTATTCCTTACAGACATTTTTCACACACATGACTTGATCTGGGCTTGCATTTGTCACATCTGTCTGGCAGAGATTTATTTTGCTGGAAGCCATGGTTCCCACAATAGGAGAAGGCACAGTGCTGGGGTTCCCTTTGAGCACTGTGCCTGTGGACCATGCCAGGATGATAAACCTCTCCTACAAGGGAGGCTCTGTCTGTCACCCTAAAAAGTCCAGGAATATGGAATACATAAAAAACACATAGAAAACATAGAATATAGATACACTCTATCATGTTGTCATGACTTTTTTTATCCCTTCCCTCATGGGATTTTTGTTTGTTTAGTTGATATTTTTTTTTAACTTCAGCAGATCTGGCAAATCATAATTTATTTTCATGAAATACTGGTTTTCTGCTCACCATGGTGATACTATGAATGGGATGGGAAGGACCAAAAGGGGAAAATGGGAGAGCAATTCTCAATCAGCTCCTTTATCCTATCTGTATATGTTGGTAGATTTGTTATTTTAAAGAGAAAAATCAGTGACAGTTTCTGCTTCTGATTGTTTTTCAACAAGTGTGGAGCTGACCAGAAAAAGTTTGTTGGATTTTTTTTTTCTTTTTAAACTTTCACAAAAGCTCACACATTCCTCTTTTTGTCACCAGAATTCCAAATTTGGGTTAGGAATGCAGTTCAGCTCTTTCAGAAGATTGTTATCATGTGACAGTCTGTGAGCAACACCTCCAGTTCTGAATGCTGGAGAGCTGCTAAATGATTCTTATTGGTTTCTTCTTCAACTGCTTCTTTAAAATTACAATTTATTTAAAATAAATTATTATAAATTTGTCTTATTGCTTTGTTCTTACATAAATACTAAAATTTTACTTGAATTTTGTTCATCTTTTAATGGAAAAGCATCTTTGTATCTTGTGGTTTTCCTTCACAAGAAGTGGCAGGAGTACATGAGAGCACAAACACTGCCTTACCCTGGTTTGCAGGCACACAGAGGAACAAGCCTGTGTGCACAACTCTCACTGTGTCTAAGCCTCCTATAATCTTAAATAATTTTCAGTGCCATCCCAAACATTGGAGCAGAGGCTGTGTAGAGCATCCCAATAACTTAGCAGAATCAATTGTTACTCCTCAGTGTGCTGTTTGAAACTAAACTGTTGCTTATTCCTCCATTATTTCTTCATTGAAATTAAGAGATGTGTCTGCAATGATTTTCTGATTTATTCCCTTCCATGTGCCTGCAGGCTCCATGCAGAGCAGTCTGACTTCTTCACACAGAAACAAAAGATCTTATTTGAAAATGTCATTCCTGTTTCTTTTTAAGGCAATTTTTTGGGTTGTTTTTGGTTTCCCCCCCATGCATTCTTTGTGCCTTTCTGCAGGTTGCATGCTTTGGAGATGACGTGCACTCTGCTTTCCAGAAGGCTCTGCTTGCCACAGGCTTTAAATTTCCTAAGGAAGGAATTTTGATTGGAATCCAGGTGAGTCCTTAAAATCAAAGCTAAGAAAGGATCAACACAGAGGAACTCAGTAGCTTTTGCCTTATTTTCATTCATGTGGCTTTGGCTTAAATGTGTTCTCTGCATTTCGTCCTGAGGTGCAGTAAGACAGTGAGGAACAAACACCATGGAGGGATCTTTACTGGATTCAGTAAGGCACTCTTGTGGGTTTTCCCTCTTCTCCTGATAGTTTCTACTGGCAGCTACACAAGTTTGCTGGGGGAACCCTTGGGGATGGCTGCAAGCAGAGACTTGGGGTCAGAGAGCTCTAAGACATTTCTGGGGGAACAAGGGCTGTAGATGGTCAGTTCAGAGAAATATCCCAGCCAGAACCCTGTGCTCCCTCCCAGACAGGAGCCCTGGCCATGTTACTTTCCAGTCATATAAACTCCCTTCATCTGTGCATTGCCTCTTTCCCTTTTCAAACCCATTCTCCCCCAAACCTCCCAAATGGGGAGGCAGTTCCCATGCTGCAGAGCTGGATCTGCTAAGCTTTCCTCATGAAGGCACATTTCCTTCCAGCAGAGCTGTAGCAGCACTGACAGTGCAGAAAAGCTGGTGTTGTTGGGGAGCTGTGGGCTGGTTTTTGGTGTCATGCTGTTGGGCATGGCACTGTCACATTCCTCTCCTCACTGGAGTCACAGTGAGAATGTACTTGAGTGCAGTGGGGTTAAAGGACATCACACACACATCTGTCACCAAAACTGTGGCAATAGAAGAAACTCTCCACCAACATCTTGTAACTATTAGAGAATCAGGCAGTACTTTATTCTGACATGTTTTTATTCTGGCTGGGATGGGCAATAGAAACCATTCCATCCACACCTGCCCAGATTGCACAGAGTTCTGTGCATTCCATTACACAGAGTTCTTTGCCAGACTTTTCACATGTTTATGTGTAAAAACCCTCAAGAAATTCTTGTTCATTGCTTCTACATTACACAATTCTTAGTATTCAGTCTTCTATTTGTTACTGATTCCTTCACCTTCGATGCTAATCTCATTCTTTGGTTCTCTTACCAATCTTTTCCCAGAAAAGGTGTCTCCAACCACACCAAGGAGTCTATTCATGTCTGTTTACCTTCTCTGTATCTCCTGGCTCCTTCCAGTCTGTGGGTGTTAAACTCTCAGAACCTAGAAATCTTCATTTTGTTGATTGCAGGCCATCAGATCTCACACAGTGAAACTCAAACCCCTGGTGAACAATCTTTTGAAGAGAAACCCTAATTCCCTACTCCCTTGTCAAAGGCAGACAAGCCCCTGACTACAGTTACTTAAAAATTTAGAAGTTCATAATTTCCAACAAGTCTTCACCCTGGCCCCCACTTTTCTGCCATCAATCCTTTCCCTGTTTGATGACTCTGCACAGCCAAGTCTTGTTCCCTATCCTACAGTTCCTGTGAGCTAGAAGTAACTCAGAAAGGAAGAGCCAAAGCTACATTTTCCTAGGGATGTTTCTGGTTTCCACACTTTGCCAGAGCTACCTCCTCTAAGGGATTGCCTCTTGGACACAGACTCTGCAGCTCCCCTGACTCCATGCTAAACTAGAGCTTGGACTTTAGGGTTTCATCTCTTGTTGTCATCACTGAAAGTTGGTCTGAAAGTTTAAATGATGTCGTTATGGGAATGCTCTCCCATGCAGTGGGTTCTGCAAAGAGCCTTTATGTGAGGAAGTTCCCCAAGGGTTTGCCTTAGGTGCAGCCCTGCCCCTTCCAAGCCTGGATCAGCAAGGAGGTTGTGTGCTTCAGGATGAACAGGGTGCTAGGCAGAAAAGAAAAAAGTCTTGGTTCTTTATCAAGGAATAGTTACTGACTGCATAAGGTGCTGAAATCAAAGACACTTGTCAACGTCCTCAAAAATTCATACACTTCCACGACATCTAGAACGTTCTCGGGCCCCATAAAACCATCTGATTGCTTCCCGCCATTTTCACATTGTGCTTGCACAAAGCTTATCCTCTCCATGATTGCATAAAGCTGATAAATAAAACCATAGCATAGATGAATTTGCCTGTGAGACAACTGGGGTGTGAAAAATGTCTTTGGCTGTTTGTGCCAGCAGAGGATGTGAAAGGAGTGTATGAAAAGCAGCCAGAAAGGAACATGGCTTGTGCTAACAAGGATTACTGCTGAGACCTTAAATGTCAACATATATACACACATCTGGAGATGGAAGCAGTTGCTTTAAGTTACCTCTAATTAGCAGAAAAATTGCTTGCTACCCAGATAAAGTTTAAAAGTTCAGTATGAAACTCTGGGCAGTTGGTACTGTATATCTACTGTATATAGTGTGTAATTTAAAACAGCATTTAAAAAAGGAGAAAAGCAAAGCCAGGAGGAGAAAAAAGGAGAGACCAGTGCTTAAAATTTAAGTGTATTTTCTGGATTGCAGCTAAAGGGGAGTGGGCAGAGAAAGAGTAATTTTAGCTATAGAAAGCATTTATGTGAGTTCTGTGTCAGTAGCTGTTAAACTGAGTGAAATGTTCTTTGTACAAAGGTGTTAGAAAAAAAAGAAGGGAAAAAGAAAACAAAGCCAAAAGCTCAACTCCAGAAGCCTTTTAAAAGTAGTAAGATTCTGTCTTTTAATGAGTAGTTTACAGTTCATTTTCTTGCAAAAGAAACTTAAAAGCATCAGATCAATCGCTTAAAGATCTCTCTGCATCTCAGCATATTTCTTCTATAATTAAACTCCAAATCAAGAGGCATAAAGTTGATTCTGAGAACCAGGTATTGCCCCTTCCCCCGTCTGGAGATTGTCACCTGCATACTTTTCAATGATCTGCTTTGAAACAGGAGGGAAATAAGGCCTTGTGAGAAGGGAAGGTTGAAATGTTGACCTTCACCTGACATGTGGACTAGAAGTGGTCTTTGAGTATTTGGCTGCAAAAAAGGGAGCCACTCACTACAGAAACAAGAGACACAAGGAATGAGGCATCAGGCAGGCTGTGAACACCAGCACTGCTCTCATTTCAATCACAAACATGAACCCACCTTCCTCATACAGGCAAAATTGTTGGGGTATCCTCACAGGGAAATACAGCCTCAGGACAGATAGCACATAGCCTCTCTCAGCCATCACTGAGTATTTTCAAATGACAGGATGATTTCTGCAACCTGTCTGGTGCTCTGGGGGCTGATCATTGTCAGGAGCACATACACAAGCCCCCGTGGTTGTCTCAAGGGAGGTGCTGTGATTCACCTGCAGTAGATGGTTAACTCAAAGCACACCCCAATTTTGAAGGCTTCATTGCTTCATGACTAGCACCTTGTTCTGACTTTTAGACTGATTTTTATCTGTTGCAGAGAGAGAAATAAGAAGCAAAATGGTCTTGAATTCTGCTTCTCTCCAAAGTAGCTAGGCTCATATTTCAGTGATTTGGTATGCTGCACATTTATACCTTTGCTATTAATCATGTTGAGGTTAGAGGACACTGCCTTTGTGAAGGTAAAAGTCAAACAGATATAATTAACAGGAGTAAAGAGGGAATCTTGCTTTCTTTGCAAATGTTTCTGGGGTGTTTTACAAATCAAGAGTCAAATTGTACTGCTGTGATCTGTGGTCCCAACTGAGCCCAGTATGCCCAGGCAATGAACCTACCTTAGTGGGGAGCTGGAGTGCAGTTCCAGTGGTAATCCTGCTGGTGCCATGCTGAGCTGGGATAACCAAGGTATTATCCCCAGGGTCAGGCAGGGGAGTGCTCCTTGACACCCAGGGCACAGCAGAAGGCAGGTTGGGCAGCTGGTGGGGACTGGGAACCTGCTGGGCTGTCCTTCAGCTGTGGGCACTCAGTGACACTGCACAGGTCAGGGATCTCCAGATCTGGGAGGTCTGATGCTCTCCCAGGTTACATGGAGTACAACTTCCATACTAGACAAATGAACCTCAGGCAGTTTATGAGAGCTGATCACCTACCTCTTCCCACAATCTGGAGAAATCTGGGGTGCTGAAACCCTGAGTTGGCCATTAAATACTTTATATTTTATGCAAAAGGAGTTGAAAAGCTAGGTTTTTTTCTTTCCTGATTGGGCTATTCAATGATATCTCTGGGATGGAGTCCATCTGTCTTCCATTTATGCTGGTGACCACAAGATGCAGAAAGCATTGCTAGAGTATTTTATTTTTAAATCCTGGCACTCCAAGTCTGTTGTTTCAAGGTAACCTTCTGCCTTGGTTCCTTACATACCAGAATTTTTGCATACTCCACAGTGGATTTGGATACAGAATTCAAGATTATCACAGGAGAAGGGTTGGCTTCATTTAGAGCTGGACCTCAGTGAGAACTGATGTAGCTGTATTGAATGAACTAAGGATGTAGCCCTTTACAAATAGGAAGCCTTGCTGGAAAACATGATGGGTTATAAGAAATGGAACTTTTCAGATAAAGAAAAAAAAAAAAAAGCAATTCTCCTATAATAAATACCTTCCACTAAGTAATCTGCTTGTACTTTTCACCTTTAGTAACTAATGGTTTCTTACACAGGTTATTTCAGCCAGCTTGTAAATCTGAGGCTGCTCCGATGCAAGCTGACAGCTGTAATTTCTTTTCATAGAGAGGCTGTTTTATGTGTCACAAGTGTTCAGTACATGTTTGATAGAAGTTTATAATACTGTTGTGAAAGCCAACACCCTGACCAGAAGGCAGAACCATTCTCTCTGACTGGGAAGCTGCCAACCCTGTCACATTGTATATTTATATTTTCCAGCTAATGTACAGAATGAGATGGCTTTCAGAACGAGTGCTCAGAAAAAAAAAAAAAAAAAAAAAACCAACAACCTGTTTAGTCCTTTTCTTCTTAGGAAATTGTTGACCCTTCAGGATATTGCTCTCTCATCCATAAAGGTCAGGTTATCAGCAGCTCCAGCAGGAACAAGGGAGCTTGTAATAATCTTACTTGCAAATGTGCATCAGACCAGACCAGGCTAAGGTTAAAAGCGAGGTTTGGCTTGCATTGGCAGTGAGAAGGGCGTGTGCTGCCTCTGATGTTTCCATTGCTGAACCTTCAACAGCCCAAAAATACTTAGGCTGATAGTTCTGCTCACCTGTTACTCTAAAATGGCTTGTGCAAGCACAGATGTCTACAGGAGGTGGTTGTACCTTTCTAAATGATGTTGAATCTATGCATTTTATTCTATTTACATTTATTTATGTCTATGATGTTGATATGCATTTTAAGATAGTCTTTCAAAGGTGCTGTAAGTCAGGCATTCAGGTCCTCATGGGAATATGACATCCCAATCTCCTGACTCCATTTCCATATCCCCTCAGGACTTAGCAATGAACTCCCACATGCACAAGCTCTTATTGGTGTGAATGTGCAAACAGAGCATTCAAAGGCAGCCCAAACCCCATCCATATATGCTGTCTGCCAGAAAAGAGAGCAAATGTTTGAGCAGTCACTGAAAATATATTGAATTAAGAACTGAGGAGACTCTAGTTGGTGTATTTGAGAAGGCAATTGCCCAGATATTTAATATCCAGTAGTAAATCTTTACTGGTTGCAGTCTGACTTAGTATGGGAACACTTACTGTGGTGTAACAAAATGTGTCTTAGCTCAGAGTGACTTGGGCTTCAGGATCCAGGCAGTTGTCTTGGGAATGGACATTTCTGTCCATGCACACACTCAGCACAGAAAGGTGTATTTGCCTCTTAGCACAGTGGAGGAGCTTCATGTTGCCCAAAAATGTACTGTTCCAAATCCTACTTTTGGTGCTATATCTAAAAAAATTTCCTTTTTCAGAAGTCCTTCCGCTCCAGATTCCTCAGTGTAGCAGAACTACTGCATAAGCAAGGCTTCAAGGTAGGTGGTTCCACTGAGTTAAAACTAGACAGCTTTCAAAATCTCAAATGTCCTCAGCCTGCTGCAGGAATGTTGGAGTTTCTTTGCAGATAGAGAAAAAAGGGTATTTTCAATGTACAACAGGGATTTTTAGCTGAGTGATCCATAAAGTCTGCAGGTACCACCCAATTAGAAGTTTTTTATGACTGTTTAATTGAGCATATGGGTCTGTTGTGAGGGCAGGAACAACCCTGGCTCTGCCAGCAGCCTGCAGCTGAGATGGACAGTGTATACACTGCCCCAAGAAACAAAATTGTTTTTGTTGCTTTGTTTCTCCTAGAAGCAAAATTGCCAATAGGATGCCATGAATGTCAGGAGATAAGGAAAACCTTTTGTATGGAGTGTATCTGTATAGTGCTACATTTTCAGATACACAAACTTTTGGTGTTTACATGACTCTTGCAACTCCTCTGTATTATTTTGCATCCATAGCTCTATGGAAAAGCAACACAGCCACTGGTGAGAGTTCTACTTTTGAAAACTTAGCACTAGGCATCAAAAAGAAAATAAACATGGCAAGAAAAAAATTACGAGTGATTGAACTTGAGTCTAATTTAAACTCACAGGGATTTAGGTTTTCCTAAGCCACTTCACTGCTTCTGTAAGTGCTACTGCCATTCACTGACTGTCATCCATCAGGAAATCACAGATAACAGAAAGTTGGGAAGGTCATTCTGTTTGTTTTCTGTGTGTCTCTCTGTATGCACAGACACCATTTTTATGAAAAATCCCCTCCAAAATAACCTCTGACAGCAAGGCTGTGTGTTGGGTCAGGCCCACGTGAGCTCAGTGAAAAGTTTTGGTATTGTGAAGTACATAATAAAGAACCCTTTTTTTCCTGGGACAGCTTTATGCCACAGAAGCAACCTCAGCCTGGCTCAATGCTAATGGCATCCCAGCCAGTCCTGTGGCATGGCCATCACAGGAAAGCCAGAGTCCAAACCTGCCTTCAGTCAGGAGGTAAGAGAACCACTCACCTTGCCAAATTTGTGTGTACAACCCAGGACAGCAAGTGCAAGGGGCAAATTGCTGGTCCTGTTGAGATCAATGGTAGAGATTTAATAGGACTTTGAATTAAATCCAAAAGGTTTGATTTATCTGATTCTGTCTGGAATTGCCAAGCAGGGAGGTTTCAGCTTAGCATGGCTTAGATGTATTGCTCCATGTTGTATTTTCATACAAGGATACATGAAATCTGAGTATTCAGCCTTTTAATGACAGTCAGTCATGCCTTTAACAGAGTTGTGCTGAGCTGTATCAAGGCTGAATATTGCTTTGCTTTGCTGACTGGAACTGAAATAAGTCCAAAATCCTGAATAACGCTGAGTGCCTTAACTCCTCAACCCTTGTTTCTTGAGCAAAGACTAAGCTCAACTGACAGTTTCCAGCATTGTTTAGCTGCTTGCCTGTGCAATTCATCAGAGGTTTTTATTAGGAAGGACACACTGTCCTACTGTCTTGTGCATTGTCTCTTCAGGCTGGTGATGGATGGGAAAATAGATCTGGTGATTAACCTGCCCAACAGCAACACCAGGTTTGTCCATGATAATTATGTGATCCGGAGGATGGCCATTGACAGTGGGATTGCTCTGCTCACTAACTTCAAGGTACTTCCCATATTGTTCTTTCTCCTCTTAGACATGAGAGCCTTCAGAGCTTCCAAGCCCTTGTGACCATAGATTCCAGTCTGTTTGGACCCTCATTATCTCAGACAAATAATGTATCTGAAAACCATGACAGCACAGTGGCTTAAATATATATTCTTTTTGCTACTATACAAAATGACATTGCTCTAAGTAAAACAAAACCAAACCAAACAAAAAATATAAATTCTGAAGTCCTGAGTCCTGCACTGTGCAGCTGACATTGTTGCTGCATCATTTTCACTTCAGAGCAAACATCTCATACAGGGCTGCATGTAACATCTTTAAATTAGGCATGGAAAGTGCTTTTTAGTGGAAAATTATCCTGGTATGATCCTTAAACCTTAGAGCAGGATGTAGTTGTGCTTTCTTGAATGATTCTTGGGGCAGTCCAGTTCAGAAGTGCCACTCAAGTGGAATTGCTGCCTGTCCTGTTGTAGTCCCAGCTGCCTGCCCTTATGGGTTTGTGGCTCCTGACAAACCTCTTTCACACAGTGATGGGGAGCAGATACTAGGTAATGTAAAGTGGGATCCTGCTGCCAGCAGGACCTTGCCTTCCTTTACCACTGGCTTTGACTGTCACAAAAGAGCCTCATCTGGTTCTCATTAAGCACAGCAGCCAAACTCCCACTGGTTTTGGTGGGCACTGATATGGAACCCAGTGACTTGAACTGGTGTCCAGCTGTTCAAAATCTTCTGCTGTGACTGGAGTGAGTGCAGAGCAGGGAGAAAGACAAGCTGAAGGTTCATGGGATAATGGCCAGACATGATTAGCAGGATTGGGGAATTGAAGATGCATCCTTTGCCTACTAGCAAAACATTCTGACAATCACAAAGGTCCCCATCCAAAATTTATTACCACGCCTGCTAGATGCCTTTCACTGAATTGTTTGGATTGCAGAGTTTTAATATCTGAGTTTGAGAGAGGACAACAACCCTGGTGCTCTTTACATTTGGGCTGTAGTGGAAACAGCTCTCATGGGACTGAGCTGTCTTGCAAATGAAACTTGGGCACATCTACATCTCTCCAGCTGGAGATGCAGGCTCCAGAGGGCTGGAGTCAGCTCCTGTGCACCAGTTTCACCTTGACATTGGTATTGATTTAGATGAACTCAAGGGCTGGACCTGCAGCAGGAAGTTTCAGGGTGACAGAGCAGAAGTGTGGAGCCTGCTCTGTCGTGCAGCCTTTGCAATGCTCACTCCTCCTCTGCTTTGTATTGACAGGTGACAAAGCTTTTTGCTGAAGCTCTCGAATACTCTGGAAAATTGGACTCCAGGAGTCTCTTCCACTACAGACAGACTGACAATGGAAGCACTGCATAGAACTCTCTCCAGCCTACAGTCTTACTGCTTCTGGTGCCTTGAAAGACAGCTAATTTCAGATCATCCACCTAACCATCTTTCCATGTATTTTGCTTTTGTTTGGTCTTTCAGCTTGCAGATTTGATGGGAGAAGAAGACTACATGTGTGTGTGCTAGAATTGCTTCCAAGTTCTGCTCAGTCTTTCAGGCTATTATCATTACTATTTTTTGCATTCTTGTTCAATGTTGTGAGTTCAAGTGGCTCTCTCTGTATCATAAAGACTCTTTCTCAGCTTTGTTTCTGGCTTCAGAAAGGGAGAACTCCCCAAAGACTTCCACATGTTGCTGTCTGTGATTGTGGGCATTAAAATCAAATCCTTTGAAAATGAAGTGAAAGTGTTGCAGTGCTTTACCCCCTCCCAATTAAATGACCCTTTCATCTTCATTCCCACCTTCTCTGCTGCATTTTTAGCTCTGGCAGCACCTTCAGCTGCTATCACCAGTGCAAATAGTGTATATAAGGTGGTGTGGATGAGATGACCAAACCTGGGCTCCCTTGATTCCCAACAAGCTTTGAGTGTGGAGAGAGAATCAGGGTGAAGAGATTTTCTGTTAGTTTTTTTTTCTTTTTTTTTTTTTTTTTTTTTTATTTTTTTTNGAGATTTTTTGTTTGTTTTTTTTTTTTTTTTTTTTTTTTTTTTTAATTAATGCTGAAACATATCAGGAAGGATATAAAATCTGATGAGAGCTGTTACTGATATGCACAAAGGTATGAGCAGAGTCTGTGATGCCTTTAGTTACCAAGGGACACTCTGAACCACACGTGTCAACTGCCAGGACCAACTTTTGAGCCAGGCTTTATTTCTGGTTGCCATCCCAAGTGCTCTTTCCATGGTATTTCTTCAGTACTATATTTTCTGATGAACACGACCCTGCCTGCTGTGCACAGGGAGAGCTTTGCACTTTTAGAGGAGAGATGTTATTTTAAAAACTTACAAAACAACAAAAACCCCCAAAACAACCAGAACTCCAGAAGAGCCCAAAGGCATCAATTGTTCACCCATTCAGTTGTGAAATGGGTGACTAATGGTGGTTAATGAAGCAGCACTCTAAAGGCAACCTGCACATATTTTTTCAGTGGCAAAAATCCCATTAACAGCTGGTATCATCTCACATCCACCTATCCTGCTTTCACCTCTAGTAGAGAAAAAAGCAATGTTCTTCTTTTATTTTGTCACTCATCTTATGTTGAAAATGAAAGAAATGCCCAGACTGTGACAGCTACTCATTCTTAAATTCTTTATGGCCCAGATTCTGCTCTTCTTTTTTTAAGTCTTCTTTTTAAAGCACTGATGAACACTAGTCTGTTAGGAAACCATCACTCTTATAGGTGACAGTGACCACATCATTTAGTGCAGAGCTGCTGAAATGTCCCAGAGGTGAGGAGGTGCTGGGAAAAGAGCAGTAGGACAACACCTTCAGCTGTGTGCATTCAAGAGAAGGGAGAAACCCTGATCCCCCAAGATGGACATGTGAAATACAAGTGAAGAGACAGAAGATAGAGCAGTGAGCTAACAAATATGGGAGAGATGGGAACTTTTACAAAGGGGCTGCCAGTTCTGGAAAAATAGGAAAACTTTGCTATTAATTCAACTTTGTAAACCAGTTAGCCAGGCTCCTGTGCTGGTTAGCTGACAGTGTGGGTGTAACTGTTGCCTGGAACAGAGTCTAGACAGAGCAAAAGGGATAAAATAGGAATTTATTGTCAGGATACACCTTGGGCAGTGCAAGAGCCTGGCCAGGACTACACCCAAATCAAATCCAAGATGTATCCTGGTCAAGAGTTTTACAGTTTTATAAGTTTTGTTCAGCTACATCTTTGGGTCAATTATCCGACCACAGCCCCAGGCCATGAAGTCTCAGCCCCCTGGCTTGCCCCCTTTCCCTCACCATTGTTTCTGCTTTTTGGGTACAGGTTGTCCTTGATTCTCTGGCTAGAAAAGAATTGTTTTGTCCAACTCCCCTCTGAAGAGACCTTACTAACACCTAATATGAAGTTTCAGAGTTGCACACTAAGCAGCAGAGATTCTGAAAAATGTAAAAGCTAAAACCCAAGGCATCATTTCAATGTACACTTGTATATACATAGCTGTTGCTGCAGCAGCTGCAGGTACCTAGTCCACAGCTTCTTTGGTGTTCACAGGCTCTCCTACAACTGGAGTGGAATCCTGTAGGAGAACACAACAGGGCTGAATACACACTGAGTACTCTGTAATTATTGCAGTAATGTTTTGCTGCTGAACACTGGCTCCTTGCCCCCACCGTGAAGCAAGTGCCAGGAGTGTCTTTTCTCCCTCAGACCCATCAGTCCATGCACCACCCCCTGCCCTGCCTTTATTCCATCTCCTGTTGGTGCCTCTTCCCCTCCCTCCCCGCTGCTCTGACTGATGCCAGATGAAACTCCAACTTCTGTCACGGTCAGAAGGAGTCAAGAAATCATCCTCCAGCTTACTTCAGGCCCGCAGTGATGCTTTGCTGATTTTTTTTCTCGATATGCATTTCTTTTTCTGTGCGGACACTATAGGAAAAGATTTTTAAGTATCTACAGCTGTTGGGATCAATGCAGAGCTAAAAGAAAAGTTACAATTAGTATCCTTTGTACCAAGCTCATCTCTGCTCTCAACAGATTCTCTCTTACAAATGTCTTTTTCTTATTAATCTTGGGGAGGTTGACAATGACAGATGAAAGAGGAGGCTGTTCAGAGTTAAGAAATATCCTAATCTACGAGCACTCAAATAATTTTACTCTTTTTTACTCTCTTAAAAGAGAGCTGATAAAAGAGATTCATGAAGGTGTAAGAGACAGTACAAAGCACAGCTTCTGAGATAAGCACAAGAAATGGTGACAAGAGCCGTGATGAAATATAAAGGGAACTAATTTTTAGTAAAAGTGTGTTTTGTTTTTTTTTTTCTCAGTAGTCAGTCTGCTGAGCACACTTTGGAGGATAGTTCTCCAAGTGTGCTGAATGATGGGAAGTTCTGGAGGCTTGATTTCCCAGGACACCCTGTTGAATGTTGAAGTCAGGCTCTTTCTCCAGCTGATCACCTTCCTGGCTTTACTCTTCTGAACTTAGCACCCTTTAAATCACTTAAGGATTGCTCAGGCAGCCCCTGCACAGGTTAGGAGCAAAGTTGGGATAGTTTGGCTTGGTGAAAGCAAAAAGAAAATAATATAAGAGACTGGACAACTTAGTGCTACCACTTTCTGCTTTCCTGATAGAGCTCTTAAAACACAGCAAAATGAAAGTGTATTCTTTATATAAATAAAAGATAAAACATTGTGAAAAACTTTAGGAAACCTCTTTGCTCTGAGGCCATTTTAAACAGTCAAAGTTAGGTTTGTGACAGTCCTAGGAAGTAGAAACAACTCCATGATCTGAAAGAGCTCTTGGCAGTGAGCAGAGAAATGAGTCTGGCTTGACTTGCAGGTTGCTGGATCTCCTGGACTGGATGTTGCCACCAGCCTTTAAGGCATCTTCTTTTCCTTCCCCCATAATACCAAATATATATACACACCAAGGTTTATTTGTGCTTTATGTCTCTGTGCTTGCATCAGAGTATCTAGGAGTATGTCTGGGAGGTCAGCACTCTGTATCTTTGTAATAAAAGGATCAATAAAAGTAGGGAAGGATTGGAGGACATGGAAATCTGCTCTGCTACAACAGTCAGCTGCCAAACAATCCCCAAACCCTCTGGTTTTCTTCCTTCTGCATCTCAGTGTCTACCACTGCATAATGCAATTTATAAGGAATAATCTGATTATGCTGAAACGTTTGTTTCACCTTTACATTGAAGAGAATTTAAATATGAACCTTTTGATGTGGCCAAATTAAATGGAGAACGTTTTGTCATTATCTAGGTAGGCTAAACTCTCACTCATCCTCATAATTAAAATATATTGAATTCTGCAGGCTGATAGTACCACTTGAGATAAACCCTTTTAATTTAGGGAAGTTTATAACGATGAAACTGAAAGACAAAAGCATTTGTTGCAAATCATGTTCAAGCTTTATGATAGTGAACTTTTGGGAAACAATGAACAATTTCTAGGGAGTAATGCTAGTGCTTTGGGATTAGTGTAATCTTGGATGAATGCTCTGTCTAAAACAATATCCAAGGGTGGCAAGTGCAGCTGTTTTGCAAGGAGCTACAAGGAGTGCCAAGAGTTTGTAGTTCTGTCAGAATTCATCCTTGCAGGGGAGGTTTCCTGTTATTAAAGACCAGCTTTTTTACTCATATACCATGAAGTTTCTTATGGATATGGGGTTTTGGTAGTCTTTATGGAGTTGCTTGCACTAGTGCAAAGCCAGCATAATGTTGCTGTGCTGATTTTACATTACTTTTAGCCTCTGGGGTAAATGATCACCCAAGATATTCATATGGAGAATCAAGTGCCTTTTTAGGAAAAAATATTTGCTCTTCCTGCTCTAAATAATCTTATTCTTTTTTCTGATTTCCTGAGCATTACTAAATGCTGCCAAGCTCTTCTCCTTCAAGATCTCTTCTACTAATGAGACCTCATTCTAGCTTAAAGTGTCCCTCTGCTATTTGGAGTCTTTGAGAGGCATTACAATTCATCTGCTTCTGACAGAAGCACTGGGAACAACTTTTAGAAAAGTGGGTTATGTCCTGACTAAGCATCATGGGCTGTGGGGTGAGTTGTTTGCTGCCTGTCAGGATTCATGGGAGACAAAATAGTAGAGGTGAAGTGGTCAAAATCTGACCTTTGCTGAGCCTTTAGTCAAATTTTGAATTCATTGATGTGGCCAGCCAAAAGGACATAAATAGTGTGTTCTTACTGCCAGCAGGGCTGACTTCTTAGTATATCCTGAAACAGGCATTGAGATTTTTTTAGTGCCCTTCCTCGAGCTATAAAAACACCAGTATTTACCTGGTTTGCAGCTTGGCCTGAGCTGCTCCTCCTGAAATGAGGGTCTCAGCAGTGCTGTGTCATTTCTATCTCATTTGAATCCCCATGCACTCAGGAGCAATACCACATGAGGTGTGTCCCTGTGCAGTTTTCATACAGGTAACAAAACATGGCTGTGAGCTTAGCATGGGTAAAGCAAGAAGGCCTGCCCTGGTGCTGAGGAGGAGGTGGTATGCCTGTGTTATCCTAGACACCAGTGACACACAGGATAATATTGCCATTCACCATCTGGAAACTGGGCAAACCAGAGACAACACAGACCCTGAGGGCACTTGGGCATGTTTTAGTTAGGTAATATGGTTATTAGGTCTAGCAGTTAGGGGGTGGATATTGTGTGTGTGTTAAAAGGAGTTTTATTGATGTATAGTTATATTATTGTGGTTTGTTGTTTAGATGTCCTCTGTTGTCCCCACAGTCCCCTTTCCCCCCACCTTGTATTGTTGCTACTGGACAGCCTTGGTTATCAGAGATAAAAGTAGATAAAAGGCACAGCAACATTTTGTAGATGAGCATGTGGCTGCTGGTCACAAACATTCCCAGCACTGTAATTCTTCCTTATTCATTCTTCTGCTGTGTTTTATTAAGTTTTAAAAGACCTTTGAAACTTTAAAAAGTGAGTGCTGTCTCTCACAGGCATAAGCCCCAAAGTCCACAGAAAGTGTACAGGGGAAGATGGAGTGACATTAAAGTCTTTAGGGAAATTCTAAATTTTTTAGCTTATGTTTGCTACTAAAGGCTTTTCAGCAACTCCTCATAGATGGGATTGCCTCACATCTTGTTAGATTTTGAAGGGGTTGGAAGCTATTTCAGGTGCAAAAGCAGTTGTGCTCTGTAGGTTGGGAGAGAAACAGATGAGCAGGACATCAAAATGAGGAATACCAGAGATGGTCCTTCTCCACCTTCATGCTGTCCTCATGTAGTTCAGGCTGCTAGACTGGAGGAGAGTAGGTAATTTTCTGTTTGAAATTGCAGCAGCACCTGGTGCAAGAAGAAGGTGGATGTGGGCCACAGCCACATGGACACAGAGCAGGAGTCACCTGCTGGGTCTGGGCTCCACCACTGCTACTCCTCACCTGAACTCACAACAGCACCTAAACGGTTGCATGGCAAAACAAACACTTGCAATTGCTGTTCTTACTACCAGGAATGTACCTGAATTGAAGCTGGAGTCTTCCAGCAGTTCTGAGCTGAAAGCACCCCTGAATAGATAATAAAGATCTGAGACATCAGCAGAGAGGAGAATGCCAATTATATAAAAGCATATTGAGGAGTTCCTTGAAGATTGTTTTTCTGTCCTGTGGGATCTCAACTTAGCACAATAGCTCTGGTTTATATATTAGTGTAAGCCTAGGCATCCTTAACTGAAGGATGATTTTTTAAAAAAATTAACTGCAGGAAAACCAGCCTCAACAAATTCTGCTCCCTATCTGCCATCAAGAAAAGCCTATTAAGAATAATTGTTGGGTTTTTAGTTCTCAAAGAACCCATAATTAAATTTTATTGTCTGGTGAGTGATTAGAATTAATTGCTTTCACAATAGCTCTGCTGCTCATTATCTTCTTTAAATTGGGAGTGGCTTTTCAGCAGAATTCCTTCCTTTACCACAATTCCTTTCTGTTAGGTTCCTTGCCAGAGAAAATCCATCACAAAGGCTGTTCCCTTTGAGAAATTACTGAAAACTGGCAGGTGTTGATTTGATACATCATCTTCAGCAGATCAAGGGCTTCTCCCAGTGTTGAAACAGAAACGTGAGGCTAGAGAAAGCAACTTCCACACTGGTTAGATTTTCAGACCCCTGTATTAATGGACAGCACTGTATATAATTTTTTTTAAATGGTGCTAATCTGAGAACTCATCCTATGTAGAAGGGAGGAGATGTTACAGGTTTACCCAATCAAGAATGGTAGTTGTCCTTAGCTGCTGTTATGCTGGCTGAAGACCCTTTTCTCACACATTTTTTGGCTTGAGTTTGGCCATATTTTGAGGGTTGGGTTTTCTTTCCTTTTCTTTCCTTGTTACTTGTGGAATTGTTTCCCATTGAGTTGCTAAGAGAGGGAAATCCTCTGGTTTTTGGGAGTTGTTGTTTTGTTTGCCTTGTTATACACACCAGTAAAGAACTGTTATGCCTACCCTCATATCTTCACCTGAGAGCCTCTTAATTTCAAAATTATAATTTGGAGGGAGGGGGTTTACATTCTCATCCTGCCTTTCCTGGCAGACACCTGTCTTTCAAACCCAGACACCACCCAGCCATTTTAGCTGGGACTTACATTAAGCTTGATTGGGAAACACTGGGTTGGTGCTTGGAATTCCTACAGACTTCCTAAAGAGCCAGAGTACACCTTGTTGGAGACTAGCTACACCTCATTCTCTATCTACAGCCATCCCTTGCCAGTGGCATCTCCCCAGGCAAAGCTCCTGATCTATAGACTTGCAGCACCATGCCTCCCTTTAATAACAGTTTTCTCCAACAGTTTTCTGAAGCTTCCAAGAGCTGCAGGCTGAGCTGAACAGTAGCGCTCGTGGCCTCATGGTTTTTTGTGGGCCATTCTCTGCAACAAATCCTGCAGCCTTTCCATGCCATGCACAGTGTTTGGCTTTTCATATCTGGTGTTAACCCAGAGCAATGGGCAGCAGCATTAAATCCACTTATGCAGAGAGCCCAATCCAAATCTGCCTGCATTTCCACTCATGTGTGGTTGTCCACTGGTGAGAGGATGACAGAAAATGCCTGAGTCCTTCAAGGGCATTGCCTAAAGCATCTGGTGAATGGGGTTTCATAAGTACTGTATAAAATAGAAAACTATGGTACTAAATACAGTGTGACTTCACTCTTAGACCATATTTTTAGATTGTTAGAGTGCTTCAGAGGATGTATTTATAATGAGATGTTTTCTCTCAATACAGGATGCTGCTCTTAGAGAAAAAAATCATACACTTGTCATTATATAAATTATATATAGAGTATTGGGCCCTTTGTTATACACTGTGAAAGTTTAGCTGACAAAGACTTCCTCCTTCTGAATTGTGATAACTTCTGGAATTAAATGGATTTAATTGAATTATCTGTCCCCCAGAAAGTTATCAATGTCTATTCAGTTCCAGGACATAGCAGAAGGTGGGAGTGATTTGCCCTGTAGAAATGGAAGAATTAAAATATAAGGAGTGTAGTCACAGATGACTTATGTGGACAATTTCCAGTCCAGCTGACTTATTTCACATATGTGAAATTATTAATATAATGGGTTTCATTAAAATGTGCTAATAGCACAAGGAGTGCCCTCAGTTGCTCAGTTCAGCAGCCAGTCTGTACTAGGTGCCTGGGGAAGGAAGAGCCTCAGGAAAACCAAGGTTTTGCTCCATGGTATCTCAAAACCTTCACTATGTTAGAATCCTGCTCAAGGATTTGTTACCCTCCTGAGCTGGGCAACCAAGCTGGCCATCTAACCAAAAGCCAGCACTTTTCTGTATTTCCACAAAGAAACCTTGCTCCTTTCTGTGATTTTATTTAAGTGCTTTTTTTTTTTAAACAAAGTAAGTAAATAGGGAAAATAATTTTGGTCATCTTTTTCTGGATCGTTTTTGTTTATGCTTGTGTTAAAAAACATAAAGAAAAAAGCTCCTAAAACCAGACTCTTCTCAGTAAAACAAGTAGCAAATAGTGCCACTTCGGTAAATGTTACCATTCATTTTTCAATAAATTACCAATTTATACTTCTGAATGTAGCAATAAAAAGAGATAAAAGGACAGAAGGAGCAGGAAAACTTAGGAGGTTTATGTTTACAGCCAAGCAGTTGGTTTTATGTTTACCTCATGGAAAGTAACTCCATATATCATGATAATTGTCTTCACCAAGTACCTTTGAGAAAACAGACTTTGCTACAGAAAAGCATCTTGCTCTAGAGAAGCCCATGCATGGTTTTCCACTAAGGAAAACATTCTCTTTTGAGTCAATGGTTTAGGCTTTTCACAATGTTTCTATCCAGTGGCTCATTTGCCCAGTTGCTGGCTGAGAACAAGAAAGATCATGGCATAAATATGAGCAAAATATATTGTACTTTATTTAATTATACTTTGTTTAAACCCCAAACAAATCATCACTTATCCACCATCAGTCCACTGTCCTGGGAGCTTCCTGGAGTGAAGGTTTCCCCCTACCCTACTTACTTCCACATATTTGCTTGTTACCATTTTAACACCAGTGGTTCATGGGCAGCTCTTCCACAATCCTGACCAGGGATTTTGATCCCCCAAACTTCTGAGGGGTCACTGGATTTTTCCTTGGCATCCTAGGACAGGAAACAAGGACTCTCAAGCAGCTGAGCTGCTGAATTTTTCCATCATTTAACACAACAAAAGCAAGTTTTGTTGCTGATCTATTTTGGAAATAGTTCCTCAGTTCCTCTCTGAGTCAGTCATAGAGCAGAAGATTGGATTGTGGTGGGCAATAAAAAACCCTGGTGCTCCTATTAGGACTCTAATTACTCAGCTCGTTACAAGGGAGACCAAGGGAGGCTGGTGGCAATGCCAGCTTCAGAACAGCTGCAAAGGATTTATTTTTCCTCAATGATGACTGGAAAAAGCTGTAAAAATACTGTACAAGGTTGGCTAATAAACTGTATTTTATTAGCCATTCTTATTATGAGTGTTTACAAGCTTGTGTGCTGATAGGCATTTTGATGAGCTTGTATTCCTTAACTGTAATCATTCTGGAATTAAAAAGTAAAGGATAGAAAGCCAAAAAGCTGGAAAACGTGGCATATGCATATGTCAGCCCCAGATTTATAGCCAGACAGTGAGAAGCTGGCTTGGCAGCAGGTACTCTGATACAGTGCTGGCCTAGCCAAATCCTTTGTGGCTTGTTCAAAGTAGATAGATATTGTGATTTGTGGATGTTTCCATGGATCTTCTTGGAACATCCCAGGCCCCTGAGGTGTGAAAACAGACCGACAAAGCTGATGGCATCCCTGTCTTCTGTCCTGTCTTGGTTTGAAAGACAGGTGTCTGCTAGGGAAGGCAGGAGCCTCCTGTGGGGTGGAGAACATAAACCCCTCCCTCTGAATGATTATAATTTAGAAATTGTGGGGCTCTCAGGTGAAGATAGGGGATAGGAATAACAGTTCTTTACTAGTGTGTATAACAGGGCAAACAAAACAACAGCTATGGCATTAACAACAAACAGAACCAGGGACCCAGTATCACTCCTCTCAGCCACAGCCACTTTTCCCTTTGGTGCAGTTACCATCACAGCCAGCAGGAATGAACAAAAAATCCCAGGGTGCTCCCCAGCCTGTCTCTCAGAACTAACCCTTTGCAAAGTCAAGACTTAATCCTGGGGATTTTGAGTGCCATTCTACCACCGCCAAGCTCCACCGTGGTTTTCTTTGTGTGAAGTTATGGTGCCATTTCCTGCTCCCAAAGCTCCCAAAGTGGCCTCTTCCAGGCTGGAGCTATTTTCTGGCAAGCTTCCAGTAAGAGCAGTGCACTTCCCAGCAATGCTGCCTGGCCAGGGCTTGTGATGCACTTGCTCATTGGCAGCATTACACCTCAGGCTATGATTCACCAACAGTGACTGTCCCATAATCAGAGCAATGACAAGCTAGTGGGAAATTGAGTTTAACCTGAGAGGAGGCTCTGTGAAAATGTCTTTGTGGTTATTGTCTCTGGCTCTCTGTTAGTTGCTGTTCAGTCACACAACCAAAAACGTGCTCTGCTTACAAGCAGAAAGGTTTCACTGACTATTTTTTGATTGTGCTTCCCTTCTGTCTTCCCCCTCTGCAGGCAAATCTACCCCAGGTTGCCAAGGAGGTCCTGCTGGTTTCTTTACTTTTATGCCTAATCTCCAATAATAATTGTTCTGCAGGAAAGCCCTAGCCTTGCTGGCAGCTGTGGGTCTGCTTTGGGCAGCCTGTGTGCCCTGGGGCATCTGTGTGACCCTGGTGCCTTAGCTGTGGTGTTCTGCTGGCCCTGACTTCTAACCAGGGAAAGGAGCTGTGGAAAGCAGGCAGCATGCAGACCAGCACTCACCCAGGATCAGGTTTTTTAGGAAATTAAATACATTAATATGTAGATCTGGCAAAGTTTCATGGCTGTGTGTTTTTGTGTCATATTTTGTACCAGTGGTTATTTCAGGTCTTGATCAAATTCACACCTTGCCTGTTCTCTCAGTCCCTCCCTGAAACAAAGGAAATGTGCCCTGCTGTATTAGAGTACTGTAAGAATACACCTGTGAATATCCATAATGGGGGTGGAATTTCTTACTTGAGGCCTCAATCCTTCTGGGAGACCTCCCATTACTTTATTTGGGGTTATGGAGATCCCAGAGGATTATTTCCTAAGATATGAAAGGATGAGAGAGATTTGTAGCTTATCTTCATCTCTCCATGGGCTGATTCCCTTTTCACTGCTTGCATGTGGGAAAAGAATATATCCTAATATTTTAGGAAGCAAGCAATGGCTGCCAGCTGTCATGGGAATGGGATGCATTCAGGAATGGCACAGGAGGTGTTCTGTGTGTTTTGCTGAGAACCAAGAAGCACCAGTGAAGTCAGCATCCAGCTAAACATGTGGCCATGCCACCAGACATCTCTTTGCTAAGACAGGACAAACAGCACCTGATTTCTGGTTGAGCTGGTGGGGAACTTTGTACAGGGTGTAATTAAGCTAAGCAGATTTTTACCAGAACACTTCAGTATCCAAATGGCTGATAGATATGTTCTATGCTGTGAGATTGGGTTTTTTTTTTGGTCTGGTTTTGGCAACATCTTAGAAATTGCACATGACTATTCTTCTGTTTTGAAAAGAAATTGCTGATCTCATTTAGCTTCAAGAAGGGTCTTCAAAATGGTTTTTTCAAATACAGCAGAAAAGCCTTCAAATCTCTGAGTGCTGTGAGAGCTTTGTTTAAAAAAAGAGACATTTTTGAAAGCTGATAAATTAAAGACAATTTCAGACAGCATTATAAAGATAATTTCCTTTGTGCTCAGTGCTTTGGCATCAGATCGTCCAACAATACAAATAGGCAGAAGAGCTGGACCATGTCACTGTCACCTTTCCAAAACCAATCAACAGCCAACTGCAGAACTGGATGTTGCTTACCATTAACCCTGAAAGGAAAGGAAACACTTTATTCAAAGCCCATCTTTTCCTTAAAGATCACCTATCTAAATATTGTGTAACTAAAACCTTATGTAATTGGGGGTCAGCTGGAAGATTTTTTTTTTTACAGAACAATGCATAAAATAAATCACTTATTTTCTAATGAACAATGCATGTGCTTCTTTCTTTAGTTCGGAGACTACAGTCCAGCTGAATGGAGAAGAAAAATAATCAGGGAAACTAGTGTAAGTTCTGTCAATCTGTAAGTATTCTAAAGGTGAAAGTTAGGAACAGGTTGTTCTTGTGTGTTTGATGAGCATGATGAATACAGTGGCCATATGTGTCAGCACCTGCACTGGGAGATGTAGGACTAATCATGCTGAAAGAACAAGGCTTGAACAAATCCAACCATCTCCCTCCATATGCTCTGTGTAACACTGCAGGTGACCATTACAGCGTGGGAAGGGGATGTATGGCCTGTGATCTACAAGGAAGAAATTTCTCAGATTTTAAATCTGAGGCTTAAATTTAAGAGCAGGAAAAGATTGAAACTGAACCCCAGAAGTGGAAGCTCCACAGTCCCTGAGCTGGTGTCAGTAAATAGCTTTGTTTGCAGAAGATGCTGTAGTGCCTATTGTGGGTCTTTGCACATGGGGGAGGAGAAGGGAAAGACTGTGGAGATAAAGGACTGAAACTTGTGATTTTTAAATCCTTCCCCACTATAATTCTAATTGCTGGTAATTGCAGACCCACTTTTCTGACTTTTTCAGACCCACTTTTTTTCTCTCTTTGGAGGGACCTGTCTCTGTTCTGCTGGTGCAGAGCTCTTCAGGGTAGGGGATGAAGCCTGTGAACTGAGTGACTGAGTAGTGAAGTATGAGGTACAACAAGGTCTAACACAATGCCATTAAGAAAAAAAGAAACATAAGATCTTATGGGAAATAGTGGGCTTTGACTTGTCCATTACCGATGAAGAGATGAGGGCTGCAATGGAAAGTCTTGTGAAAATTTGGGCCAATGCTTAGCAGGAACCCCAAAATCCTGGCAGGATTGGGAAAGCAATAGAGGTCATCTCTCAGTGCAGCTGTACAAATCCATGGATGGCCCACACAGTTCTCATCTCTACATCAGATAAAACATGTAGGAGAAAGCAAAAGGAAACAAGGCTTATCAAGAGTTAGTTTTCATATACTGAGTAAGCCAGAAAGCTCTGATTTTCTGTGTTGGAGTCTAAAAACCTGTGTGTGAAAGAGAGAAGGAATGGGAATCACAAGATTCATCACAAGTCAGGTCATCACAAGTTCATACATATTCATGGACAGTTGGAACATGCTCATGTAAAAGAAATCCACTGTGTTATAAATGCAGATTCCTTCCTCCAGGTGTGTATGACCTCCTTGGTAGCAAATGTGTGAGGATAAGATGTGCCTGTGTTAAATGGTCTCTTGCCAAAGGGCAGGGGATGCACTACTGTAAAATCCCTGGGTGTGCAGAAAGCCTAAATCAGGTCTGAGCCTGGCCCATGGGCTGCAGCAGCCTTCTCCCTGTCTGTACTCCTGATTTCACACGAGGTTTGAAATTTTGAAACTGGTGTTTTGGTTAGATTTGAAATACCCCTCCCCCCAGCACTATCCCTGCTTAAAATTCCTAGCTATCAAACAGCTACTTCCTCACAGATTATTGGCTTTTCATGTTGCTCAAGTGCAGTCTTTTCATCAGACTGCATATGTTCTGATCACTTTCTGGCAATTTTTCTTATTGTAAATAAAGCCCATTCAGCCACAGTTTATATAACCACTATCCAGATAATACCCTCCTAATGACCAACTTTCCCTGGAGAAACACAATCATATCTCTTTCCCTGTTTCTGCCAACTGCATTTGAGTTTGCCACAGAGCCAAGCATGGCCCTGCTATTGTATTAGTGCAGATGAGTGGGAGTCACAAAAGCCTGAATTGGAAAATTCCCAACCTGTGGGCAAGAGCTTTGGTTTGCTTCTTTGTGTTGTAGGGGTTCCCACTGGTTGAGTTGGATAGAAGTTTTTGGTACTTTCAGATTTTTCACAAGCTTGAAGGGACATGCTTTAAAATGGCTGTGGAAAATGAGAAGGTTTGTGTTTAGATAGGACTTCAGACAGGAAATACCCCTCAAATCTTGTCTGATGGAGTGTTGCCCCCTCCTGCCATAGGTGTGCAGCCTTCTCTTGTAAGATGATTTGGGCCCATTGAGGCTGCTCCAAGGTCAGGCAGCTCAGGGATCCAGGGCAGGGGAGTGCTGGAGGACAAGTGAGAGGTTCTCACACGGTGCAGCCAAGAGCTTTGCCACCAGCTGCCAGGCAGTAGCAAATTGTGTGGGCAAACACAGCAGCAGCTTGCATTGGCAGTATTGCCAAAATCCTGCTAAACTGAGTGGTATTTGGAAGTCCTGGGCTCCCAAAATGACCCCAGTGAGGAGTGGTGCTGGCAGTTGCCTTCTCCAGGTACTGATCCCAAAGCTCATGTGTGCTGAGCAAAGACTTCCTCTCTGCCCAGCTCTTTGTGTGAGCAGTTTTGGTGTTTGCCTGACCTTTTAAGCTGAGCCTGGCAGGGAAAAGGGCAAGAAAAGTCCTTGTTGCTGCTTCCCTTCAGGCTTCCCTGAGCTCTGTGGCACGTGGAGATCTCAGGGAAAGGGTGACAAGACCACAGCAGCCAAAAGAGCTGTGTAGCTCAGTATCAATCCTCTCCACCATCTCATCTTGTGCCAGGTGGGGCCAGTGAGGAATAGGTCTGATGTGTTTAGAATGTGTTTTGGGTTTAGGGGAAAGCAAGGCAAGCTGTGCATTTTTTTCCCTTCACAAATAGCTTAAACATACTCCAGTAAGGAAACCAGCTGGTGAAATGCAAAGACATGCTTTCACATCCAGCAGAACAGAAAGAAAATGGTGAAACAAAACGTCTTTCACATGCCTTCATGTGAATCAGACAGACAGAAAATTAATTTATCCTTGTGCCTTTTCTGGCAAAAATAGAATCATTTATTGTCCTTTTTTGGGAAAACTGCAGCCCCCTTGCAGCCCCCCTCGCTGTCCATGCTAGGAGAGCACAGTTTGCTCGTTGTGGTTGGGAGCACAGTGACAAGGTGCAGCTCCCTGGCTCAGGCTGGGTGCACAGCCCAAGGCTCACAGTGTGGCCAGGGCACCACGTGTGCAGCATGGGCTGACAGCCTGGCTGGAAGTAATTCATGGCAGAGGTTTCCTGTGAGACAACGAAAGGGAGAAAGGAATCAGTTCCTGGTGTCTTCAGTAGCCTTTGTTCATCATGAAAAACCACCCTCCATTGCTCTTTCTCATGTTTTTTTCCCCCCAGCAACCATTATCTGTAACAAGCTCAATGACTAAGCAGCAGGGGTGGGTTATGTGCCACACACAGACCCCAAAAACACCATCACTGCCCACAACACTTGGGCAATAACACAACTTGATAAATGTACCCCAAAACTGAGGAAAATTAATCACCCATCAACTGCATTATGCTACATCAGGATGTTTGCAAACTGTTAGCAGAGAACTCAAAAGTAAAATATTTATAAATTCTTTTATATTTTTAATATTCTGTGGAGATTTGGCTGATATAGCAATTCTTTAAATTGCACAGAAATATATGGTGTACTGCAGAATATATCAGCATGTCTCTTGATCCCTGCCAGCACACTGGGGATGGTTTCAAGGTATGTCTGTATGAGAAAATCACTGCTGGCTCAGTGATTAGGCATCAATGCCAAGTCCTGTGACTTTGGATCTCAGCTTTCATTGCTTCCAAAAGGCCTGATTCTGCTCTGTTATATTGCCAGTGATGCCCCTGTGAAGATAAAATCGAGTCCAGGGCTCATACTTGGGCCAGATGGCCTCTCAAACCTTCAGCTCAGGCTACAGCCTCACTGACAGGAGGCTGGATCTACCTCAGCCACATCACCTTTAACCTTGCTGGAGTCACTCTGGTCTGATGTGGAAAAAGGGCAGAGAGCCCTGGGTTTGGCTAAATGATCAACAAGGTCTTTGTGGCTTGCTGCAAATTTTTAATTTGCCTCTGTGGATCTTGCAGTGGACAAAACTGGCAGAAATCAGCTCCAAATGTGACTGGCTCAGACAAAGGAGTCAGCAGTGCTCAGACTCAGAGAAACCAGTAGCAGCTTTTTGGCCCAGAAAAGAAAGGCAGAGTGAACCACAGGACTCAAAATAAAAGTCTTGCAGGGAAAATATTTCCCAAAGAGCAGCTGACTTAAGCAGGTGAGCTGATTTTGCTGCTCTCTTGTGTTAGTGCCATCCACTTATTGCTTAATTTTTTTATTTGTAAGGAACGGATTTGCAGAATAATGGCTGAGCAGTAGGAGCTCCCAGTCCTGCAAAGCCTGCTCCAGCAGCTGGATGAGACAGAGGAGCACTGGAGCAGCTGGAGCAGGAGCTGCCCTCATGTTGGCTGCCTGCAGAGTGTCACTTTTTGGCTCAGGGATGCAGAGCAGACTCTCACTCCTCAATTCTCATTACTTCATGAGTGCTTGTGAAACCTTCACACAGCATCGCTCGCAGGATCTGTCCCAAGGTTTGGTTCTAAAAAGATGCAGTGAGAAATCCTGAGTGCTAATATTGGTGGAGAAATTCCCAGTGGCCAGAGCTATCCCCATGCAGGTGACTTGAACACAGCCATTGGTTAGCACAATGGCACTCTGGGCCAGGCAGAAGATGCCATGGAGTGTTTCCTGATAATCTCCAGAGTGTGAGAGCCTCTTCTGTACACACATATCCCCATGGCAAAGGAGGTGTATCTGGACCTCTCCTTCAGGCATTCTCAAAATTCCAAATTCAGGTGTTGCTGCAGGTTAACACTGCAGCTCTGCAGCTGCCTGAGTGAGGTTTAACCTTGATTTACCCTTTATTTTACAAAGTTTAAAGCAAACCCCTTTTTCAGAGTACAGGTCCCTGAGTACAATACCTCCAATCAATTCTGTTTAAGATAGGCACCTCTTCTGAGCCCAGCTCTGGCTGTAAGAGAAATGGGTAATGATGAAGCCTTGTGTTTGTTCAACTCTGTTTGGAATTTACAGTGCTTTGTAAATGATTTATTGCAGTCATAATAATTGATGCCTCTGCAAATGGATTCCTGTCAACAATACATTCAGACCCAGGCCTTCATTTCAGGCTCATGGGGACAATATGCATTTAATGGGAAAACTGGTCTGGTTGCTTTTGGTTTTTATTTATGTACTATAATGAAGTGCTTATCTACCTGGTGGAGGTTCTCATTTCTGTAAACTGTGGAGGGAGCAGACCCATCAGGTGCAGGAGCTGTGATACACATCCTGCCTGTGAACAGGCAAGATACATCAAAGGCAGAGCTTTACCTCTCACTCTTCCCCTCAGCCCAAGAGGGAGATCCTCTACTTGTCAAGACTTCTAGAGACCATGCAGTTCTTACTTGTACTCCTTTATGGCCATATCTTTGATGCTAAAGAGACAGGAGAAACATCTTCCACCATGCAGGTCAGTTTGAGGTTTTTTGTTAGATTTCCCATTTCTTTTTCACTGGCTAGCTGTGAAAGCTTCTGGGTGAGAATCCTTGTCTTGCAGGTCCTGTTGCCCTTTTGTTAGGTTTGTTCCCATCTGCTCCCACTGGTGTAAGCAGCATTTCTACTGATGGGCACAGAGTGCTCTCTGTGGGCACTTTGGGATTGGGAGAAACTGGCAGTTTCCCTATAGCTGCAAACACAGTTGCTCCCATCAGTGTGGAAAACACCAGCATGGAAAACATGGGGATGTTGTTGCTCAGTAGGGTCTGTGAACATGCCACCACCACTGGAACTGACTGGGACAGGAGGAATTCAGGGAAGGAAAGGTTCCTTAAGCAAGACCTGCTGAGTAAGTTGTCCATGCTCACCAGTCCATCGACTCCACTCTTTGAATGTGACATCTCCAGCTTCAGCCACAGTGACCTGTGGTCTCAGCCATGACAGGGAATGTCAGTCTCTGAAGCACACTGCTCATGCATTTTTGAAGGATAAAAGGCTTGTGTGAATTTGTGAATAAATGCAATAGAAAAATAATTTGACTTGCCATTTAGAGTCAGTAATCCCAAACAGCCAGAGATTTGTGTTTCACCTAGTGCCTGATTACTCTTCTCAATCATCTCATTAAGTGCCTCCTTTCAGGGTGACTGCAGCACTGTATCCCTGCAGGGTTCAGCCCAGCACAGTAATTGACACCTTGAGATCCTACTGTCACAAGTATCAACAGGAAGGAGGAAAAACTGGGATTTTTTAAAATAAGGTACTTCAAAGCAAGGAATTGCCTTCCAAAAATAGTAGCCAGCGCTTTCAGAAGTCAGTTGTGATTTGAAGGTGTTAGCTGCTCTTTGGTACATTACTTGCTACATCTTTAGGACAGCAGGTTTTGGAGAAGGGATGTGTGTCTTCACTGCACTGAGTCGTGTGTAGGGACTGAAGAGCAGTGCATAGGGAGAAGACTTCCAGCTCCTATTGGAAAGGCTGAGCTAGAAAGGGATGGAGTATTTTCTAAGTATGACCCTCTAGTGTGCCTATGGGTGAGGTGAGCTGGCCTAATCCTCTAAAACAGCCCCATATCATGTCTGGAGTTCCCTGAAACAAGGTGGGACAGACTTGATGTCTTTCAAGATGGCTTTTTTGCTCTTATATACTGCTGAAGTTTTTTCCGGTTCTTTTTGCTTGTGGCAAAAGAAAGGCCTGTGCCATAAATGGTAGAACAGTTTGGATTGGAAGGGATTTCATCAATTCCAACACCTTCCATTAATCAATCAGCTGAGATGTGTGTCCTGGGGGCTCTTTCCCAAACTCTCATCTCTCTTTACCTTTGGGTAGTTTCCTGGATGATCAAGATCCAATTTTCATTATTTTCTGTCACAAGTTGTGCTGGTGGGTTTTGTTGTGATTGCAAGGTAGTGTTTGCTCCCACAGGGAAGAAAGGCTGAGAGAACTGGGATAGTTCAGCCTGGAAAAGAGAAGGCTCTGGGGTGTCCTAACTGTGGCCCTCCAGTATGTGGAGGAGCTGAAAGTTGGACAGGGCCTATTTACATGTAGTCACAGCACCAGTGGGAATAGATTAAAACTAAAAGTACCTCTAGATTAGATATGAGACAAAAATTCTTCCCTGTGAGGCTGGTGAGGCACTAGAACAGGATACCCAGAGAAGCCATGGATGCCTCATTCCTGGAAGTGCTTAAGGCCAGGTTGAATGAGGCTCTGAGCAACCTGGTCCAGTGGAAGGTATCCCTGCCCATGGTGGAGGCTGGGACAAGATGAGCTTTATTTTCCCTTCCAGCCCAGCCCATTCTCTGACTGAGACATCAAGATATGCTGTTAAAAGTCTTAGGATGCACTCATACTTCAGAAACCACACAGTAATTTATTAGACTCCATCTCATGTGGTTTGGTTCTGTCTCTGCAGGTAGGAAATGTTGGGGGCATTGGCAAGGCAGTGCAGCAGTAATTCCAACCTCACGTTAGCAGGGATCCCCTTCCACACAATGTCTTGGCACCAGCTCTCCCCCTTAACTCTCTCCTTCCCAAAGAAATAAAAAGAGACATATTGGCTCCTCTCTCCTCCAGCAAACACCCTGACAATGGAGGAAGGTTTTTCCTTCCTTCCTCTCTCCTGTTCTTTTGCCTGGCATGAGAAGCACTGGCAAATCCAATTTCTCTGTCCATTTTTCATTCCTGGTGGTGCGTTTGAAGCACTAAGTGGAGCCATGAGAAATGAGCTGTGGTAGAAGCCCACAGGGAGCCAGGGTTGTGCAGACACTGATGGATTGTGCAAGTCAAAGGAGTAAAGGAGCTGCTCTGTTCATATTTAAGGTTACCACATAACAGACTGCCCAGACTGGCTACACCCACAGGGGTTTCTTGTTGGAGACGTGTTTATCTATATTACCAATATTCACATCTCCTTGTTTTGAAAAAGTCTTGCAATTTATTTAAGAATGGGGTGAAAGAATTTCACTATTCATTTAAACACTTGGTTCATGCACATTAATTTAAACACATTAGTTTAAACATTTGCTCTAAATCCACCTTTTCCAACTCAGGATTGCACTTGGCTTTACCCACTTCTGGGTCATGGTTGTATTATTGTTTGTTTTGTGTTTTGTTTATTAATTTCTAGCCAATTAACCTCTCCTTTTTCCTTCTAGCCTGGAGATAATGACCTTGTATGATAATCTTTTTATGTTGTTTGTTAAACACTACTTGGTTTGAAAGACTGGTGTCTGCCAAGGAAGGCAGGAACCTCCCTTGGAATGGAAAATTCTTTCCAGGGTATTGTTCCACCAGGAGATGCCTGATGAGCTTGAGGTCTCAACAGACTGGGAGTAGCTCAGAAGACACACAAAAGATAACAATTATCAACAACCTTTAACCACCATCAACCCCTGGCATAGCTGGAGACACCTGGTCTGGGAAAAAAAAATAAGAATGAGGACTTAATTAACATTGGAGGCAAAGAAATCTGTATCCAATAGGAAACCAAATACTAAGAACTGCATAACTTGGGACCAGTGAGCATTGAACCAATGAATTTCTATGGGGTTTGACTGTACAAGTGTCTGAAAAATCTAGTAAAATCCATGTGTTGTGGAATGATTTTCTCTGCACACCTGGGCTATGTGTAGATGAAATAATTTCTGTTGCACATCCTGGCCAGAACAACATCCTGGCAGGAATNAAAAGATAACAATTATCAACAACCTTTAACCACCATCAACCCCTGGCATAGCTGGAGACACCTGGTCTGGGAAAAAAAAATAAGAATGAGGACTTAATTAACATTGGAGGCAAAGAAATCTGTATCCAATAGGAAACCAAATACTAAGAACTGCATAACTTGGGACCAGTGAGCATTGAACCAATGAATTTCTATGGGGTTTGACTGTACAAGTGTCTGAAAAATCTAGTAAAATCCATGTGTTGTGGAATGATTTTCTCTGCACACCTGGGCTATGTGTAGATGAAATAATTTCTGTTGCACATCCTGGCCAGAACAACATCCTGGCAGGAATAAAGTAATGCCTTGATTGTCTAACACTAAAAATGTTGTTGGATTTTGTTTTTCCTGTAGTTTTGCTGACACTGGCAAGGGGATGCTTCTACCTGGGGTGAGTTCCATATGCTTAACTGCCAAGAATCATCTTGAACAGGCCCTTGAAATTAAAGGGTGGCTCTTCCTGTGTGGACATTAGGAGTCATTAGGGGAATCCACATTAGCTGGAATGGTCTTGACCAAATTAATGTTGCCCCCAGACAGCATTTCACCTTGCTGTGTGGCTGGATATGCTCCTTCCTTTCCTCATCCTGCACAGACATATAAAAGACCCTGACATGTTCCAGAAAGAAGCAGCCGTGCACAGATCAGGGATCAGCTGTGACTTTGCTACCACGAGCAGAGAGGTGACAATGGTGAGGACTTTTGGAAAACCTCACTCTGGAGCTTATTTATTCTACCCTCCTTGTCTCTGAAATGAGAAAGAGGAGTTCACATTTTTTAAATATTGCTTAATAAGTGGGCAGACATCAGTTCTTATCCCACTAAAGATATAACTCCAACAGAAGAAAACAGCAAGCTGTTCATTAACTGTTACAGATATGGTAAGTTGCTTCCTGGAGAAAGCAGTAAATTTATTTTCTTGCACATTGGCACACTTTCCTCTTACCTTCTGCTCCCCTTCTCCACATAGTTAAGACTGTTTAAGGGAAATTTCTGTCACTGAAGCATGTCACTGCCCTGTGCTGGCATGAGCTGAGAAGCCCTCTGCAGCATAAAATGCAATGGCTTATTTTGGCCAAGTTGAGAGCATCACCACTCCACTTGTGGGGTACCTGCACAAAGAGGCCATTGTCTATAACACCATTTAATTGTTCAAAGCAAAGAGAAAAGAGTGAAAATAAAAAAAACAAAGGAAAAAATACACTATAGATAAGCTTATGTTTTCTATTCTGAACAATAGGTGAGAGACCCGATGTAATAGCTACATCAGCATTTATTGTTATTATTAAAAGCTGCCTGATAAATTCTACCTAATTTCAGCCTTGTTTTAGAACAAAGTAGCAATCTCTCCTGAATCTCCTTGATATGCCCATTTTTATGGTAAAGCTGTAGCGTGATTTTATTTTTTTATGATTTGCCTTTTACTGTCCTGCAGCACTGAGCTCA
Source organism: Toxostoma redivivum (assembly GCA_013397375.1). Taxonomy (NCBI): domain Eukaryota; kingdom Metazoa; phylum Chordata; class Aves; order Passeriformes; family Mimidae; genus Toxostoma; species Toxostoma redivivum. Next base: position 177,281 of record VXBI01005979.1, on the reverse strand, counting down.
TCCATCAGCTCCAGCGTGGGCTGACACACTGCAGCCAGGTCTCTAAACACAGAAGGGCAGCCCCAGTGAGTGGCTGGAGAGGCACAGCTCTGGGCTAAACTACCTGAGGGGCAGAGTGTGCCCAGCTCAGCTCAGCACTGATCAGCAGACTTTCCTTGGCAAAGCCCTTCAGGCCATACCTCCAAAGATACAGTCTGCAGTGGGAATTTATGTGTAATGTGCATGCCTTGAACTGAGTGCTGCCCTAGCTAAAGCTGCTAGACACTGTCCTCATAAGGACTCCATAATATTGTCTAATAAAGAGAGCTGCACTTTTATCTTGTCATTATTTCATTACAAGTACTTGCAGCAAGTATTTTTAGACCATTTCCACAGTTTGTTATAAATTTTTGATTTTAACTCTTGTAATGTATTTTCTTAAATTTTGACTTATTAGTATTTTGACTTTCACATTTATATGAGCTACATATTTGGATTAATATTGTGATTTCAGTCAGCAATTCTTAACCAAACCCCATGTTTTTATTGTGAACCTTGCATCAATTCCCAGATTCAGGAGCCAAGTGACTTGCAGCATAAGTGATAAAACCATAAAGTCCCAGAAGCTTCCAGTTTGGCATCCACCTGCTTTTTTTCTGATTTTTTATGAGAAATCCCACCATTACCCCAGTCTGAGCAGAGACCAAAAGGGGAACTTCCCTGGGAGCAGAAGTACCAGCTCACATAGTGCTGACTTCCTTCAGGGAAAGGGTGGTGATTTGGCTGCCTAACAGTGCCCTCAAGAGTGGGAAATCCAGGTACAAAAAATTAGAGACCACTGGAATGAACCAATGAATAATGGTCTTTCTTAACCCCAAGCCTGCAAGCTGGTTGTTGGCCCTGTTGTGTTAGACATTTCCAAAAGGCTGCAGTCTAAAAACTAAAATATGTTCTCCTTCCCCCTACTACCACACAATTAATGAATGCTTTCACAGGGGATTCTTCAACACTGGGGAAAAAAATAGAATACAAAGATGAGCCCTTTCAAGGTCTCTGTTAATGTTCCAGGGACTGAGCTGTATCCCAGGAGATGGAGCTCTCTGTCTTACACAAGAGCTGCAAGGCCTGCTGGAAAAGCACATGTACCCAAGAACATGTTCATTATGATTCCATTAAACTCTTCATTGATATGCTTAAGGATACAGACAGAGTCAGGCTCTAATCATGATCTCTCTCCCTTTCTTCACTCCATCCTACATTTCAACAGCCTTATGGCCAGGTCTCTCAAGTGAAAATATCTCTAGAAAACACTTTCCTTCCTCTCATTGTGCTGCTGGTTAATATTCATAGCAAATGAAGATGCAATTTGAAATCATTTAGGCTGTTATGCCGTCATCAGTGGTGGCTATTTTAGACTGGATATTAAGAAAAATTTCTTCACTGAAAGGATTATCAAGCCCTGGCACGGAGTTGGTGTAGCCACCTCTGGAGGGATTTAAAGGCTGTGTTGATGTAGCACCTGGGGACATGGTTTAGTGGTGGATTTGGCAATGCTGGGGGAATGGTTGGACTTGATGGCCTTAGAGGGCTTTTGCAACCTAAATGATTCTATGTTTCTATGACAGTAAAATGGCAAGTGGTTGAGAAAATCAGGAAATCAGGAAATCTTCCCTTTTGTAACAGGGGACTTTGTCCCTTAGTTTGGGAAGGTAAGGCCAACTCACTAGGTACCTCTGTGCCTTGTGTGCATCACAAAGGGAATCACTGGTGTGGTATTTCTAATGGAAGTCTTTGGCTATGTGTAGGCAGGGAAGGGACAGGATGAGGCCTCTGGTTTGGGGGATGCAGTTTTGCTTCTGGCCAAAGCTTTGTGGGCTGTCTGAAGCAGTTACTCATATAATGCCCAAGTCTCACCCGACTGAAACCTCCCTCTGCCTCAGCAACCGCCTTCCCCTCCTGGAAATGATGGATTAAGTAATCCACGCTGTGGTGCTGCTGGCTACAAGGCTGTAAATCTCCTGCATGTGCTCCCAGAAATATGAGACCCCACATTGTCTTTTAAAGAGCTGCTGCTACAGTGGTGCTGATGGAAGGGGTGAGCACTGAAGCGCAGCCCACGCTCAGACAGGCCCATGCATCACTGGGGGATGAGCACAGCACCCAGCAGCAGATGCTTCCCTTCCAGGGCTGCTGAGCCCAGGGAAATAGCTCTTCCCAACATGTTTTGTGGGAGCTTGGCATGTAACTGTACGTGAGCTATTGCTGAAGCGATTGCGGGAAACCAAGAGCCATTTAGAAACAAAATGAGAATGAAACAAATCATGGAAGCAAAACCTTTCTGATTCAGAAGGATGCCTCTGTCCCTCAGCCCTGTGGATTGGGTCAGTAGCTGCTATTTTTGTCCATCTCAGAAGCAGGTGATGCCAGTCTGTGCCTGGTCAGATACATCAGCAAAGCAACAGAAGTCACAATGCAAGAGCAGCAGCAAACACACTGTTATCATCCTCAACAGTGACTTAGTGGGACCTTGGCAACCCCTGCCTGCCAAGGAACGGGCTGTGGCTCTGAGTCTATGCCTTGTGCTGATGCTGCCTTTCTCTGGCAGTAAAAGTGATGTTTGCTACCTCTGCTTGTTGTTACCTGAGTAATTGCTGGGGCTACACTCTCCAGTCAGTGCCATGACAAGGGTTTCAGTGACTTTCACAAGCTTGATGGTTTTGTGATTTTGTTTTGTTTCAGTGTTCTGGCTAAAGAAAAGCTTTGCAAACTCTTGACTGGTACAGCTTGGGGGTACAGGGATGGGTGTGCCATGTCCTCCACTGCCCTGATGCCAAGAAGAGAACAAATTATTGATTTGTGCCTGGTTTTGGTTTAAAAGACAGGTGTCTGCTAAGAAAGCCAGGAGCCTCTCTTCAAAATGGAAAATGTAAACCCCCTCCTTCCAAATTATTATAGTTTTGAAATTAAGGGCAAAGATATGGGAATAGGAATAACAGTTCTTTACTAGGAAAATAAAAATACAAATACAGTAATACAAAAAAACCCCAAAACACTGACATAGTCAGAATACAGCCTGACACCCCATCAGTCAGTCAGGGTGTTGGTGCAGTCCCATTGAATGGTGGCTGCATCCTCCTGGATGACAGATGTGGTTCTGCTGGAGCAGTGCTCCTGTAGAAGGTGCAGTTTTCCTCCAAAGGTTCAGTGATGATGTAGAAGGGTCTGGTTTTCCTCTGGAATCCAGTGGGAAAAGGCTGCCTTGGTGTTCCAGATCTCAGATTTTTATCTAGGTAGGAAAGGCTTGGCTGCTCCCCCTGGCTGGAGCATCTCCCAATGGGATGATGTAATTTTATCAGTCATGCAGTGGGACTCCATGGCCCATTAACAGGAGATATCTCCTGGAGGAAGGATGGGTTGTGGAAAAGAAAAAGAAAACTGCTCCACCTGGTTTTAACAGATGGTGACAGAACACATATTTTTGGGCACCTCCTGTATTTCAACCCAAGTCAGTGCCCAAAGGGTAAGTTCAAAACCTGTCTCTCCCTGTAAGCCTGGGTCTTCCGATTGCAGTGGCTGCAGTGGATTGCCTTCCATTAGCCCCCATGAAAATGCCTGCATTTGGAGCAATCTTCTCTTTTATAGTCTCCCATTTGAGTTGCTTATTCATGGCTGTACCATATTATATCCTTCTGCTTGTGGTGCTGAACACCATGGATTTCCCACCTGCTCAGAGATCACAGACTAGCTCAGGCCAAACTCATATTTCAGAGGGAAAGGCAGCAGAAATCCAAAAGTGCATTTACAAGGTGGGATGTGATTGTGCTCCTCTTGAGATGATGGAGCTGTGCCTGAGAGCTGCTCATCTCAAATAGAGCCAATTTTGGAGTAATGATTCTGATTTTGCTGGAGAAGGTGTTTAGGACTGACAGCTGTAGCACTGTCAGCCGTGAGATGGCAAGGGGAAAAGTCCCCTCCTGGCAGTTATTTCTGAGGAAAGTGCTGCAGGGCCCTTCAAAACGAAAAATAAAGTAGTAGCTTTATCAGAGATTGACTCCAGTCTAGCTCACAGTCACCCCAAAATTGTTTGTAACCAAGCTGCAGCTTAGGGAAGGAAGGCAGTAGGACCTGGACTGGTGGGAAGAGGGATTGGGGATTGGGACCCAGATACTGCTGCTGCCCTGTGCCTGGCTGATCCCCACAGTCACTGCCTGCACCATCCTACCCGCAGCTGCCTGAGCACTGCCACAGGGAGAAGTGACAAAGCTGCAATATAAATGTGGCTCTTTGAAGCTCTGTGAATGACAGAGAACACCTGACACACTGTGTTGGGGAATGCTGGCTTTTTCTTGCTGTACTCTTGACAGGGGCATTAAAATGTATTTATATAACAGCTGGGGATGGCTTGCCCTGAGGAGTGAACTTAATTCTTAGTCTGCCAGGCACTTCTTTGTGAGTGACAGTGATTTGTCCCCTGTGTGTTCATTCTCCTTTTTGCCCTCTTGCGTTCCCCTTGCATTTTATAGAACTGTATTTGACAGTCTAATTTCATATAACTAATAACATTATGTAGTGAAATGAGCTCAAATGTCCGTTTATCTCTCCAATGCTGAACTATTTGGTAAACACTCCTTCTCCCATCACTCCTCTTGAGCCTCTGCCACGGTTCAGTTTTCTGATCTCCCCTTAAAAACAAACATTTTGATGAGAAAAGTGCTCCCACATCTATCTTCCATGTGACTAAGCCAAGGAAATGCTTTATACAACCAAGAGAGCCCTTTGGTGACAGGATGCCACAAGTAACTAAACAAAAACTAACCTGAAATTGGCTGTTTTAATTCCTCCAGTAAGATTCTTGACAACACATTTCCACACTTCCCCTCATGTTGACATTGAAACAAGATGAATGCAGAAATCCCAGCTCTGCCAAAATCAGGGAGGGTGTCTGTGCTGACTTTGACAGGCATCAGTCTTTGCTCCTGCAGCTTGTTTTTTGCCATTCCCCCTTGATATTCAGACACAGAGATCTGTGTTGTTCTGCCCAGCTGAGAGGAGCCTTTCATGTAGAGAGGACTTGGGTGCACATTTTACAGCCCCCTCTGTGGGGCTGGTGGGTGCAGCTGTGGAAATGCAGGACATGTGACAAATGACACCTCTGGGTATCTAATTAGAGGATTTCCTTAGTAAGACTCACCTGAAGGTTTGTAGCTGAGGATATATATTGCTGTGAGGACACACAAGCTGCAATCACCCATAGAAGTGTCCAATAGGTTTGTCACAGCTTCCTAAAAAGTTTTTGCCATTGGCCTCCAAAATATCTTGGGATATTATCTGGGAGAATCTTTGGAGCAGGCAGGTACATCTCCTGGGTGTTGGGTGTTGGTTGGAAAAGGGGCAAAGAAGAGCCTGTGTGCCATCATCAACTTCTTTATTCTACACTAGATCTTCAAAACCTTGTCATCTCCCTATTGTCCCCTTGGATATCTCATCTGCATCCCCTGTTCCTACAAGGAAGAATCAGATGCAAGTCACTTTTCAAGAGTCAAAGTTCCCAGACCTGTTTCAAAGCTAATGTTTTTTTAATCCCCCTGCCTCCTTTTTTTTTTTCTTGAATATTTGCCTTTTCCACCATATTACACTTATGAATAATTTGGTTGAGTGCAATCTCCCATCAAATTCTTTTTTAGCCAACACATCCCTCTGATTGACAATGGCACATTTTACAGTGGGACCTTGGTCCCTGGCCTCATCTTTTCCCATCCATGGATCAGCCTTGGTTTCTGATGTTCCCATGGACTTGTGTGAAAAACAAATTCTCAGTTAAAGGTAGGGTGGGGGGCAGGCACAGCTCAGAGCTCACCCATTCAACAGAGCTCTGCAAATGAATCTGCTTATTATCTTCTCATTCTTCTTTGCAGATGTACTCCCATGTGCCATGTGGGAACGTGACAGGCAAGGCTGGTGGCAGAGCAGCAGAGTTTGCCCTCTGCAGACACACTTATGTAGCTGTATTCCTATACAACATGTATGCTATACATGAATAACATGCTGTTATCCCTATATAACATGTATGGATGAGCTGGCTCAGCCCTAGGATTGCATCCAGCATAAAGTGTGGAGGCAGCTCCCCCAGACACTGGGGACCACCCCAGCAGAAAAGTGCTTGTTCTCTTGGCCTTTGCTCTTTGTCCATGTGGGCTCAGTCACTGCTCATGGTGAGTTATAACTTCAGGATAAAAAGGACAAGACATTCCCTCTGTTTATGGTGAGGAAGCAGAGTGCTTGAGACAATAAATGAGTGTGGACAAAACAGTGGCTCAGTGACATATTTTGACTCAGCCTTTGGAGTGCTGGATCTGGCCTTTAGATCTTCCAGCTTGTGGTTTGCCTTTTCTGTTCCTTACTATGCCATGAAAACAGAAACCAAACCAGGAGCTGTGATTTCCCTTCAGGATATAGGAGGAGAGAAAATCACATGGATATCAAGTGTGCATTCCTCTGTCTCTCAGCTCATATGGAGTGCAAACTCAGTTCTGAAGAAGCCAGAAAACTATTTAATATTTTATTTTTAATAAGAAATATGGCCATGTGGAGTAATTAAAAAGATAGCAAGTTCTAGACTGTTCAGGAGCTGCTTTCTGATGTTTCCATTGACATCAGTTCTTCTGGCTGGCCTCAAAACTACAGTTGATGTGCCCTAAATTAGCAGAACTAAGCTTCAAAATTTAACAAAGCTGCAGATCTTTATTTTTTTTTCTCCATTTTAACATTCTCTACAAAATCGGCTCAATGGGTTTTTTCCTCTCATAGTTATTAATATACATTTTAAATGCTTAATTTATAAACGACCAGAGTCCTTGATCACCTTCCTGTTTACATTTTGATGTTGTACTCAGAGCAAAGGGACCCCTCTTGTACTTCTTCTCCCTCCTCCACGCACCAAGCTTTGTCACTCTCCTTTGGGATCTCTTTTCAAAAGATCAAGAGGAGAGAAAAGGCTTCAGATGCCATAAATATTGCAGGAACCAGTGTTCATCAGAGAATGGCCTCCTTTAAGATCAATATGTCTTCCTGAGGGGGCATTCAGTCCTTCAAAGTAAATAAGCTGGGAACATTAATTCTAATGCTTTTATACTAAATACATATACATGAATTAGAGCTTGTGGCTGTGATAAATAAGCCTTATATAAGTAAGGTTTAAAGCAAACCACACAAGAAAAAAAAAAAAGGCAAACTCTGCAAATTTGCAAGGAATGAACCGATGCCTGCTGCTGATCTTGTGATGACCGAGATTATTCTGTTAAAGGGCTAAAAGGAAGTTCTCTTCACCTTTGTGAATAGATTGATCTGGGCAATCAGAATCTTTTCCTGAGAGGAGGAGTACCATTATGCAGATGTGTAAGTCAAGATATATTGCAGAATGTGCTGAATCTACATTTTGCAGTCTGTCATTGCCCGGGTTTGGAAATGTGTTGTTTTCTTGGTGGGGACAGAGACAGAGGCAGGGTAACCTCCATCACAGGCAGGGAAGGTGAAAGAGGTGTATCTTGATTTCTTTCTTTGTCAGACATTGGAAACTGGGTCAGACTGCTGTCAGGTGTTTTGAGAAGGTTTGTAACCTGCCATCCTCTTGGAAAGGGCAAGTGGCAGAGGGGTCACTGCCCTGCAGTGGGAGCAGGAGCCTGGCAAAGGTGTGGGGAGTGCCCACCTCATCTTTCGTGCCTCTGACACCAGATCCCCTCCTTCCAGTGCCACAGGGTACCAGGAGAAATGAAATAAACTGGAGTAGGGAACCGTGGAAACTGAGAATAATTGGGATGGTTGTCAATTAACTCTTTTGGTCTGTTCATAAGAACATTTGAGTCTCTAGGTTATTAGATCTGGACAATACTTCCAGGGAAACCCTTCCCTTACAAAGTATAACACAGCAGAAAAGATAGTAAAAGAATTGGTAGAAGCATAGGAGAGGTCAATCACAGAGAAAATGTTGCTAAATGTGATACATTTGAAAAACATATCAGAATAATCAAGTGGAAGGAAGGGTAAGGAGGAAGAATCTAAATGAGTAAGGGAATTAGCACAGAAATATCCTTGTGGTCATTTTTTCATGTCTGGCACAACTGGACATTCAAAAGAATCTCTTCATATGTTATCCATCAGGCTGGCTGCAGACTAAAGCCTGGAGAAAGGTGGGTGGTTTTGTCTTCTTTTACACTGCTGTGGTCTGGGTCCTTTTTGTACTTACACAGCTGGAGGATTTCCTCTTAACCCATAAGCTCTCTAACTCAGCAGGATGGGCAAAATCAGAGACTTCAGCATGATTTTGCCAAACGTTGTGATTGTGCCAGTCCTTGGGACAGCAAAAACATGTCCTTGGGTCCTTGCAGACTTGGAGTGTTGCAGACATGATATAGTGCCAGCAGCTGGATGTCAGTGGATGTCAGGTACATTTTCATCCTTTAAAAGAGTTTAGGCTGTCTAAATAATTGATCAATTAGCTTTTATACCCTACTTAATTTCTTTTCTGCCAGGTGCTCATGTCCAGAGTCTCTGATCTGGGGTGGTGGTGAGTGAGAAGATTTCTGTTACAGCATGATGTGTTGAGCTGCTTAGACACCAGGACTTTTTTCTGCGCAGTTTCTTTCTGAGTCACAGCCTTCATGTGGAAGCCCTGGGTGCTGTGAGTGAGACTTGTGAGGAGAACACCCCCAGGACTGCAGGAGAGAGCTTAGTGAGGTGAGAGGCAGAGCAAGCTGGAAGGTCACAGCTGAGAGGCAATCCTGCTATTCTCTGTGCCCTGGGCATTGAAGAATGAACTCCATCTTTTTATTGCAGAAGGACAGGGTTGTAAATAATGCTGGGAAATGACATTGCCTGCTCACAGGTCCTGAGAAACCCCCAGTTAGCCTCTGAGAGGGAGTTTCCATTTATCTTACTCTTTACTTTTAAACTAATGGGCTGAAATCTCTAAGCAGTTTCTTCTTATCTTTCCAGCTTGGGGCCATAATGGTCTGAAAGGAAGAGTAAGTGAGTGCAAAACTACCAGCCAGGAGGGTCAGTTTTCATGTGGGCAGCCTGGTCCTGACATTCAGTAGACACAATTTAAAGGAATGTTATACAGGATGGATGGAGAAACACAGGTATACCCAGCAAGCCTGGTAAGGCTCCTGTGAGTTATTCTCTGACCTTAGGTAGCTCCACAATATTTATGTTCATTTTGTTCATGGCCTTCCATCTCACAGATTCATCTTTGCTGCTGTAATGGGGATAATAAAGACTCCTGAGACATTTCTCAGGATCTCTGCTACAAAACGTACAAAATCCTCTCCATTACCCACATCCAACACTTGTTAGAATTTGTCTGTTTGTTTATGACTTTATGTTCCTCTCAAAGTGTTTGATACTGTATTCCCATGAAGAGTGTGAAAACAGCCATGTGTGCAAAATATGTGGAGCATCAATTAAGACTAACACCAGTATGAATGTGTGTATATTTAATCAATATTTGTAGCACTGTAAATAACTGGGAGGTGATGGTTGACTAGAATTTGGACTTACTGGATGGACACTTTTTCCATGTATATACATGAGAGGTTATGTTCTGAATTTACATTATTCTCCTTCAAATGAACTTTGACAGGAATCTGAATTAAACAAAAACCTCCAAACAACCTGGAAGGGAGGTGTGTCCTGCACAGCACATTGTGCAGGGTAAATGTGTGCATCTCCTTGAGCAGTGCAGCATAATTTGTCCTTCCATTACCTCTAGCTCTAGAGCCCGAGTCATTGTTTCACTTCAGAGAAAAAAGCCTTGATCACTGCAATTCTCTCCCTTCTTCCCAAATCACACTGGGATTCAAAGTCTCCTGTAGGCAGTGCAAAGACTCTCCTTGACTTCGAGTTTTTTAAATCAGACTTTAGTCTTTTTAAGCAGAGAGGAATGCAGTTACAACTTCTCTATTCCACTCTTCACCTGTATTTTTCTCTGGGTACCTGCAGGTTCTTTACTGGTGTGAATTTTTCTTTCCAAATGTGGGATTCCCTGTGCTCCACACCATATGGACCAGATGTCCATATGGTCAGTGTCAACATGGGAAGCCAACTCTCTGCCTGAGGAATGGACTAATGTAATAAAACCCACCTGTCTAGGAGTTGTGAAACAGGTTGAGGTGGGCTGTGCTCAAGTGATTTAATTTGCTGCTAAAAATCAGCTCCTCAGGCTCAGCAGAGCAGTGGGGTACTGGTGCCAGTCAAGCAGAGAGCACATCAGCTGACTGCAGTGCTGCAAAATGAGGCTTTGGTGTACCTGGAGCTTGATGAGAGCAGGTCAAATACCTGCCTGGGTTAGCTCTGTGCAGTGCTTCCCTCAAAACAACTTGGTCTTCTACAATGTTTTTGGATTTCCAAACTCTAGGGAGCTGGGCTCACCAAACCCTCTGAGGCCATCTGAGTCAGGCTGCTGCTCCACAAACCTGGGAAATAAATTACAGCAAATGCTTTCTGGAACTTCTCATTCTGTTGTAGCTCTGGTTTATTTAATTTGTCTCCTGGCACATCTAAAGGTGGGGAAGACATGAGGCAAGCAGAATGAAAGGGTAGCTCCAGAGAGGGCTGAGGGAGGTGAACAAACAGAAGCTGACACTAAAAAAGGTCAGCTGTTTAAATGGGCTGATTTAACCAAGGCACGTGTCAGGCTGCATGCCCCCAGAGGAGATTCCTTGTGTGCCTTTATGAACTCTGGGAAAGGGGCCAACTTAGCCCTAATTATGTTTTATTTAATCAGCTATTTAAATACTGAACTGTTTTCTTGGCTCTCTTCCCCATCGAGATCACATCTTTATACTCTTGACCTTTTTATTTTATGCAAGAGGCTCTCTTTGGTTTGGACTGAGGTAAGTCAGCTGCACTTTGCTTGTTCTTACATCACCTCTCTTCCTGGAAGACAGAAAGCCCAAAGTTATTTATTTCCCAGGTTTTCAATATGAAGGAAATACAGAAGTTATTTTTTTCCCATTTTCACTATGCAAACTCAAGAAGACCCTCTGGAATAAGGGGAAGTATATTTAATGATGTAACATAAGCAGATTTCTAGACAATACCAGGAACATTTTTGTAGTTTTGCTTTGAGAAATGGTTGGAGAAAAACACAGCTCAGCTCTCTTGAACAGATCTATTACTCCTCTCTTCTAAAGCTTCATTTTCTGTAAAGAAATGACAAGGAGTGCAGGGAAATTAACTCTCTGAGACAAGGAGGCAGTGTGTTTCAGAGCAGTATTCACCACAAATAATGAGTTCCCTTGAAATTCCACAGGATTTGGACATATATTGGTTGAAGAACAGAACACTGAAATGATGCTCATGCTTTTCTGTGTTGGTTTTGCTTGGCCTGGTTTTCTGGTAGCGGGGGAGGGCACAGAGGTGGCTTCTGTGAGAAGCTGCTGGCAGCTTCCACCATGTCTGGCAGAGCCAATCCCTGATGGCTCTGGAGATGGACCTGCTGCTGGACAAGGCTGGGCCAGTTAGAGAGCTTGGGAACCCCTCTGTGGCAGCAGATCTCAGAAGAAAATCAAAACAAAGTGGGGCACAGTTTGTTCTGGCCAGAGAAGAGGAGGAGGTGAGAACAGGTGAGGGAAACAACATGGGGACACCAGGGTCAGTGGAGGAGAAGGGGCAGGAGGTGCTGCAGGGGCTGGAGCTGAGATTCCTCTGCAGGCTGTGGGGAGACCATGGGGAAGCAGCTGTGCCTCAGCCCAGGGGATCCATGGGGATGCAGAGATCCACCCACAGCCCATGGGGATCCATGGGGGATGCAGAGATCCACCCACAGCCCATGGGATCCATGGGGGATGCAGAGATCCACCCACAGCCCATGGGATCCATGGGGGATGCAGAGATCCACCCTTTCCCTCTCGATAAGGTAGGGCAGGCTCCAGGATTAGTTATGCATCTGATTGAGTCTCTAATAAACTAAATGTAATTAAAAAATAGAGCAGGGCCATTGCATTTTAACAGCTTGAGGCTTTCCCTGTAGAAGGATCATCAAAGAGTGAAAGAATATGAAGATTCATCTCCCCAGCACCTGCTGGGCAGCCTCTGTCAAGATTAACAGCATCTCTCCAGGTTATTAAAGTGAACATGAATACTTTGGGGGCTCTGTGGGTAGTTATGGTATCACGTTTTATTATCTTCCACTGAAATGAAATTACTTATTGTAATTGCTTGTCAGTCACAGACCAACAAATCTGACAAAGGAAAGCTTTTTTGCTGCTAATAGGGAGCAGGAACAGAAGGGAGTGGATGGACTGAGCAAAATTCTGCTCTGATTCTTTTAGGGGAAAGGTAGGGGAAATATAACCAGAGAGGGAGGAAGAGAAAGGGCTTTGGTTTTGCACATGCCCAGAGACAACCAATTCTGGCCAAATGATCTTAACTGAGTGAGCATCTTTTGAGCTGTGAAGGGGGTGAGCAGCTGATCCAGGGTGGTGTGTTAGGCTGGGTGGGAGTGACTGCTTTATGGGCACTGTATCAGACACAGCAGCTCAGCAGTTTCTTGATAACATCACCTATTTTATCTCTTGGAGTCACTGCTGAGGTTTTATGAGGTTTTATGCCTGGGGTCCACCAGTCAGCAGGAGCTGTGAGCTTTGCACAATGCAAAGATCTGAGTCAGACAAGAAAATGATCCATTTGGGCTGTTTGCTTTTGGGCATCTCAGTCTTTTCTGTTCGATTTAAAGGAGGAAGAGCAGCACCTGGGAATAAGGGTGCTGGGATTGAAGGGCACAGCTAGGGATCCCTGCAGGTGTTTGGAGATGAAGATTGCTGTACCAGAGACTGATATGCTCCTTTGAGAGCACCTCTGGAATGCAGCTGGCAGGACCCAGCAATCAGAATTGCATAAGCTGTCTGGTGGAGGGATGAGCTGGGCTTATTTCACCTGTGGGCAGTTCTAGCTCTGTGAGGAGAGAAGAGCTGGCTGCAGCTCTTGAGGCAGGGGTTGCCTTTTCCATCTTAAGAGGTTCTCTCAGCTTTGCAGCAGCAGTAGGCAAAGGTGTAATCAAGGTGTAATTAATTATAAGCATGCCACAGACAAGGCAACCAGCCTCAGTGTTTACCATTTGACATGGAATTTTATGTGTCCACCAAATAACCATGTTACTCAGCTGTTTGAAAACCCTATAGCAAGCCCCCTGTGCATGCACTGTAAAGGTCACTATAGGTTCCTAACAGAGAATAAAGAAAACCCAGGTGCAATCTCAGAATCTCTAGGTAAAAGGAGGGCTTTGAAAGGACAGGCTCGTGTACAGCCACAGCCAGCCTCAGGCAACAGGAATGGCAAAGACTGGGTGAACAAGCAAATCATTCCCTATTTCCTCAGATTTTATGCTGTTTTCTGACATTTGCAGTTCCAGTTTTGCTGTTTTTTGTAACATCTGCAACCTTTTGCAGTATTTGAAGCAGGTAACTTCCTTCCTGTGTTCTAAACTTGTCCCTTCCTGTCCCCCTTTGATGCCACCTCCCTGCTGCTTGACAAGAGACTGTGGGCACTGCTGTTTGTGCTCTGCCTTGTTCTGCTCACACAAGGCTGACTCAGGGACCAGTTAAGCCACACAAGCTATGAGAAAAGCTGGGGAAATAGCAGCCTCTAGCTCCACAGGGGAACAGAGGTAAACCATGGCAGTGAACATCTCAGGTGATGTTGGAAATCCCACATCCCAGAGCTCACCAGCCCCAATGGCTCCTCACAGCTGAGGGATATAATCCTCTATCTACATGAGTGTAAATGTCCTAGAACTTGTTACAAAACCAAATATGTTCAGCTCTTTAATTGTTGTTTTGTCTACTGTATCCAGTTTCCTAGTGCATGAATCCTTGTCTTGAGATAGTTTTTGTTATGTAATTGGTGTTAACAATTAGTGTTCAGCATTAATTAAACAGATTAGCTTTCATTCTCAGACGTTTCACTTAAGATGCCTTCAGGCTACTAGACTGGGAGGGAGTTCTTTTTTTTTTTTTTTTTTGAGCATGTCTTCATTAGTGCTTATGTCTCTTTTATCTGCAGATGAGGATTCTCTGCTTCCTTTGTACTGCAACATCAACCAGGGTCCTGTCAGCTTTTCCTCCTCTCAGCAGCAACGAAGCTCCAGTACTTTATTAGAGGCATAAAGGATGCCTAGTGATACAATTACAGCTCATACCTTTTGTTTTGGTTCCTGTCCTCCTGGCTGCTTTTTGAATCATGAATGATAGATAGCACGATATTTACATACCAATTGTACAACTTAATTTTAATACTAGCTGCATGCCACGTACCGGTATTTTCAGCTGAGCTCCAGGGTTTAACAGTATCATTTCCTCTTTTCAAGTTTATTCTCTGATAAAGCATCCAAATGCGGTAACAACTGCAAATTTTGTTAACAGTAAAGGCAAGAGGAATCCTTGCCATTATTTGGACATCATCTATAACACAAAATGGAAAATGTCATTTAATAACTACGATTTTTCTACTGTCTCATGTGTGAGTTACAGTAAACCATTGGGAAACTCATCCAATCTTATGGAGAAGGTGAATCTATAACTTTCCTGTGTTCCTGTGGTTAATTGTCTTCATCACCAGAAATGTGAATCCTGTTTTGCTTTAGTGCCTGAGCATTTTCAGGTTTTGGTCCCTGAATCCTGTAATTTTTCTGGCTTATCTATGTAACCTAATGGAAATCTTCACTTCCATAAGGATAATTACAGGTGCCCAAGTGTTATGTCTATTTTGAATTTCAAAATGGAAGTGGTTAAAACTCTGGTAATCATTAGTGAGGAGGATTAAACTGCTCTAGATTTTCATGGGGTTAGAAGGTGGGATGTTTCTGTAACAAGTTAATCAATATTCTTCCCTAAGGGGTGTTGGTTTGTGGGTCTCTGATCAGAAGATCTGACCAAATGAGCAGTCAGGTAGATATTTGAGCACCAGAGCTGGTTAGTGTGAAAGAAGTGCCATACTTTTCCAAGAAGGGAGACTTTTGTTATTGCTGCTAGTTATCTTCATTTCCTACCTCTTTTTGGATTACAGATGATGGAGTTTGATGGCTCATTTTGCACTGGGTAAAGCTAATAGCAACAGGGACACCTTGTGAATGGCAGGTGTCCTCCTTCCCGAGGTGAGCTCATCTCCACACCACTGACTTCCCAAATGTGCTGTGCCTGCCATCCAGTCATGGGCTAAGCTCTCTCTTAAGAGCTTGGGTGGGACTGAAAGAGCAGAAGAGGGTCCAGATTTTCTGCACTCAGCAGCAACAACTGCCTTCAGAGTTCCCCAGCTGACCCCATTAGCCCAAAAAAGTGCCTTAGGTTGTGAGGTTCAGAAATTAATCAGGAAGGAACAATATGAAAGCAGCAACAAAGTGTAACCTTGCCTTGGTTTTCTCAATATCAGCTGACAAGAAGCCACCAAGAAAAAAAAATAAAGCTGGCAAATTGCTGCTGAATGCCACTGTCCAGCATGAAGAATTCTCCTCAGCATAGCATACTTGTACTTCATATTCTCTTGGATCTCTGTAAATCCTATAAAAAATTATTTCAGTTTTTTATTGTTCACTTTAAGCATATTACCTAACACAAATTACAATCTCTCTCTTTTTAGTTTCACCCCTGCTATGGCACACACACCTTGGTCACAGAGTAAGATTCTGCTAAACACTTTTTGTGTTTACTTGAAGCTGTTTGTTAGTTTGAACCTTCTTTTTAACATCTCCTTGTGTTTCTGGTCCTGAACTCTTTGAGGAGATCATACCAGTCACGAGCTAAATGTTGCATTTGGTTTTGCATACATGGAACAATTTAAAAGGCTGGGTTACAATTTCACCTCTTTCATTAATACCAGTCTTCATGCTCACACCTAATTCTATTAGCTAAGGTGTGATACAATAAAAGAGGGAAAGAGTTAGGCTGAGGTTCTGGTCCTTGCTCTGCCCAAACACTGTATCCAGGGCAGCCTTCATCACCATCACATCCAGCACCAGGGGCCTTTTCCAAGGCTCAGCTGAGTCAGCTGAGACCATTGATTTAAAATGATGAATTGACTTTTCATTGCTCGTGTGGGTGATTCATCTGCTTTGCAAAATAAAGTCCTCTGGATGGAGGAAATGGCCAGGAGACACAATCCCTTCCTGATTCCCCAATATATATTTCCTTATTTGATAATATTTATGTGATTTTTTAAAAATGTAACTTCTCTCAGAAATGAAATTGTAACCAAATGCATTGTGGTACAGATTCCAAGGCTCATTTCCTTGGTGGATAACTTAAATTTCTATTGGTCTATTCTTTGAACATTTTCAGAGTCAGTAAATTCCAATTTGGTGACAGCAGTTTTTGTTCAAATATTTTTCCCTCTGTAAGGTGTCCTCCTAACAAGGGGTCTGCAATATTGTTATAATTGTGTGGTATTTTAAACTGACTGTTTAAATATGCTTTACCTCATATTAAAATGAGTTGATATAAAGAGTGTTCTTTCAAATGCTGCTTAAAAGGACATATTTAAAGCTCCTAGAAATACAGCTGGTTTATTTTTCCCTAACTAATCAGATTAATTGCAATCTACAACGCTTTTCTGGAAAGGAAAGTAGAAGACACTTTGCCTTAAGTTAAGAGAAGCCTGTAGCAGTATTTAAAAAAACTAATTAGAAGTTTTTCACTGTAGAGTAGCCAGCCTGAAGCACAGCTCCTCCTACATGGGTTTACATTTCTAAAGCCTGCCTGGAAGACAAGCATGTACTTCTTCAAAATTCTCCCATCCTGCTGCTTCACTCTGGAAGTTTATGGGGTTGGCAAAGCAGCCCAGAAGAGCAGTGAGGGGCTGGATTGATATTTATTATAAGGCTCCACCCAATTTTCCATCTGGGATCAGGAAATTTCATCTGGGAAAGTGTGAGCAGTTGTAGATAAGGCTCTTGAATGCCATGCATGCTAGGGGGCTTCAGGTGTTTGTTGTATCATCACAGCAAATGCATGAAGATTTGGCAGAGTGCAGAGGAAAAGGTGAGCTGCACAGAGCTGGAAATCCAGAGGGAATTGGAGGGCCTGCATTTCTTGTCTCAGAGCTTTGGGACAAGGGCAGAGGAGCTGCTCTCACTGCTTTGAGCAGTGCCTGTCTGTCTCCCTGAAGGTAATGAGGAAGCACTGCTCTCCTGACAGCTGAACTAGGAAAAAAGAGGGAAATAAAACAAGTCATTCCTAAGAGGAGAAAAGGAAATACTGCCCTTGCAGGCAGCAGGTGCTGATTAAGAAACACAGCCTGCTTTTTTATAGGACTTGATGCTCTTTCCTTGCCTGAAGACTTTTTTTCCTTTCTTCTCTCATCTTTTCCTTTTTGCAGGGTGAGATTGTTGAGAATGCATGACATCTCACTGCTGAGCACTAGGGGCAAAAGCTGTGTCTGGGCCATTGTCCTAGTTTAGGGCAAATTTGGGAAAAAAATGCAAAGAATGGGTGAAATGAGAGAAATCAAAGAGCTGCTCCATCAGAATTCTGTTGGTCTAGTGGGGGATCCTGCTTGGATGGAAGGGAGCAAAGTAAGGGCCAAAAAAGTAGAGCAGCCTTGAAATTGCTCCACACTCCTGTTCCTGAGGTGGGGACACTGCATTTACACCAAACTCTGTTCTCTCTAAAGGAATGCTAAATGGGGCATGAAGAGCAAGTCAAGTCCCTGGGGAAATAAAAGGAAACGAAATCAGATTGAGCATGTCAAAACCATCTCAGGTGATAGAGTTATGGGAGAACAAGGAAAGATGTAGATGAATATGGTAAGGAAAAATGGGTGCTGAGTGCTTTGAAGCCTCCTGTGTCAATCCAGCTGGGACCAAGGGCATCCTGACCTTCCCAGAAAGCTGCTCAAGAGATTTGTCCTCAGAGTCTTCCAAAAAAAGAGCTAGGCAGTAAAAATGAGGCCTGAGTTATTCTGACTGTATACTAAATGATGCTCCTAGCCCAGAATTTGGTGAAAAAGCAGATGTCACCTTCCACTGTGAGGAATTGTGATGAATTCCTTTAAAAAGAGGTGGTCTAGAATGAAGTTAAGTCAACTGAGACAACCTTGTATCTGAGAACCATTTATTGGTTACAAAAAAACAACAACAGAAAAAGAAGTTGGCCCTACTAGAGGGGGCTAAAAAAGAGGAAGAAAAATGGAAAAGGAATGAAGGGAGAAGGAGAGAGAGAGGGAGAGGGGAAACAGGGAGAAAAAGCAGGTGCTGCCAGCAGCAGGGGTGGCAGTGCTGTCTGGAGGGTGCAGTGCCTTTGGTGCTCCCCTGCTGCCTGCCCATCCCATGGGAGATGTGGAATGGTCTCCCCAGAGACTCCCTCCTCCCATCCCCTTCTGGCTGACTCCTGCACTGGCACATGTGCAATCCCTCCTCCACATGCCTCTGACAATCAGTGGTGAGAGAAGTCAAAACCAAATTGGCTCCTCACAGCAGATCATGTTTTATATAAAATATATTTTCTGGTTACTGAGAGAATGAGATGTTACACTGTCCATGGACATGGGAGACTGAGAGCTACCAAGGTCAAGCAAACCCAGCCAAAACAATGCTCAACTTGTTGCTATAATTTCTGGTTTATTAAAAAGATTGTTTTGTGATTTTGTTAAGGACTTCCTCCTCATCTGCTCACAAATCCAGAGCTGAGATCATTTGTAGCCATGACTGGGAGCAAATGGAACTAAACAACTGCAAGAAATGAATTGTCAGTGAATTGTGCTCCCTTTTGCTGGAGAGTCTCAAGATCTATGTGTCTTTAAAGTCCCACTTCTTTTGTGGTCTTTGCACTGGTGCACATTTTCTAACAGAGCCAGCTTTATTATAAATCAGAAAAAAATGTTTTCTGGAGAGTGCCACAGAAGCCAAGTACAGGGAGTAAGAGACAGAAAATAGATGAAAATAGTGGGGGAAGACCATCCTAAGGTAATCATAAAGTATCCCAAGGGACACTCTTAATGGTGTCTTTTGGAGAGTCAAATGCAAGGAAGAAAAAGCAGCTAGTCTCCCTTGGGAAGCTGCTTAGAGATGGTATTTTGAAGAAGATTGCCTATAATTGAAAGAGACATGAAGAGAATGAGCATGAAAAAGAAGTACCCTGTAGGTGTAACCAAGCAGGTGTAAAATGAGATCTCCCAGTCTCTCCTCAGTTTCCTCCAGCTGCAGATCAGTTACATGATGTATTGATTAGAAGGGAATTATAGACATGAGGTATTAAAACCAAAGTAACAAATGCTAGAAACTCAATGCATGGGACAGAAAATGAATCAAAAATAGAGCTGACACCTCTTGTGTGAAGATCAAGATCTGTCATCTAACTACACACCCTGTGATATGGATAAGGGGTGGCACTGGAGGTGACTCCCCAAGTTTTCAGCCTGGTGTCTGTGTTCAGAGCTGGTAATCATCTCTTGCAGCCAAGAGTTGAGTGTATGTGGGACAGATAGTCTTTTCTTTTCCATATGTATTTGAATAAATGATATGAACTATTATTGGAGTAGGAGGGGATTCACAGAAAAGAGAAATCATTTAGCCTGAACTGCAGTGAAAGTCCACAGCTTTTATGGTTCCCTTTCTCTTGTGTGGCTCTAGACAGTGTGTGAGCAAACCTTTCCAGATTCATCAAAAGGTTGCCACAGGAAAGTGAAAAATCATTTTAAGCAGTTACATTTGGAAAACAAACAAACAAAAGAGTAAATTGAAATAAGGCAGGAGAAGGTCTTCAGTTCCTGAGCAGTCTTGGCTGTTCTTTCTATTCAAACTCAAGGCAAGAGAAGCTCAAAATCCAGGGAAGAAAAGATTGATTTTCTCTGTTCAGGACACAGCATTCAAAAGCTGCAAGAAAGGCAGAGACTACATATGATCCCTGCAGGATAAAGGTCTTGTCTTGGTCAACATTTACTCTCTGGATGAAGGAGATGAAATCATCCCAAATGTACACAGTGCTGTTTCTCTTCTTTACACTCTTTACCTGAGGTGCAGTCTGAGGGGTTCCAACCTGCAGTGGTGGCATTAAATTACAGAGGATGAGGATTTCCCTGTGCTTCCTTCCCCAGCAGAGAGCAGCAGGCCATCAAAAAGGTTGCTTCAAGCACAAATAAGTTCCATAGTATGTAATGCTGCTGGAAAGGGACTCAAGATGGTGAATCCCTTTGCTGATATTCTTTGTCCCAGATGGTTGATTGATTTATGAACATGGGGAATCACAAGTCCCCCAGTGACAGCCCAACAAGTAGTTTGTTTGGTTAAAAATAGAAGTTCAAAATTACCAGTCTTCATGTTTACAGGGATTTTTTTTTTGTTAAATATTTATGTCAAATATGCTATCCTCTTCTAGAAGAAAAAAAATCAGCTGTCAGTGTGATTGAAAATAGCAGGGGACTCTTACTTTTAACTGTCAATTTGGTTAAGCAAATTCAGCAGTAATTTTTTTCTAAGATGTCAGCTTTTCATTAAAAATGGCAAGTAAAGGGTGATGAAATCCTGCAGAACTTGTCCCTGGCTTTGCTTCTGCATTGCTTTTTCCTGCAGATTGCAGCAAAACTCTCTTTTGGAGCCCTCCAGCCAGAGTGCCTGTGTGCATCATGCTCCTCTGGAGCCCTTGGCTAGGAGAACTGCTGGACTGAAAACCATGAGAGCTTAGAAGAAATTAAGTTTTATATGTTTGCCACGAATCAATGGACAAAACACCCTTTCAAGTACTGCCCAGGTGTTTTAATGCTCCTCCATCCCATTTGGAGGTGCAGAGCAGAACCTTGCAGCATCTCTATTGCTGTGCCTGGCCTGAAGGCAGGGTTAAACACAGCACAGCCCTTTGGCAGTGTGTTGGTGTGTTGCTCCTGTCTAAGAAGAGTGCAAATGTTGTTTTCAGAAAGGTTCTTGAGGCAGTGTTGATTACATATATTTCAGGCCAGTTTCGTGTATTTGCAGCCAGTTTCCCACCTGCTTCTCCTAAAGGCCCAAGGTACATGATGTCTGTAAAGAAACCTGGGTATTTTCCTTTTTTTTTGGACTGTGACTCCAGCTGTGCCCAGTCTGCTGCCCTGGTGCATGAATAAGGAGCAGTTTAAGTCATTGTACTACAGAGATAAAACATATTTCAGCAAAGGCTATGGTTTTCTTAAGAGCCTTGGAATTACGTGTTTAGTCCTTTCAAATCTCAGTGAGACTTTGAACACTCACAGATACATTTCAACCCTACCAAAACCTCTGTTTTCTGAATAATTCCCAGGTTTGCTGCTCCCCTCTGTATAACCACCCTGTGGTGGCTATAACAGGACTGGTGTAAATAGAGAGAGACCAGAAGGATGGAATGGCCTCGAAACGTAAAGGCTTTAATGTAACAAAAATGACAAACGTCTACACGACTTGCTGGCACACATCTGTCAGGAAAATTAATCCACAAACACCAGAGGTTTGTGTCCAAAAAGGAGACAGAGGAGCCCTTTTTACTTTATTCCAATAAAGGGAGAGGCCATGGGGCATTCCCCTGGGGTCTCTCAAATTTTTGGAGGATGCAGCCTCCTTTTTATCCTAATTTCCCATCTGCATTTCCCTCTCTCTTTCCTCATTGGCTGAGGCTTCCCTGATATCTAAGATTCCCCTATAAAGTACAACCCTCCCTTTTAATTTTTAATTCCTATGAATTTATGTTTTTTCCCCTATTGTTTCTTTCATCTTTCAATATCCAGTTTAATTTCTCAGCAAACCTACAGTTTGTTCATCAAGGCAAATATATATTTTTTCCATTCATCAATCAGCGGAATCCTTCCCATTGTTTCTTTTATCCCTCAGTGCTGATTTTATCTACCAGCAGACCCACAGCTTGTTTGTAAACACAAATCCCTCATTCCTCTCACATCCGTGTTCCTACATGTCCCATGGTTTTCTCCAATTCCACATCCCTGGTCTGTCCACCTGTATCTGCACATCACTGTGTTCATTCCAGGAGGTCTCCAGGCTTTATCCAGCAGGAATGTGTCCAGAACAAGCTGAAATATTTTGGAATATGTGCTGAGACATTTGAATTAGGATGAACCAGACCAGGCAATAGAAGTTACTTGCAAAAGATGGCTGCTGTCTATTCTGAGATAACTCAAACAGTGAATTTGGAAGTAACAGGGTAATAGCGAAATTTATTCAGAATTAATGTGTTCATATAAATATTCTACAGTAAATTATTTCCCAAATAACATTCATTACTTTGCAGCAGAGGTCATATAATTGAGAAAATGTATTTGTGAATAAATTATTCAACAATTAATGTAAAATGTAGCTGCTAAATTATTCACAGAGACTAATTCACCCCGTTCTAATTAATTTCCACTCTGAAAATGGTTTTAGGTACATGTGCATTTGTCCCTGCCCATGGCAGGGGGGTTGGACTAGATGACCTTTGATGGTTCCCTCCAACCCAAAAATTTTAGGGCTTCTGTGATATGAGGGCATGGCTCCTGCAGCCAGCAGTAAACACCATTTGCTGTCTCTGGCTGCAGCTGCAGTTACTGAATTTCATCCTGTGTGGAGCCTCACAGTCATCCATAAAAATGCTTCTTTTTGTCTCAAATAACCTAATGCTTGCCTGGATCATTTTTCCCAGTGTTGACTACACTGGTATTAGACAAAAAGAATACCACACATGCCAATTATTTTTAAATTTAATTTGATTTCAAGACCAGCATCACTGGGAATCATTCTGCCACATCCCAGCAGCCCAAAGTTGTTTTTTTTCTTAAGAACCCAAACCTCTAAGGTTACAGATCTTAACATTCTTTTTTCAGCACCACTTTGTGATGGCACCAAAATTTGTCCCTTTGCCTCATCTCAGGGTGGGTTTGAGGGACTCACAAGGCAGCCCTGTTGTGTCAGAGCTCCAGATGCTGTTTGCAGGACAGGGAAAAAGGCTGGGGGCTTTTTGTGGCTGCTGCAATGCCAGACAAGCTAATTGAAGTGCAGAAGAGAGATAAGAATTACACATGTATTAGGGAGGTTAAGACATGACAGAAAAGATGAGACTTAAAAATGTCTTTTTTTTTTTTGTAGCTAATTGTAGTCTAGAGTAACAAAAAATAGCGTGCTTCCTGAAGTAAAATGGGACTGCAGAGAAACACCAGAGACAAGTATAATAAATTCACATAATTCAAAGTTTCATGTTTCCTCTGTTTGAGGGACGAAGTGACTTTGCCAGCCTTGCTCACCAACTGCTCCAGAAATGTGGAGTGGGAACCTCTAGGGGACAGCCAGGGCTCCTTCAGGGGACAGCAAGGGATCCTTTAGGGGACAGCCAGGAATCCTTTAGGTGACAGCCAGGAATCCTTCAGGGGACAGCCAGGATATCCTTTAGGGGACAGCCAGGGCTCCTTTAGGGGACAGCCAGGAATCTTTTAGGTGACAGCCAGGAATCCTTTAGGGGACAGCCAGGAATCCTTTAAGGACAGCTAGGAATCCTTTAGGGGACATCCAGGGCTCCTTTAGGTGACATCCAGCATATCCTTTAAGGACAGCCAGGAATCCTTTAGGTGACAGCCAGGATTCCTTTAGGTGACAGCCAGGATATCCTTTAAGGACAGCCAGGAATCCTTTAGGGGACAGCCAGGAATCCTTTAGGGACAGCCAGGGCTCCTTTAGGTGACAGCCAGGATATCCTTTAAGGACAGCCAGGAATCCTTTAGGTGACAGCCAGCTGGTGAGTGACTTTCAACCTGGGCAGAGGCATCCCATGGCACACAGGGGTCACTGATGCTCCCTAGCTGTGTCCCTTGGGGATGGCTTTTCCTGGGATTTCTTTGACTGGAGGCAGGATTTCTGGGTGCCCCTGCAGGGCTGTGAGCAGCAGCAGGTGCAGTCTCATTGCCATGGCCATGTTGCCCAGGTGCTCCCCTCTGCCCAGCCCTCAGCCCTTCCAGCAGCTCTTTCCCTCAATGTGTCCATTGGAGGAGGTAAAAATCCTCCTAAAAATGATTTCCTACCTGAAGCAGCAAAGTGGATGATGGATGGTTTGCTACCACCAAATTCTTTTTCTTCCAAGCTCTGTTTGAATCAGTCTGTTTGCAAGTGGGGGGGAAGTGACCTCCTCCTGAAAAACCATTTTAACCCAGCCATTTTTCCTGAGAGCCAGATCTGCATGTTTGGGAATGTTTGGGGATCAGATTCCTGGTAAATTTATGGCCCATGGTGAGGTGTTAGGGGCAATTTTTGAGAGCAGTTTCCAGTGCAAATGGGGCATGACAAGGCATGTCAAAAATATGTGGACTTCCAGAAGCTGAACCTGTGGTGTTGACTTAAATCTACTTTTGAAAGTTGAACATAGTCTTTATTTGATAGAGTGGAAATCTTACCTAAAGTGAGAGAATATTTTCTTATTCTCTATTTCAAGGACATACTATTTTAAGATAGCTGTTGTCTGTAATACTCCTTACTTTATTTTACATTTTCTTCCATATATCATAACCAGAAATTTGAAACAGATCACTTGTTCCATTGACACAATTTCTTATTCCCACTGAACCAGAATGCCCAAATTTGTAGTATTCATTTACAATTTCATTCTGTGCTGCTGAAGTGTAATGAATACATGGATGCCTCAGTCAGAGACCCTGATGCCTTGCAAAATAATAATGAAAATTAACCAGCCTAAGCATAAAATGTACTCTTGCCCCTACGTGATCATATTGGTATTAATCAGAAGGAAAAGAAGCTATTAACTGAGTCACAAAGACTATGAAAGAGATTATTCATTTCCAGTGAGTGAGATGCTTGAGTTTTCACAACAAAATTCTTTCATTCTTTCTACCTGCCTGTGAAGGCTTTTTGGCATGGTGACTTGGTCCTCAGCAGCTCTGGGCTCCAGAACTCTCTCAGGATGGGCTGCTTTGCCCTGTGGTTTTGTGTAAAATTTAGCATCACGTTCTGTGTGAAGAAAACATGTTAGTGTCTGTACCATTTCACACTGCATCTCTCTTGCAGTCTCCCTGAACTAAATTTGCTTTGTTTTTATGGCTGGTGGCAGGAGCAGCTGCTGATGTGCCTGGTGCTATAGAAATGAAAAAAATCCCAAATCTGTGCCTGAGAGAACAGATATCTGGCTTGAAAGAGCTCAGGTTTGAAG
Source organism: Toxostoma redivivum (assembly GCA_013397375.1). NCBI lineage: Eukaryota > Metazoa > Chordata > Aves > Passeriformes > Mimidae > Toxostoma > Toxostoma redivivum. Next base: position 152,172 of record VXBI01005979.1, on the reverse strand, counting down.
GGGGATTAGTGCAGTTTAATGAATTATCCTGTGGTGGCTGAGCAGTGTGTGCTGCACCCAGCAGGTGAGTCCAAGGCACGTCAGAGCCTGCCTGCCATGGTTTCCCTGGCTGGGTGTGTGGCTGGCAGTGCCTCCCCAGGGCTCGGGAGGTGGCAGTGTTCCTGTGCCACAGCTTTCTCCCTGCTGCTGCCTCCTCATTCCCTGTGCTGTCTGACAGGAGGGCGTTCTGACTACACAGAAATATACTTTTTATAATCACCTCCAAGAATATTATGACAGGAGATTAATAATCTGTCAGCAGAGTGACTATTTTTAATGGCTATAAATGAAGGCTTTAAAGCAATCCTCACTGTAATCCCATTACTGCTGGAGACATTTGGGGAGCTCAATGTGTGCTGCCTTTGCTCTGCCTTGGTGAGACCTGGGCTGGCACCAGCAACACAAAAGCCTCGGGGCTAAACTGACCTGCTGGGGCATGTAAATGTTTCAGCAACTTTGTTATAAAACATCTTAATTAGCCACAATCTGTCTGTTTGCAGAGATAATATTATGGGTCTGAGGATGGACACCTGGTTTTTAAAGCATGGCAGACTACAATACTGATTTTCCTGTCACATAACATAAAACTTCATCCAGACTCTGCTGAAAATGGAGTTTAAATAGTCTGCAAGGTGAACCTGGAGCATTCCCAGCAATATTTGGGAGCTTTAGATGAGATTTTGCACAGCTGACAAGCCCTTGTTGGTATACAGGCATCCTTGGTAAGACACAGTCTGATCATAGGTACAGGCTTCCTTACCTCTGGATTTCACCTACTTCAGTTTTCATTTGAGAATCTAAAACCTGCTGTTACTAAAGCCCGGGGGAAAAGTGTCTTAGCCTGAGATAAAGCTTTTGAAAAATAATAAATAAAGTCACTCCTTCCTTTATAGAGAAAGCTGTTTAGCTTTCAGCTAAAATTGTGGTGCTTTAGCAAGATACTGAACAGTACAATAAACTGCTTTTTCTTGTGCTGTGTGCCAACACACAATGTGTGTGTTTGAAAGAGGATTATTAAAATATTTTGAATAATCATTGGTAAATGTTACATTGTACATGGCTTAGGTCCAGAACGAGATAAATACTGCAGTTGGCTGTGATTCAGGTAAAGAACATGAATGATTCACAGGGTTGGTGGAAGTGGAGTAAGTAATTCTTTCATCTCGATAATTTTCTCCCTGAAGCAAAGTATCTCACATATGGTGACAGCTTTGTAAAATAGTGTGATGGCCAGTAAGGATGGGGGAGCTCAGAAAAGACCTGCTAAAGCAGATTTGATTTGATATAAAGGATGGAGCCTATCTCTCTGTCCTTTTAAAGTTTTTTGGTTGCTTTTTTTTTTTTTTTTGGTTATTTTCCCCTTTTTCTGTCTTTCTCTCTGTGCTTGTAGAGAACTGTTAGGAAGGAAAGGTAGCTGGCCCAGTACACTAATATATCTGCTTTGATAATTCTGAGAGCTGTTTTATTCAGCATGCAAAGACTTAGAAGAATGTAGTAACTTGTGTAATTTAAAAAAATCCTGAGGGACAATAGCCTGAGGAACAAATGCAGTTTACGTGTCTGGGAAAATATAGCCAGATGTAGCTGTTAAGTAGCTTTCTGGTGTGGCTTTATGTAAAATATCCATGTGATTTGTTTTCAGTTGGCTGTTCTCCAGGCAGAAGAGCCCTGAAATACACTTAGCATGTTTTCAAGCTGCTGCTGTCCAGCACCTTCTCACTTGCTTTAACAATGTCCATAAAGAGCACCTTTTCCTGAGCCAGTCCCATAACCTGATAGGGGTGGGATGTAATCCATGGGGGCATCCTTGCAGTGAGGAAGAGGAGGAGTAGGAGGAAGAAGAATCACTTGTGCTGCTGAACACAGCTACAATTCCTTGGCAGAAGCTGAATCTTCCCAAAGATAAAAAAGGAGGACAGTCCCTGTGCCAGACATGGCAGAAATGGTCAGAAGCTCCTGGTTTATATGGCCATGATCACCTCAAAATTGCTGCCAGACTTGGTACTCTTGACAGAATGTTTAACTTCAGTAGCTGTTCCCACCCTCTTTATGTCTGCTTCTCTTTGTCATTTGGTTCTTGAGATATTCATCCTTCCCTTTTTTTTTTCCTCTTCCCTTTCTTCTCCTGTCCCCCTGCTCTCCTGAGGCCTAATTGCAGTGCCTAATTGGCACAGTGCTTTGTGAGCCTGTAGACTCACATCTCTGCATTTATTCAGCAAAATGTTGCCCATGTGTTTATGAAGATGGTCAGAAACTCTGGTGTTGTTTTTGCAGAGGGAAAGAACTAGAAGAGACACTGGCCTTTAAGCTTATCTTAGCCTATCCTTCTTATTGTCTGCAGTCATGGAATTTTGTGGATGGGGATGAAAGCTGACCTTACTGGAGGGAAAACAATGTTGCTCAGCAAATCCACTTGGAAGCAAGCTCAAAAGCAATTACACTAGGTAAACAAGAAAGGATGTGGTAGATCTTGTCCCTTTTTCTAGCTGGGTACTAAATACAAGGCGGATGGGATTATTTGATTTCACATTCCCCAAATCCTACTGTGTGTTATCTTTGCCAAATGACTGTTATGTAATCTTTAGTGTGCATAAATACATGTTAACAAAAAAAAAAAAAAAAAGA
>VXBI01005979.1:135541-149484 GCA_013397375.1 Toxostoma redivivum | reverse complement strand
AAAAAAAAAAAAAGAAAAAGCAATGAAAACAAAAAAAAAACAAAACCGAAGTGTTGCCATGTGAACATTGTGGTATCAGATTCGTAATTTGTTGTGTTTTGTTTTGTTTGGATTTCTTTCCTGTGAAAGGAATGCCCCTTGGTTTGGATACTGAAGGAACTAATGTTTTTTATCCAGAGTGCAAATTCCTTAAATTTCTAATAATTTCTAATATTTGTCTAAAAGAATGAAGAAAGCTTTGTGTGGTTGATTTTCATCTGAGCTAGTTGCATTCGATTTCCTGGTTTCTATCAGATACCAATAAATTGGTGCAAAATTGAGATTCCCTCTTTCAGAGATTCACCTGTTTTCTGGTATTTGTTTGTCCTTCTGAGCTTTGCCAGCACAGACCATAAAGCTCCCTGTCCCTCCCCTGTTTTAGAGGGCATGGTGAAAACTTCAGCTTGCCACCTTGTCTTCACTGGGTTTCCGAGCAGTCAGCACTAGAGAAGAAATTGTAAAGAGCTGTGCAAAACCCATAATGATTCTTCATTTCACTGCAGCTGCCATCCAGGGGGGCTGTTGTCCCTAAATTCACAGCCCAGATGGTGCTGTGGCTTCTGTCCTGAAGTTTTGAGGCTCTTTAGTACTCCTCATAGCTATTTCTGAAGGAAGTAAATTACGTCCTTTGTAATCAAATGTACAAGAGGAAATCAACTAGATCATTTCTCCTCTCTGCGTTTCAGGGAAAGCAAAGTACTCCAAGAATTTTAAAAAGAGTTGGAAGCACTGATTTCATGCTGTGTGTCTGGTGCATTGTCTATTGAACCAGCACATGCCACTCTGTGTGTCCAACTTGTGCCTGTGACCTGCACTGTGACACAGTGGACATGAAACCACTTCAAAATCTCTCCTTCAAATACCAGCCTGGCCTCATCTCCCCTGTCTGAGGACCCAGGGGTGAACCTAGGGAACAGGAGCATCCATTTTCATGTGGAATTAGGGAATGGTGCCTTAGATTATGTCTTGCATTTCTGACTGTGAGTTTGCTTCTGTTTGTTTAATATATTGAGGTTTAAAGGCTTGCAGAGCTCCCTCTCATCCAGATTTGATTGCACATTCATTGCTCATTGCCTGCTGGCATGCTGCTTGCTGTACAGTGGTGCTATCAGTGATATCCAGTGTAATAAGCACTCCAGGGTAGGAGCTCTGGAATCAGGCCACACAGGTCCAATTTTACACAATTTTTTTGGAAATGATGAGGAGGGAAATGGCACATGCATGAAGCAATGCCACCTTAGGCTTGGGCAATTTTCTAAGGATGCCATGGTGGCCACTCTGCTGTAGGAATGGATGGGGGCTGCAGGTCCATCTCCTACCCTTACAGCCTGGAAAAAACATGAGTATTCAGTGCAGGAATGGCATCTCCATGTGCAGCACTCTCACCATTCACAACTGTGCTGTGCAATTGCATTTCCATTCAGTCCTGCCTGACATTTAGACATTTTGCAATAGGAAATTCTGTAAGATGCCCACGTGCTGTGTGAAGTGGCATCTTTCATTTATTTGACACTGGCATGGTGGCAATTTCATTGCTTAAACTTCTGTTTTCATATTATGAATGAATGTAGAAAAAGGAGACATGGATAATTTTCATATTATGGCCTCCACAATCATAAATAGTTTAATAAAATTGCTTCTAACTGTATTATAAAGCGAGAATGCAGATTTAATAGTGTTCTAAAAAAGAAAAAAAAAAACCTGTGTCTGTTTCAAATCTGTTAGGATGGTTACAGAAGAGGAGAAAGGATTGGAGATGCAGTGTTTCTTAACCTAAGAGTAGTTAGAATGTAGTTAGAGAGAACACTGTAGGTAAAATAGCTATTCAGTCAAAATATTATTTTATCAAAGCTGGAGGGTTTTGCAGAGGCATATTTATTTCTAGGATCTTCTTGCTGAGGACTCCTGGGTCTGCGGCAGAAAGCAGTGCTTTGTGCACTGACCTCTGCTGCAAAGGACTTGTGTTAAAGTCCTTTTTTATGTTCAGATGAAGGGAAAGCAAGAAAAGGAAAAAATGCCTTATAATTTGCAGTCCTTGGGATTATCCAGATCTGCAGAACTTCGTATGTGTTCTTTTAGAAAAAAATGTGCAAATGTATCTTTTCTTCATTTGGCATCTTGGCTTTTACCTTGAAATAAAAATTGTTTCTTTCTGCTTAGCGTGTTTAATGTTCTCTGATCTTGCTGGGGAAGTCTAGAGAGCACTGGGGAATATCTGCAGCACATTCCTGGTACCTGGCAGGGCAGGCAGGGGGTGAGTGGAATGTTCAGCCAATTGTTAGGAAAGATTTGTATTGGCATTTGTTTTAAAGTGTCACCTAGGGGACCAGCCACAGCTTGGATTCAGTGGTGCTATGAGGAGTTCCCCTTTTCTGAGGAATCAGAGCTGTAAAGTAGGTGAGGTAGAAAGTGCCTGGGTTTATAGAGAGGAAAAAGAGATGTGAACTGATCTCCTTGATCTAGATGGGAGCCTGTAATAGAATTAGAGCTGCAGGTCTAGGACTGCCCAAGGTCCAGAGGAGTCCTCCAGCCTCTCCTCAAGCCTGGGGGGTTCCTCTGCCTCCCTCTGTCCCAGGGCAGTGAGGAAGGCAGGTGATGGGTACAGCAGATACTCTGTGTGCTCAAAAACGTGTCTGCTTATGCCAAGTGAGGTAAGGGATGCTGGCTCCTGTAAAGCTCCTAATAAAATGCACCATCTGGGTAGCAACTGTGGTCTCTGTGCCTCATAAACCCTCCCAATCATCAAGGCCTTGTTTCACTGGGTGCTGTGCAAATGAAGAGGTGAGTCTCACCACTCCCCCAGCTCAGGATGTTTTCTGAGCATCATTTTCCTCAGGAGAGGACAAGGCAATGTGTGCAGTGATCCCAAAGTATGAAATGAAAAGTCTTAGCTTGCCACCTCTTACCCCAATTCCTGGTAGTATTTTGTAGGCACTTGCCAGACATTGGAGATGAATACAGAAGGGTGGTATTGTATTAGTATGGCAGTAAACTATGAATATAATGTAATAATAGTTTATATAATAAATGACTGAGTAATACAATAGAAGATAAAGACTCATTCATGAATCCCCAGCCATTTTTAACCCCCAAATAATGATATACTTAGGTTCTTCCACCAAGAAACATGTAGCTATCATCCCCCTTCCTCCCTCAAATTCCTCAGTGTGGAATTCTGCTCCGCTGCAGTTAATGAGACCATCAGTGCTGATGCTGAGATTTCACCCCTGGTACTTTCAGGGTGACTGAGATCTGCAGTGATTTCTATGCAGAGACCTGGAGGAGCTGAGAACTGGGAGGAAAGTCTGTATCCTGTTACCCTCCCTCCTTTCTGTAGGGTGTAAGAGAAACGGCTCCTCAAAATACCAACTCTTCAGATTCATTGGTGCTTTGCTTAACACGAAATAGTCTTGATTTAAGGGATATTGAAGCAGCTGGAGTCAGGTGATTTTTAGACCTTTCTGAATTGTTTCCTAAATGTAATGTAAGTTGCAGTGAGAAATTTACAGCAGCATGAGAGCAGGTATTTCCAAATGCCAGGTTGTGTCTGTAAATTGCCATGTCTGATAATAAAACCACCTGTCAAGTAACAGGCAATCTGAGCCTACTGGTGAATCTGATTTTGCTGTGTGCTTTCTCCTGAGTGAATCACAGAGAGAGCAAAACTAGTGATTCTTTCTTATGTTCTTAACATTTTTTTGGAAATTCAGGTGAAAGGGAACATGAGCTGTGAAGTTAAATGAAACCAGTTAAACACAACTCAAGATTTTAAGCTGTATTGTTAAGCATTCAAATCAGGACTAGGATTTGTTCTTCAAATCTGCTCCTTAACATGGCTATATGTATAAGAAAGAGTAACCTAAAGAAATCTTCCTTTAAATATTTGGTTCACCACATATTGGGTATTATCCTTACTGAACATTTTGAGCAGACATATGGTGTGATGTCTGATGGGCTTTAATTCTTCTAGTTCAGCCATCTGATCTGAAGAAGGAAGCAAAATTATAGCCATAAAACTGTATCCTCTGATTCACCTTCCTGTTCTATTTATGATTTTTGCAACCAGGATGCATAAACTCCATAGTCAGCATTCAGATGGGTGGGTATATAGTTAGCTCATTTCTCTACATGTGCCCTCAGAACAGAATAGTAAATCTGGTTATTTCTGAAAACACTATTCTGCAATATTGTAATTATAATTCTTTCAGCATGTTTGTATTTAAATGTTGTATAGGAGAGGAATGAGGCCATGTTCTTGGAGTGCTATCTCTGAAGGTCATTAGACATCAGTTGTATTAAAATACTGAAAAGACACCAGAGGTGTAAAGCCTCTGACTGGCACTCATCCAAAATGCTTTGCCCATTGTCTGTTATTGCTTAGTCTTCTTCTCACCTGCACACACAGAAAGTTGTAGCAAGGAGAATTTACAACGGGGTGTGTTTTTAATAAATACTGAAGTCTTCCAAAGTGCTTGACTTTAAGAAAGTGTGTGCCTGCCTCTGTGCTTTAATGGTTGCTGAAACATATCCAACTAAATTGCAAAAAGGATACACTTTGACCCTGAAATTCTGCCAGCATCCCACAATATATTTGATGTACAACTTGCCCAGTAAGGTGAGCATTTCTTGCCCAGTAAGGTGAGCATTTGTTTGGCAACTTAATTATTTGGGTTTTTAAATTTTTTTAAACTGAATTTATTTTCACACATATTCAAGCTCAGGCTAGGATAGTTTTGGCATCTCTTCCCTGCAAGGAAAACCAGTGCAGAGCCTCGACTCCCAATAGCTGTGCTTTGGGTAAGAGCAGCTAGAGAGGATCAGCAGCATGGTGAGGTGGCCTCCCTGTGCCTGGTGATTCTGACAGTGTGTGTTAATTACACAAGGCTCTATGTCCTCATAAAAATATTGGTTTCAGCACATTCAGTCCTGGAGACTTTTAGAACAATTGTGTGACACTCAGGGAACAATTAATTTTAGCCTCTGACAACCCCTAGTTATGGGTGGTGATTGTTTCAAGAGGTCTTCAAATTTCCATCAGTGTTTCCACAGTGAAAGCTTGCTCTGTGGTCACATCTCAGTATAAGGAAGGAGAAAAGATTTGGTGTATTTTTTACCTGTGCAGCTGATTTGGCAAAGAACCTCAATGTTTAACTGTGTTTTGGTTAAACTGGTCTTCCCCAGCCAGGCTGAGGCAGATGTTGCAGCACTGTGAATGTCTCTTGCCTGAGCACAGGCAGATCTGGGATGGTGCACAGACTTGATCCCAGCTCTCCAAGCAGCAAGCTGGGTGTCAGCCCCGTTTGGGTGGCTCCCAAAAAGGATGCTCATCTGGGCAGAAGAAACATCAAGAATGTGGCAAACACAGAAAACTGGGGCTGGGGAATTTAACCAGACAGCATCTTGTTTAATCGATAATTACAGTACATCTATGGCCTAATAAAGATCCAGATTGAGCAGAACTGGGAGATGTGCCAGCCTGGGGCAGTGCCAGAGACCAGCCTGTCATTTTAAACCCCATTCTGGTCATTCTTTTCCATGCAACAAAGCACGTCTGCAAATGTTTACGAAATGCTTTGTTGCTGTGGGATGTTACATGTCCTTGCCTTTGGTACATCCTTATTTTCTCTCCTGTGGATAGTGCTTCACCTGGTGCAGTGTACAGCAGGATAGCTTTAGCACTGCTCGATTGCTGCCAAAAGGGTAAATCTGATTTCCCCAGGAGTGTTAGAAAAAGCACAGAGGACACAGCAGACATTCCTGAAGCTCAGTAATTGCACAAAAGTATTTGGGATGTTTATCAAGTATTCTCTTATATCCCCTTCCCCCATCCCCTTTCAACTGCTACTTATCCCAGGCCACATTTGTTGTTAGAATTTACAAAAGAAAATTGATTTTTTCCCCCCTCTTCATGATAAAGCCTGATGATCCAAGTCACCTGAGGAATGTCTATAAAATCACATCAGCTCCAGACATCTGAAGTGGTTCGTGTTTTACTGAGAATGCAAATACTCTTTTGAAACTCTTTTAGTTGTTCCAAGAAGAGATTAATTTGATTAGCTGAGAAACGCTGGCACAGTGGATGTATGTTTGTAATGGGCCACACTGCCATTTCTTGTAGGAAACCTCATGGGCAAGGGACACAGGAGAGGGATTCTTTTAGGAAATTCCTCTAGTAAAGCTGCTAGTCCACCAACTAATAATGTCCCTTGTTCATTAGTCAGACACACCACGAGCTGGGGTGTGCAGAGTGACACTGAAGGCATGTTGACAGAGCTGCTAGAGATTCAAGCTGGTGTGGATGCACAATAAAACAGATAATTTCCTTAAGCTGTTTTTATCAGTAAAGAATGAAATAGCTTTTCCTCTTTTGAGTGACTCCACTTTAATCCAGCTAAGAAACAATGCCAGGTTTATTGGTGTAAAGGGACTTGCTTTGCTCTCTGCATGACTTGTTCCTGTGCTACAAATCAATAAGAACCTGCAATATTTATGTGACATCCCAAAATCCTCCATACAAAAGCTCACTCTGGCAACAAATATATGAAAATTCCCTCTGTTTGATCCATTAGAGCCTTCAGCTGGGAAATGTCAGCAAAAGATGGCTTGGCTGAAACACGACCTGCAGTTTTTCTTGAATGGATGAGACATTGGTGGTGCAAACTATTGAAGCCCTCAGAAAGGTGCAGTTAAAGGGCATTTTTATTTATTTTACAGCATCAACCTCTGTGCCCATAAATGAAGTCATCATTTACAAATGACTTTAACACAGGAACAACCAGCTCCTGCAGCAATTTTCACCTCTAAGAGCTGTAGAAGGTCTGTGTTATTCTCCAGTGGAGTAGCTCTAGGAAAGAAAATGGGAGGTTTCTTTGTTTGGATTCCTTAGGTACAAAACTGGGTTTACTAAATCACTGCCATGTGCTCTGGTAAGATTCTTGTTTTGTCATCTTCTATGTCTATTACTTTATTCTTTCTTTAATTGTGTAAATTAATATTAACTGCTGCCAATTCTATTTTTTTATTGAGACATTCCCAGAAAAGAAGGGGGGTGACAGAAGCCCCTTAATTCTGTGCTCAACTTATCCCATTAGTTCTAACATTGTAAAGTAGTTTTAATCCTAGGTCAAATTCACCAAGCAGCATGTGAAGTATTGCAGAAGAGAGGCCTAATATTCCTGATTGTGCTTTTTACACATAATGTGGGATCTCAATTAAACACAATTTTTTTTTTCAAAAGCTGCTGTGTCACCACTGGTGGGGCAGTGACATTGAGGTTGGTCCAGCCAGGGAGGTACATGGCAAAAATAGAGGGAACAATGAGAATGATCCAGGAAACAAAGGAATTTAATAAGGGTTAAAATAAGAAATGAAAAAGCTGTGAGCTTTGTGATTGTTTATCCAGGACCCTGGAACCAGGAAGTCATGACAATACATAGGGTGAGGTGGAGGGTGCAGGGTCCAACCAATACAGAACCAGAACCATGGAAAGGGCAGCCAGCCAACCATGCATGGAAATGAAGAACATCACCTTATTTGTAACAAACTGATTAACATATTAGCTCCCATCAGGCAACTCTTCTTTCTATTCCCTCACCCTAATGTTAGGATGTTCTCTCTCCTGGCAAGGAGCTCCTCAGGGTCAGAGATTGGTGCTCTCTGCATATACAGGTGAAGCCACTCCCCTGCCCATCCCAGCCAGACTCACTGCAACATTGCTGAACAGACTATTTTTAGATGAAGAATCTGGCACAACCCACTAATTAGAAGTTTATTCTTTGCTGCTGCTAGCCACAGCCTCTTTTTTTCCCCCCTTAACTTTGTTTAAAAGCCAAATAAGTAAATATTGCTGGGCTCTTGCCTTTTTAATCTGAAGATCAAATCATTCCCATGAGGAACTTCTGTCTCTTCTTGTACAGCTGTACTCCTTCATAATCAAGGGCCAGCATTTTAAAGTGGCTGATAAATATTAAGTGCTTTAAATTCTGGGTGCTCGGTATGACATGTTCAAAAGGGCTGATTTTCAGAAAGTCCTCTGACACCCACTATTAAAATCTCAGGCTTTGCTAGCTGGCCACACAGAATTCCTGGCCAAACACCACTACTTTGAAGGGGTGTTTTAAAGCAAGATTCTTTAACAGGAAGGTGGTGTCTTGTGGAAGCGGTGCCATCGGTCTGAATTTACCTTTGGGCCTGTAAAGTAATATGGGAGCTCAAATTCATCTCCTGTGGATCTGCCTCCCTGCTGCCAGTGAGTGAGGGGGAGGATGACCCAGGCACCAGGCTGAAGGCAGTGGTTTTTTGTTGGTGGCAGCACAGACACAGGCAAAGATCCTGAAGGATCCTGTAGAAATCAGCTAGAGTCGAGCTCAGTTAAACCCAGCTTTGATCCTCTTGTTTGATCTGTTTGTGCTCTCCTCAAGCATATGAATCACATAAACCTAGATGTGTGTTTGTTTGCTGCTCTGCTGCTGTTCTTCTGCCATCCCAGAAGCTGGAGGAAGGAAATTACAAACTGCCCCTCATCAAGAGGTGCTGTCAAACAAAACTCCTTTCTGGAAGCAGAGCAGGCTGGGCTCAGAGCATGTCCGTGCCAGTCATGGTCTGATTTACCATCAGCTGCTCAGCCACATGACAGTGACATCAATGAAAGAAATTTGTTTTCAGCCAGCTGACATTCTTCTTTCTGGGCACCTCTCTTTGCAATGCTAAAGATATCTCTTCCAACAGGATCTTCACCTGCACTGCCATGAAAGTTAGCAGAGCTGTGATTTATGCCAGCTGAGCATCTGACCTTTGTAGTCCAACTTGCTGAATTCCCTGGCAGCACTTCAATCCTGAGGGGGCATTCTGCAGCTGCAGAAGATGAAGGGCATTGCTTATGGTCTGTCATAAGGAGTTCAAACCTTTACAGAGAAAAGTCCTTCATTTCAAACATCTCATAATGGAGGCAGCCTCTCAGGGGTGAGGCTCTCTCCTAGTCTCCTGCCATGCCAGTCTAAGGAGGATGGCTCTTAAAAATTATGCCTGAGACAGTTGATGATTTTTCTGCCTGGATGTGGTATGATGAATGCTTTTAATTTGTCATGGAAATTAGTAATTTGAAACGGTTTTGTTTCATAGCTAAGTGGACTCACTCAGTGTGAATCACTATCTGAAAAGCTTCACTTTGTGCACAATGTGAATCTGGAGCAACACTTCATCAACATCTGTAAACTTAATTTAAATAGAGTAAGTCTGGTGTGAATGAATCTGGAATCAAGTCTCATGTCTTCAGACATCTGCAGAGGTCTCAGACCTATCTATGGGAAGCTGTTGAGAGACTGTCCCTGGGTGACTTTAATGCCCCACAGGAGAGTGTCTATGACAGAGTGGCACTACTCATTAGCTGCAGGCTCTGAAGGTGAAATAGATAAAGCAAGAGCAAGGGGAAGCAATCAGGTCTGAAAGCTGTTAGTAGGATGTGTGTGCCTGTGCAGCTGAGGGTGAGAAAGCAGCCTCTGGATTTTCTCTGTGCAGAGACAGAAATTGTTGTGCTGTGAGTGCACAACCCACCTTTAGGCATGAGAGGACAGCACTGTCAGATCCTGCACAGCTTGGCTTCTAAAGGCAGTTAAGTGATGCTGGGTCATAAGCTGGTAATTCAAGTAGCTGTGCATAATTTTTTGTGTTTCCTCTGGGCTGTTTGGTCAGTTCCCACCACCTCAGAGTCCACCACTGTCAGTAGTGGGGTTCAGTTTTCCTGGTCAGTGCAATACAGCTGGAGAGTGTTCCTATTATGTGCCCAGGATTGGTGGCTTCCAACATCTGTGGGGGTCCTTGTTGCTTATTAAAGATATGACTTTTTCCAGATTTCCAGATTTCCCACTATGTTCATGCAAAGGGAGATTTTCCAGTTGCTCCATACTGAGCAGGGAGACAGCCCTTGGAGGATTTATAAGGATGCCCATGGGGATTCTGCTGAAGTGCAAGGGCACAGTTTACTAAGGACTGTGAAAGAAGTGAGAAAAGTAGCTGGTTATCCAAACAAGAGGATGCAAATTTCAAAAATTTGCACATAAGTTTGAAAACATCTACTACTGCTTTATCTCTGCATAGTTTCTTAGCTCCTGCTTGGCCAGATGGCAAGTTGATTAGTAGCCCAAAGAGCTCTTATGCCAAGAGCTTGCTGGAGTAGTGGTGATGTGGATTTGTGTTCCTTTTTTTCTGCCTCTGCCAGGTGCAGCAGTGAAAAGCTGACAGCAAAGCAAAGCATGTGCATATGTCCCGTGCAGAACCCTCAAACTCTGATATTTCTGAAAAAGTAAATGTACATTTCTCTGCTCTGGATGCTGGTGATGAGAGTGTTAACCCTCAGCACTGCTGAGTTAAGACAGGTTTCTGCAGAGTAAAAATTTGCATGTTCTGTCTTTGTTTAGTGCCTTTCCTTTGGAAACCCTCTTTCAGGACCTGGTCATTCATCCAGACAAAATTGGCAAAAACAGTTCTCTTCTCCTCATATCTGGTTGTTTCTCAGCATGAACAGTCGATCTTGATGTTCTCAGGTGATGTCAGCAAATGATAGCAAGCAATGAGAATCAGCTTTTGACCCTGGATTTTGAACTGGTTTTTCTCTGTTTCCATGTTCAATTCCAGGGCTAAGGTAAGCAGCTCTAGGGAAATCAACTTTTCTTGATCTTCATCCCCTTCTTTTAAAAAATTAGGAGGCTCTTGAAGCTTATGATCCTGTAAATGAGAGCACTGCTGAGAATTTGAGTGCACTATTGGCTTTATTAGAGCTAGTCCTGAAAGAAAATTTGCTTAGATGTGTTAGAGTTTGTGTGAACCACCATGCAGTGGGAGAGGCAATACTTCCCAAGTATTTTGATAGCTTGGAAAGAGCCCATAAATGCACCTTTAAGCCATTTAGAAACTTGTAGTCTTTGTTTAGTGTTAGCACACCTTCAGAAGAGTGAATTTCCTGTGCACTGTGTCTGAGAGGACTTAATTCTGGATCCAGTTAAAGGCAGCTGGGAGGAGCTGGCTGAAAATTTCAGCTCAAAAACTGCATGTGTTCCATTCTGTCTGGATATTGCTGACATAAATATGGATCATGAGAGTCTCTACAGCTGTCAGTGTGTTTACCCCGCTGCTAAACCAGTGTGATAAGGCTGCATCTGGTGTCTGTCATGAGTCATATTGCTTAGTTTTTTCATGTCAGTATTTTTTCCTCTTTAGTTTGGTATGACAAACATTTTAACATATGTAATTTATTTTTAAAAAACCCAAGCCTTGAATGCTGAAGAACTAGGTGATTCTGAAGTGTGAGATACAGCAAAACCAGGGTAACTCGTGGCTAAGATACTTCTGATTTTTCTGGGTCATTGTGTTATTAGGAGTTATATGTGTGCTGAAATAAAGCAGGTGTTTAATTCATTTTTACAAAGAGATGGCAGCTTTAGTCTTTAAATACAGTGAAATCTATAACCTCAACAAAGCTGTGAATGGGAGAGTTGGCCAAAAAAAAGCAGAGTTGACTTCTGCAGCTCAGTTTGTAGATGTTATTGACCTAGACTTTAGTAAAGCCTTTGACACGGTGTCACATGGAATTCTCCTGGAGAATCTGCCTGCTCATGGCTTTGACAGGTGCATTGTTTGCTGCTTGGGAAACTGGCTGGATGTCTGGGAGCAGAGTGGTGGGGAATGCTGTCACACCCAGTTTGTGGCCAGTCTCTGGTCCTCTTCAGGGCTCAGCTCTGAGGATCACTGAAGGTGCTTCGAAATTTTGAAGAATTTTTGACTTGAGCTGTGTTGAGCAGCTTGGCAGACACTTGCCCACTCTGTTTAAGCAACAGGGAGAGGAGGTGCAAGCTCAGCTCAGCTTTAAGGAAGAAGCAATTATTGTGTTGGGTTCATGGGAATTAGCAGAAGTTTGCTGCTCTTCGTGTGACCCAACTGGTTCAGTCATTCCTAATAATTCTTCAGTCATTCATAATAATGTTGTGGCTTCTGTTGCTGGGCATGACCCCAAGGATGAATTCTGAAATAATCAGCAGCCAGTGTTTCTTTCCCATTTTGAAGGAGATGGGCTGCAGCATAGGAAGTCAGTGTGTCACCTCTGTCCCCAGCCCTCCCTCTGAGTGCCAGGGCTGCACAAGCAGCAGTCTAGCCCTGTAATTAAACCTCAGCTACTGTGCAGTGCTCAAGAGCACATCCTCCCAGCCCATCAAGAGCCCATCACTCAAGAGAGATGCTATTAATTGCCCATGGAGATGAGCAGGAGGCAATTGCAGCGAGGCATGTCGAGCTCTCTGCTCCCAGCCCACCACAAGTTGCTTTTTCAGGAGGCTGTGTTTAGCCAAGCACTTGTGAGGGGCCAGCTGTAATTTGCACCTCCCTGCATGATTCACAGGTAATGGGATGAGATGTTATGGCAGGGTATTGACCTCTCACTGCCACAGTTGCTCTGGCACTGGCAGTAAACAAATGTTATGGTGATTCTCTCAGAAACACAGAGCAGGGATGCTCAGATGCTATTTTTGACAGCGAATGGCTCACACTGAAAACAACAGATGCTGATTTCAGGAAAATAATAGCATTTTAAGGCAATGGTTTTCTGCAAATTCAGAGAGCTTGGTAGGCTAGAATTAATAAGCTGGTTTTACTGTGGGGTGTGGGTGCACAGCACAGCACAGCAATAGACCTGTTTCGTTGTTGGTTTTCAGCTAAGCCCCTGTTCTTCAGTTATCAGTAAATTGTTTTTGCACAGAAGTATATTAAAAAATGTTGGACTGGCTTTTATGAATGGGCAAAGCTTCGGATGATGAGAGGTTTGTGGTTCATTTATCTTACCAGTTATCCAGTAACCTGCCTGGTGGACAGCCCAGTGTGGTGCCAAGCATGATGTCCTTATCTGCAATTAATAGAGAGGTCATTTTCAGGCCCTTGCAGTCGGAGAACACTGACTGTTCCAGCCCTCTGGCTCAATCTGTAATCTCAGCACTGATTTCAGCTGGGTGAATTTGTGTACTGAAATGTTTCCCTGCCCTGATTCACTATTGCGAGATCTCTGAATCTCAGACATTCCCTGAAGAGCAACGAAAAGCTGAAATGCAAAATTGAACAGGACAGTAGAATACAGAATGAATATATATATATTTTCTTGATAACAACGCGGCAGCAGATGTATTTTTCTGTGCTTTTCTATTAAGATGGGAAATAGACAGAAGACCCATTCTTTTGGGGTTAGGCTCTAAACACACTGCAGGCTGAAAAACTGTTTGGTAATTAAGTTGGAACAAAAGCCAAATATTTTAAAGCTTTTTGTTAGTACAGGAAAAAAGTGTTGTCAGTAAATATTTTTTTGTTTGTACTCATGGTGTGGAAGCCATGTAGCCAGTGATTTTCCAATTTTAACACTGCCTAGTAGGTGAATCTCCCCTTTCCAGGAAATGCCTTCTCCTCCCAGATCTGTTCTATGATGCAACCATTGCATGTAAACAGGTAGAGAACTCATTAAGATGTTTGGGGTCACCAAATAAAGCATTTTTTTTTGTTAATACAAGCCCTGTGTTTTGCAGTCCCTAGTCCTGGAGGTTTCTGATTTGAGAACCCATTCCAGATCCTTGTTGCTTCAACCCCAGAGATGTTTCTCCCTTTTTAATATACAAGTGCCACGTCCTTAAATGCTGATGATAAGACTAAGATCAAAATTAACCCATTCCTCTCACTTCAGTGCTTTGAAAGGTCTCTTGCTGCTCGTGTAGTGAGTTCTCTCTCATCTTGTTTTTGCTGCTGAAAGAGCTTTTATCAGCTGGAGTAATTTCCCCCAGAAGATGTGACATGCTTTGTTTGTTGGGCAGCCCTCACTGTGCATGGGGGGCTCTTTCACCACTCCTCCGGGGCAGCAACTGTTTTACTGCTTAAAA
>VXBI01005979.1:0-135514 GCA_013397375.1 Toxostoma redivivum | reverse complement strand
AAAAGAAAGAAAAAAAAAAAAGAAAAAAAATTAGAGAGAGAGAAGTGTGTGCTTTCTCAGCCCTGCAGATGGCACTGCCTTCCTGGGCTTACCCAGTGCCCTGTCCATGCCCCTGTGGTGGGCTCTGAGCAATCTTCAGTTGCAATAGCTCTTCTGGAAGCTGGATAAATAGTTCAGAAGTTCTGGCTCTGGGATGCTTTTAGTTAACACTGAAAAATAATATGGAAATTGCTCGGAACCTTTCTCTTTACTCCTGTTTAGGTTTTGTTTCCTGGACTTCTGTTCTTTTTGAGGTTTATCTTCAAAGGGTTTTCAACAATTTCACTGTACAGCCATTTTTTTCTCTCTCTGATATCTCCCCATGCCAATTAAATACTGAATTGGCTGCAGAGTCAATTGGCACTTCCTAGGAAGATGCTAGTGGGAAGAGAGGGAGGCAGCTATCCTGTTATCAGTGTTTTCTTGGAGATCCCCTCCTGGGGGAGACATGCCCCCCTGGTAAGGAAAGGGCAGCATCAGTGACATAGGGGTGGAGATCGAGCTCCCATTCTTGTTTTGAGTCCCATTCTTGTTTTGAGTCCCATTGTTGTTTTGGGCTCCCATTCTTGTTTCAGGCTCCATTCTTGTTTCAGGCTCCATTGTTGTTTTGGGCTCACATTGTTGCTGCCCCTTTCCCACTGTGGCAGGAGGGGTTTTTTGCATGTCCTGTTCAGTTCCCAATGATTTTCCTTAGGGTTTGCCCTGAGCTTTTCAGGACATACCTTCCCTATTATGCAGAGGTGGAGCACTGCTGGCTCAGTCTGCAGGGCACTGATGTGAGAGGTTTATTTCCTGGGGTATTTCCAAGGGTTTTCCCAAGGGTTTCCCTTGGGAACCTACTGCCTGGAGCCACCAGTGGCTGGTTGTCCTCTGGGACTCTTATCTTGGGCCTTCCAGACCATTTTTACATCATCTTGTGTCCTATACCAGCTACAGCACACAGAAATGGCTCATTCACAACCTGATGGCATAGAAAATCGCTGACAATTAAATGGAGATCTATTTTTTATGGCTGTTCTTTGGGTTTTTGTGACAGGCCAAATGAATTTGTTTGCTGTTACAGCATTTAATGGAGGCAGATATGTGAGGGATCTGCTATGTTTTCCAAGAATCAAAATAAAACTCAGCATGGGTTGCTTCCTACACATAAATCCTCAGCACCTTCCCTTCAAGGTCCTTCGGGTATTTCATGCCACAGAAATGGTAGGGCTGAGGTGCTGTGTGTCCATTTTCCAGTGTGGAATGGGTGCTTGGAATGCACCATATCCTGGGGCTCTGTTAGCACTCACCACTCTGGAGTATTTGAAAGCAAAGTGTTGAGTCTCTGCTGCCAAAAAGTTTGGCTAAACTGGCTTTTAATGTTGAGAAGTTTAATCTGCAGCTGTATGGGGAAGCTGATGCTTCACTAGTTTTCTTTATTCCTAAGTTGTTTTTTTTTTTAGAGTGGTTTTGTACATTCATAGGTGCAAAGCCTTGTTAGAGACTTTTTTGTCTCCCAGAGACAAGTGATCAATGTACAAAATCAGGCTGGGAACAAAAGGAAATACAATCTCTGCAAGTCCTGAACGCCAAGGAATAGTTAAAAGTCCAGAAGGTAGTCAGGTGTAAACTCAGAAATACACTTAGGTCTGAATGTAATTCTGCTGATGGTACAGCAAGGCAGGTTTTACATGGTTTTACAGGTTTTATATGAGGACTGGCTGAGGAAACACACACACTCTGAGCTCTTGTCTTTGGGCTTTAGCAAATTAAACTCTACATCAAATGGTTGAGATGAGATTAATTAGCACAGCCATCATTCATGTAACTGTATCAGTATCATAAAATGATTTTTAAAATTTCTGTTGGACATGGATCTCATCTAGCTAGTTAGGTTTTTATTAGAGTTGGTCAGGAACTAGAAGTTAAATTGCTCTGCAATCACTGTGCTTTATTCCAAAACTTTTATGACAAACTGAGGTGGGCTGTGTGTCTCTGCCACAGTGGTGTTCTGCAGGATATTGAACCCATGCTCTTTGCTATGCTGATGAAAGAATTTTCTGCTGGGAAGAGAACCATTTCCCCACTAGTTGCTATTATTTTTTAATATTTAAAGCAGTTTTTCTCCTTCCCCCACTCCACTTAATTGTGAAAATAACCACACCATTAAAACTGCAGTTCCCTTTCTTCCTCCAGACTAAAAGGCAACAGCTCACACAGAAGATGTCAGTCTGAATGGGGGCAGTCTGACAGAGCAAAAACCAAACTTGAACATCACCATACAGAAGGAAAATTCTGAGTAACAGCAATGATCAGTGAATATTTTCTACACAGATTTGTGGTCAAAAACTGGAATATTTTAGTTGCTTTGGCCTCACAAAAAAAAAAAAAACGCTCTTCAAATACTTTTGTTGTAGTTTTTGAGAATTTCTGAGCATTAGAATGCAGAGATACAGAGGGAGGGTAATGAGTGAAAAAGAGATGGTTCTCTTCCCTGCAGAAAATTCTGTCATCACCATAGCAAAGAGCATGGGTTCAATATCCTGCAGAACACCACTGTGGCAGAGACACACAGCCCACCTCAGTTTGTCAAACATATGTGAAGTTTTGGAATAAAGCACAGTGATTGCAGAGCAATCTAACTTCTAGTTCCTGACCAACTCTAATAAAAAAATAGTAGCTACATGAGTAGCTTTCTTTTTAATTCTTTCCATGTTCCTCATCTGGGAGACTTTTGCATGTGGGCAAATGCCAGGTATTGATGGTGGTGCCACAGGCAGAGATTTTCTTTCCTGGTGCTGAGCTAAATGCAAGCAAAAATAGCTTTAAAGGGTAACAAGGGCCATGCTCTGGTTTTATATCTGCTTAAAATCTTGACTTACAAACCAGTTCCTATTACATGCCTCTCTAAATATTAGGTTTTTTTTCAAAACTGTCATTTGAAGTTTTTGACTTACCACTGCTGTCACGAAAGCAGAATTGAATCTAGCATTTCCTGATTTTTATCAGCTATTCCTGCTTGGTTACAGTGCATGATTCATATTGATCTTGTGGTAATAATACTAACAATTGTTCTGATTTTGCATCTGGAGAGACATTTATCTTTTAACCTGTAGCTCTAATTTTCTGTAAAGCAACACATCCAGGTTTGTATATTCACATTGCAGTTATACATTTTATTTTTTACCAGTTATTTTAATTGGGAATATTGAGCAAGGTGCAGGTTTTCTGTTGTTCAACTTTTCACTCTGCTCTTGTCTGATAATGTTTGTGAGGGCTAATGGATATCAATATCCATTAGGGTAGGGCTGTGAGAGATGGATGGGGTAGAATCTTTTGACAGCCTAGATCTTCATCTCTCAGGACTATATTATCATTTAGATTTTATTGCATTTATATTTCACTTGATATTGTATTTGAGTCAGCTATTTAATGAGGATATTGATTATTAGCTTTACAGACCTATCAAAAAGGGAGGAGAGAGAAAAAATGCAATAAATTTATATTAGTTCATCCTGTGCCAAGATGTTTAATCAGATGGGTTCTCAGCATTGAATTTGACCTGAGATTAGGAAAGTTGCCAGAAAAAAAAATAAAAAAAGGTGGTTAGGAAAATGCTCATTTACCCCCTCTGATGCCAGGGCAGGAAGTTCCTGGGAAACAGAGGGAATGGAGCAGCTGCAGAGGAGGATGATCAGACCCTTCCCTTTGAAGAAAATAGCATTGAACACAGGGAGTATTTAAATTAATGGTTTTGGGTTGTGTGTTTGGGAGTGGTATGTGCTTTTGTAATTTCTGGTTTTGTTCTTGTTTGTTTGTTTTTTTTTTTTAGAAGGAGTACAACTTCCTGAAATCCTAGGTAGTGTAAAGTGCAGCAACCCTGGAGCAGTGGGAGTCAAGACTTACTGATCCAGAGTTTCCAGAGGCACAGGTCCCCTATTAATCAATGACAGATTGATTTCAGAGCATCTCTGGCTCCATTACAAGTGCACAGATCTTTGGATTTTTAATGGTGGCAAAAAAACCAACCCAGTTCATGAGTGGTTTAGCTCTTCTCCTTACACTGTTAGAGGAAGCTGTCGAGCGAGGATCCTCCAGAAAGAAATTTGGGTCTGTGAATAATTTTCAGAAAGAAACTAATTTCTGCTAACCAACAGTGGAAGTAGCCTAAAGGAAAGCATCCTCAGGCCAAGAGAGCTCTCCCCACAGCCACCTTCTCCTGCTGTTTATTGTAATTATTTTCCTCTTCCTTTCATGAGCAGTTTTACCACTGAAGAACAGAGCAGACTCACTGGGTGTCAGTTCAGTGGAGTCACTTTTCATACTTTTGTTAAGTGTTTTGCTGCCAGGGAGAAGTTCAGATCTTTCCCAAAGGGAATTAAGCTTAAATTGTTCTGATTCTCCCTTCACATAAGGTGCCAGTGACATCTGCTGATCCCAACCACTGATTTGTTCTTGTAAGTGTTGATCGCAAAACTGAGATTTCTCCTTAGTTTAGTCCCTTCTTTTGTTCATTAAACACAAGTGGCCATTTGACAGAGACCTTCAGGAAATGTCACTGGGTGTGTGGTTGTGAGTTCAGCAAAAATTCCCTCTCTTCTTTTTCAGGAAATGAAAACTTGAACAAATCATTGAGCACAGTCTCATTTTCCTTAGCACTCACTTCCCAGCTTAAGCTGAGAAGCTGAAAGGGGAGAAAGAAAGATGGAGAGAACTTTTTACAAGGGCATGTAGGGACAGGGAAGGAGGGGAATGGCTTCAAAATGACAGCAAGTGGGTTTAAATTAGATATTAGAAGAAATTCTTCCCTGTGAGGGTGCTGAGGCCCTGGCACAGGGTGCCCAGAGAAGCTGTGGCAGCCCCTGGATCCCTGGAAGTGTCCAAGGCCAGGTTGGACAGGGCTTGGAGCAACCTGGGATAGTGGAAGTGTCCCTGCCCATGGCAGGGGGTGGGACTGGATGGATTTAAGTTCCCTTCCACCCCAAACCACTCCATGATTCTATAATTCCTTGTCTGAGGGAAACATGAAGCTGGTGTCACAGACAGGTGGTTACTCACTGGCTTGTAGAGGAACTTAAATCAGGTTTTTCATCTGAGTCTAAAAATGCTTCTTTAATTAAAGTATTCCAGGGCAATTTTTGACATCTGTAAAGGCATTTCCTGCTTGCAAGAGATACTTAATGTAATGTGCTATTTCTAAGTACAGCAAAATTCACTGCAGGCAAGTCTTCCTTAACTTACAAAAGGATTGTGTTCTTTTAAAACCTTTCATTTCTGTCTACACTAGAAAAAAAATAAAATCCATCTCTTAAAACTGCACTGTATTTTAGAAGAATACTCTGTCATTTATAATACTTTGAAAGCCCTATTATTGACTCATAGATATTCTCTATTAAGATATTAAACGGTGGAGCCTGTCTGAAAAAGTCACTGGGAGAGATCCAAGAGTTCTGAGTATTGAGATGTGTCAGTGTAACTGGGGTTATGTGGTGGTCACTGTAATCCTGATCCATCACAGGGTTCTTGGTGACAGCAATCCAGTTCCCACATGAAAACAAGCAATATTTCAGTGATACCAGAACCCTGAGCCCCTGGGAATTTTATAAGGTTTAGTGAGTTCAAAAGTCAGCATCTGTTCTGCCTAATTATTCCATAATAATTAGTGATGCAAATTACACTTGGGGAGGATCTTCCCTGTGCTTTTAGAAATTAACAAGTAGAAGACTAGAGCCCTCAGAGCTGAGGTTCAGTCCTCAGTGAGGTGATTATGCAGTTATGTTAGTAGGGATTACAAGGAGAGAGCCAGCTGCTTCTGCCACTCCTGATAACACAGGAAAATTGTATTTTCTACTTGGTGTGATTTTTCAAGACAAAATGCAAAGTATTATCTGATGCATCAGTGATTTACAGCTGAGCAAATCTATAAAGACTAAATAAATTATCATTTTTGTTTTAAACCCAGATTCCCCCAGAAATGTTTATTGGTTTGCCATTAAATCAGCCAATTAGGATGATTTCAGATGGAATTCATTTCCAGTTGGTTGACAAGGTTCCTCTGATAATTCTCTTTTCAGTGATCTTATCTCACATGATGTCTGTCAAACCTGGCTGCACGGGAGGATTTGGGCCTTGTGATTTCCACTTTTTCTCTGTATGTTTATCTCAGCTGAACATTCTTCTTGTAAGATTGAAAATAATTATTATTTTTTTTCACTTACAGTAATTATACCTTGAGAGATTGTGAGTCATTCAGGAGAGGATTTATGTTCTCTGGCAAAAGTTATCCTTAGGCAGTACCAAGTCAGAATAACAAGGGCAACGCTGGGAGAACAATTGCTCTGGATTGTGAAATAAAGAAACTTTGTGCTCCTGTTGTTCCTGTTCCCAAGAAGGCTTTGGTTTTGTGCTAAAATTTCCAGATGGGTATCTGCACTGTCCTGTCCCCAGCATCATGGCCAAATATTTCTCTTTTTCAGAGGCTTAGTCATACCAGGCCACCTCTCAAGACCCTTTTACTGCCTCTCTCTTTAAAATTGCCTCTCAGGAACAGGTAAAATGTGATTAACCCCAGAAATGATAAACTGTCTAAATTACATCAGGAAATTTCATGTTCATGCAATAGTTTAAGCATTTTTTTTACTTCCTTGTTGAACTTTGTGTGGATGCCTTCAGGCCACTCCTCAAGCTTCTCAAATTTGGTCATTTCTGCAGGAATCTGTGATGAGATGAGGTGTGAAACCTGTGCAAAATCATGTGATGCCATGTATTTCTATCTTAATTGATTGAGGGCAGCCACAGCCACCTACATGTGTGCAAAAAAATCACATTACTTATTGTCATGTAGGATGCAGGGGTGGGTAAAATGGCAGGGAAATAATTTTCAGTGTTTATTTTGAACTTGTGGTGGTACATCCTTGTGCCAAAATAAATCCCACCTTTGTGCTGGAAATCTGCTGGCTATTTGGCTTGTTTGAAGTACATCTTAGCACCATGCCTGGTGAATTATGAGCCAAAAAAACTATAGAAAAGCTAGTGGCTGTTACTGGATGTCCTCCAAAAATGGGAACCATTAATTTAAAAAGAAATAAAGAGAAGTGGAGACCCCCTCCTTTGACTTCCTAAAATTACTGGGCAGGTTTTGAGCTGCTGGGTCTGCTCTGCACTCCTCTTGTTTTTGGACCAAGGGTTTCATCCAGGACCTGAGGAATCCTGACAAAAATAAACACCATTCAAACTTTCAGTGTGAAATAGCAGATACGGTTTAGATGAGTCAACACTTTCTGACAAAAGCAAAATATGGTCAGGAAATCCCTGACCTGATCTAAACCTTACCAGAGTCTTGGTCAGTGTGTAAATTTTCTACACTGAAGAGTTATAAATCATCATATTATTACAGACATTGAAAAATTCTGCTCTCCTGATGCAGAAACAGTGCTCCCATCTCTTCCAATTAATTTTCATCCGTGTTCCCCTAGTAAGTGATGTTTTAAATCTCCTTCTCCTGAATTCCTGTGAATATTAGCTTGGTTTGTCTCACTTTTCTGCATCATCTGCCTCTTACCATGCTGATGATTTATTTCCACATGTGAATCCTGTGATGTTTTCCCTCTTGTTGCTTGCTGCTGGCTGGTTTTGTTGCATAATTAATTGCAGAGGTATTTATTAAAAGGGGGTTTTCTTTCGAGAGGGTCCAGCCTTTGCTGTCCCTGCTGCTGTTGCAGTGAAGTGCTCTTCCAGAATTAACTGTTAAGTGGGGATTTAAATTAAGCTGCTGGACTAGCAGATAAATGAATTTGTCACACATGTAATTGCTAGGCAAAGTGGCTACAACTTTAGCTATTTTCATTGGCCTATTATTGTAGCTTTCCATTGCTAAAGTAATAAATCTTTTATTTTCTGTAGGAAGAGCTATGTGCCTTTGAGAGGGAGGGGGGGAGCTACTGCACGTGCAGTAAGGTGGGTTTTTGGGAGGGGTCTGAGCCATTCTGTATAGCAGAGCTTTGGGAAGAAATGGCAGAAAACACAGTCAATACCTTTAAAAAGTATTGCCAAGCTTTCATTCCCCCCCCCTCCAAAATAATTCTTAATGCTCGTTTCCCTTTAAAAGGCACTACGTGGGTGTTTGATAATTTTCTTTATTATAGAGCATCCAAGGAGCTTGCTCATATTCCAGATGACTGGAGCTCAGAAGGGAGATGGGAACAGTTTGGTACATGCTTTTGATGCATTCTTCAGATGGCTCTGTGTAACCTGAGCTGTTATTTTGTGGGTAATTGGAGCACTCAATAGTACTTGCTTTGGTACATCAGCTGGATGTTTTGATTAGCTAAAATTTTCATTTGGGGAAAATGCAAGATTAGAAATTAAAGTTTTATTAACTGTGCCCACGGCAGAAAGTCATCAGAGTTTCAAGTATGTCTCTAGAGCCTGAGAAGCTATAAATCATTCAAGCTCGTTAGAAAGTTGCCTAAACTCCTTTGTTTACTATCTTAAAATTCTCTATTATGCAGTATTTCATTCTATATATAAAATCCCTACAACTCATTATTATTATTATTATTATTATTATTATGAGAGAGAGGTGCAGATCCCTGGAATTGCTTGCTCTGTTTTCATGGAAGAAACTTTTGAGATATTACATGAAGGATAAATATTGCACATTAAAAAAACAGCAACAGAAACACCAAAGCAAAAAACCTCGTGGCATCTTTTGACAAAGCTTCATGGGCCATTCAATCCCTCCAAAATATGATGGGGAAGTGATGGAAACCCCATGTGTAGTAAATTAAAGTACTCTAAGGTATCTCTGGTGGTCACTCATAATGTCCTCTTCTGAAAATACTGACCTCAGTATTAACTTTACTGTAAAATTTGTAAGTAGCACTGACAAAGGAACCCTATGCAGGGCTGAAATTTCTGCTTTTAATTTAGGAAAAATAATATACCGTAGGCTTTGAGCAGGTCATGCACAGTTGCAGCTCCAATTCAATTTAAGCAAAAGGGTTTGGTCTTTCTGCAATTTCCCAATATTGCAATTTTCCCAGAAATATTAGCAGATAAAGATAAAGAAATTTTAGCTATTCCTCTGTGGCACCCTCAGTACTGATTCCAGGCTCTTCCTGAAATGTTAATTTATCATCCTCAGTGCTGTATTCCTGCAGCCTGTTCCCTGAAGGGGATTCAGATTGCCTCCTCAGTATCAGATTATTTTCTGATCACATTTCTCATATTAGGAAAGCCATGAGACCAGTAGTGATCATTTTACAATTTAGCTTTATCTAGTCATCTTTAGCAGGTCATATGATATATCAACTCATTTTTGCTTTGATGAGGGAAAAAGCTTACCAAGACATTTAGCACACAGTAGTTTGTATACAAAGAAAATCAGTCTCTCAAAGCATCTAAATAAAACACTGCCTCTTTGCCTAAAAAAACAGATATTCCTGCAATCAAGGGCATGGGATGATGTTTACTGATGTGTCTACTTTGCTGGACCTTTTCATGCTAATCTAGTGTTAGATTACCTTTCTGAAACTGCTAATAAAATCTGTTACATTGGCTTGCTCAGGCTGAGGCTGCAGGGCTTTAGAGATGAGATTTCTATCCACTGACAGATCATGGCTGGCTGAAAACTCAAAGCAGAGACTTTTCTGCATCAGGTGTGAAACACCCTCCCCTCCTAATCCTGCCAAAGGACACGGGAATGCAGAGATGTGGAAAATGCTTGTTTATTCCACAGAAGGTATTTCAGCTGGGGATGAGGGCAAGGGAAATATATATTCTTAAGCTACAGGCAATTGTGATAAGGCTGTAAATATGCTTTTTGGAACCCAGGGAGTGTAGATTTTAGGGTGGTAAAACCTAAGATCCTGATTTCTTCCCAGCCCTGCTACTTTTATTGATGAAAGCAGTCCAGAGAATTCAAGAACACCTAATGGTTCTCAGTGGTGAGGGGCTTGACAGGAGATGTTCAAGCTGGTATCAATCCTTTCATGTCCCGGTGTAATTATGGCTATTAAATTTTTGGGGAGAGTACTGGAAGAGTTAGTGAGCAAAACAGCCCTGGAGAATATGTGTCCTACATGGCAACAAGTCTGGTAGACTGAGATTTTCCAAGAATCCAGTGACCCATCAGAGTGCTGTGCTGATGTTATTAATGGAGTTACTCTATTGCATTTATTGCCCAAATGTCTTCACTTTTAACAAAAGACAAACTGGTTTACAACTATTGGTATTCATATGAATGATTCCTTTGGAAAACACATTCCTTTGTGTAGGGAGCCTTTGGGGGTCTTCACTGTTTTGGATGTATAGTACTGGCTAGTGCCCAGCAGGAATGCAGTTTGGAAGGAAGCTTGAGTTTCATTTTTCACAGCACTGTGTCTTGAGTAACCCTTGAAATCTGGGCACTGGTGGAGGAGATAAAACATCTCCCATAGAGAAATTCAGAGACCATGCTGGCTTTACTGGCTTTGTTCTTTCTGTAGTGCCACGTGAAACAGGAAACCAGCAGGACACAAAGCCTTCTATTCCTGCTTTCAAAGTAACAAATCCACTTCCTTCTGCTTCAGACAGATGAGCTGCTCATCCAGGCTCTCCCTATCATCACTGCTAAGGAAGAGGCATTCCTGCAGCACGATCCATGGGAGCAGTTTGGCATGCTGGCACGAGGAAGAGGTGGGATGAGCTGCTTCCCTCTGCCATCTGCAAAGGGAGGCTCTCCCTGCCTGCTGCAGAAGTAGGTGCCTGATTTTCACTGACAGAGAACCTAGCCCATATGTTCAGCTGCTTCCCTGATCATCTTAGCTGGCCCTCCTAAAGAAAAAGTCTTTTTCTGAGTAAAACACTGTCTGTGGTGTTTGGCAGCTGAGCAGTGTGGAAGCACAAAGCCTGGTGCAGAGATGTAATCTGTCCTCCAGCTCAGAACAGGCAATTCCCAGATGAAAAGCTCTGTGTTTCCAAGGGAAGCTCCTGTTGGAAGAACTGCTTGTTGATGCCTTTCCAGAAGCAGTGGACTCTGCAAGGGGTGAGTTACACTTTTCCAGGCTTGCTGAGATGTGGGTTCCTTTCCACTGCTCATAGAAGAAGACAGCAATTTCCTTTCAAGAGTGGGTGTCAATAAAAAAAATGGGCCTTGACTTCCTACCTGTCTGCCTTTGTTGCAGTAAGGATTGGCTCTGCACCTGGCTGCCTTCTGCCACACCTTTTCCTTCAGCTGCCTCACCCCTCTCCTGCAACATTTCCCCAGATTTTCAGACATACATCTACCTATGAGGCTAATGGGAGAAAAATGAAGAGTGACTTAAAGGCACCATCTGAAAAGAAGGGTGAAACAACTCTGCTTATACAGGGGAAAAATATTAAGAGTTGGCTAAAAAAAGAACCTGATGAGATGAAATGAAGAGAAACTAGAAAACAGCAAGCTGATGGTAGACTGGATGGTCATTTTTTGTACTTGAAAACTCTTACAAATACCAGTGACCCTTAAAAGATCTCTGATTGATTGGACAACTCTGGCTAAGTGGGGAACATAGCAGTATATTTTTCATATAGACATGTCCTAGAGACAGTCCTGCTAGTAAAGTCTCAGTAGCATCTTTGATAGCTTTTTCCTCACCTTTTTGCATTCCTATGACATATTTTGCAGGCTGGGAAAGGAGGAATAACAAAAATCAAGCCAAGGGAGGTCTAAAAACCTCACCCCATCAAGTACATTCTCTGCTGTGTGAATTGTCAGGAAAGGTTTAGATATTGGCATAGACTTCTCTCCTGGAGGCAGGACAGTCAGGCAACTGAATTATCCATAAATTTTCCTGTCATTCATCTGCCAGAAGTATTTTTCAGAAATGCTGCTGTTCCATCCAAGTACTCCCCTTTTGTAATCGAATGATGATTTATTATCCAAGCAATGAAGAAAAATATATTACCTTGGCATTTTTGAATGTGTAATGATATGTAAGCCATAATAATGAATCACTCCTTTCCCTCCCCTGCCCTTCTCATGTATATTTTATATGTAAATTTCCATTTCTGTCCTCCGAAGTTCTCTCTCACAAAGGGGAATTCCAAGTTTCGGTGTTGGAGAGTTTGAGATGCCTGAGTTAAAGAACAAAAAAACCAAACAAACAGAGCCATGTGCCTTTCAGCTCTTCACTCCCACATTTCCTTGCTCTCCCCATGCTGGGTCTTCTTGTCAGAGCGATCTCTGTCTGTGACTCCTTGCAGTTGTGTTTCTGTATAAACACAGAAATGTGTATATATAGAGAGAGATAGATATGTGTATAATGTATATGAAATAAATATAAATGTACTGAATGTTTGGATGAAGGTCTGCCCAAGTCTGAGCACAGGCTAAGGCAAGCCAAGGTCCTTGACCCCTTTGCTTCCAGTGCTTGGCTCAAAAAGGACTAATGCAAAACCAGAGGTGCTCCATTCCCTGCAGGTTGTTGTGGTGAGAGGAGCTTGGGGTGATCCCCAGGACAGCAGTGTTATGTGTCTTAAAGTCTTTTTCTCCATATTTGTAGGTTTTGCTTATATTAAATTAACTCCTGTGTATGTGCTGCCTTCAGGTGTTGAAGGGGCCATTCACTTAAGAGCTGGGTTCGATGATTCTTGTTGAATCCAACTCAGAATATTCTTCTGATTTCTGCGAAAAGAGGCTTGGCAGTCATGATGCCTGTCTTTGCCTGCAGGGTTATTTCTTTCCCTCTAATGCATTGCTCCTTCTGGACCCATTTTGGGAGACAAGCATGCTGCAGAGCCATTACAAAGGAAGAAATTGGTCTCAAATAACTTGGCAAGTGCTCGAGTTTTATTCAGTGGTGTGGCCATGGCCAGTGCTGTGCTCTGTCAGATGGGCTGGGTCAAGACCACTTTCATGACAGTCAGAGATGACACCAGTAAAAGAACACCTGATTTCCCTGCCACATGCTCCCTAAAAAAACTCTCCTGCTGTTTGCCAGGGAATCCTCTAACTAGGCTTGTGCTTATTTTCTTAGACTTTTTTTGCAGGGATTTATTTACAAGCTTCCACAGTTGGTTACTGTTATTTTTTCTTGAAATGCAGTACATTCTTTTAGGCTGGAAATGTCAAAAGAGCTTTGTGGCAGTTAGAGACCCAGACCTACTGAAATTCAGGAGGACCTGTTTGTCTAGCACACAGAAATTTCATTGAAAATCCCCTGCTAGACCTTTTGCTCTGCTTGGTATATTCAAAGCATGTCACAGACAAAAAAAATGTTGCCCTTAATAGCTGTAGGGATCAATCTCACAGTTTTAGACACACTGTAAAATTCCCATCAGTAAGGATAGACACTGCAACAGGCTGCATCCTCTGGGGCTACATGTGGTTCTGAAGGGATTAATAAACACACACTCCTTCTGTGAGTGCTGCAACCAGGCAGTAATGCACAAGTGGCTCAAATAAGTAAGAGTTCAGCCCAAGGCAGACTTTTCAGGGTCTGGACCTGAACCCTCAGAGGCACTCATCTCACTTGAGACTAAGTTGGTCTTTAGCAAAATGAAGATGTTGATGGGAAAACACAGAGCTTTGTCCATTCTTGCAGGCTGCATTTGCATTTGAATGCATTTTATTCTTTTCATTCTCAAGTCTTACATAAACATGGTGTTTTCCTTGTGTTACCGTACCCCTCCCAGACTCCTGGAATTTAATTCCATTGTCACCAAAATGACCCCCAACAAAGGACAAAAATCCTGTTTACACTAGTGAAAGAATTTTGCAAAAACTTGTGGAAGAATTTGATTTTTCCACTGAAAAATTCCTTGACTGGCATCATTAAAAACATAGGCATGATTCTCTCTGTTTCTTTGTTGTTAAAATGCAGCTGAACAATAAGGGAGGCAGTGGTTGGTAAAGCCCAGAGAAGGAACTTACTAAAAACAGTTTAAAAGACTTACCTTAGGGGTTTTCATTCTCCAGAGGTGAATCCAAATGACAGTGAAATTTTTTATTTGAGCTGCAAGGTGTCATTCCTGACATTTCTGCAGGCTGGGATGTGTGTTTGTTAGGCAGGACCTGAGATGGGAGATGATAACACAGAGTCCCCTGCAGTGGCTGGTGCCATGAGGGCACACCAGAAATATCCTTACAGATGGTAATAAACCCAAGGGCAGGTGCTTGCCTTTGGTTCTGCTGCAGTTCCTTTTGCTCTTACACTGTCTTGGGCAGAATTTGGTGCCCTTGGACCCCTGCAGCAATGCCTGTGCTCTGATTGCTTCCCATTCTCTGAGTTAGGACGTGAATATGTGAACTTAAACTTGAATTTGAAGCAACACAGAAAAGGCAGAAGGAAATTTTTTCTAGGCATAATAGACTTTAGACACATGATATCTAAAGCACAGTAATTACAGCTTCATGGTCACAATATGAAATCTACTGAGGTATCTCAGCTGCAGCCCCTCATTAAGTTGCTATTTAATCTGGAGGTTTGTCATGGAAACTCCACGTCAACTCCAGCTCTAAGGAGGAAGGCTCTCTTTTGAGGAACAGGCTGATTTGTGTAGGCTTGCTAAACTTAATGCCAAATTCTTCCTGCTAGTTGCTAGTGAATAAATAAAAAAATAAATTAAAAAAAAAAAGTAAAAGGAAATTAGTCCTTCCCAGGGTTCTGGTCAACTCCACGTGATACAGCCCAGGTGATTGGGGGTCTTAGTGGACTGACCTCACAGAAAATTGAAGAGCTGGGAGAGTCAAGACCAGCCCTGCCTGATAAGACAAGGCCTGCTGACTCTGCTGAGCCAAATGTTTGAGCTGCACATGCTAAGCTAACAGACTATGGTATTTACAAGGCTTCACTAAACACTTAAATCTATTTCGTGGACAAAAGGATTTTAAGTTAATTTATTTTGTTGAGAGAATAATTTAAGCAAGTTAGCATTTTGTTGACAGAATTATGATGAAATTCATATTGCCTACATAACTGATTGGACAGTTAGCTGAATGCATTTCCCCACTGAATGAAGTATGTGCCAGGACTGTTAAACAGAGTCTCCTCCATGGTTTTAAGACAGTTTGTCAACAAAATGAATACAAAATCCTTTTGTCTACAAAATGAACTTAGGTGTTAATTGTTTGTCCATAAAGAGTGCAAGGCCAAATGATTCTCTGTTGAACACTGATAAAAATATAGGAGGGAATAGGGGGGTGTGTGTACAAAACCACACAGAGCTGTGTACCTTGCTTTGTTGCCAGAGTCCAAATGCCACAAACTGAGTGCCTGGCAGGGGACAGTCCCTGATCTAAGCTGGGATAGCACATGGCTGGGATACCATGTTCATGTTGAGAGCATCACAAGGAATTAATTGGTGTAGAAAGGCAACACAGGGGGCCTGGAAAGCTGTCAGTGCTGTTTCTAGCAGGGATTCCAGCCCTCCCACCACCAGGGCTGGTCACAGTCCTGCTTGGCACTGGACAAGCACGTGTGGGATGCAGGGGTTTTCTGGCCCTGGGGAATTTTGTCCCAAATAGTCATGGCAGAAGAGGAGCAGAGGGAGGATGTGCTGCAATGCAGGTTATGATAGCTGGAAGCTGAGGCTTAATTTGTTTCCAGTCCAATGGGTAAACACCTCTTGCAGACCAGGAATTCATCTGGGTTTTCTTGAAGATGTTAATCCCCCTCTTCTTCTGGACAGATGCTTGTTAAAGTGGAGCAACGTGAGCTCTCTGCCTGTACAAGATATTTCACTTAACCCTTGATTTTAACCACAATAGAACTTATCCAAAGCCCACTGATAGCTTCATTTCCTATTGTAATTTTTCCTTCTTTTCTCATATTTTTGCAGGCACACTGTGATTGTAAGGGCTTAGTTTAGAAGAGAGCAACTGGGGTGTCACGTCTGAGCACCTCTAAGATCATAATAAAAAAAAACTTGTGAGTATTATTCTGAAAATATTGTACTTTTGGAGCAGTCTCTGCTTAACAATAAATATCTGGAAAGAAAGAAGAAAGAAGAAATATTCTCGTTAAATATGTCATAAAGTTGCATAAAGGAAAATATTTTTTCACTTTTCTCACTATTCTTTTGTGCTTCTAGGAGCATAAAGTCAGTCGGGGGTAGGAAAAATACGAAATAAAGCTATGAAGAAATGTGATAGTTTCACATTGCAAAACAAAATTTCAACCCTCTAATATGCTTTTGTGTTCATCAAACCTCCGAGTTAATTTATACTGCTCAATGTAGCCTGGTTTTCAGCTCTGCTAATTGTCAACAGAGCCCAAAAAAGAGAAAAGCCACCCATTTTCAGCTGTGAGTGAAATTTCAGAGTGTTGGTGTCACTGGCAGAGAGCTGAGATTATGGAGAGATGAGGTTAGAGGAACAGAAGCAGTTTCTCCTACTGCCATTTGTCATTTACAGGGGCAGAATCCTCTGTTTTCTGCGTGCCTGAGAAGGAGCAGCAGTGGGGTTTTGCAGTTTTATTATGCCATTTATTTTAATTATGCCATTTATTCCCAGTGTTTTGGTTGAGCACATCCATGGTGTCTTTGGAAGAGCCACGATTGCTCTTGTTGCCAAAGGTAAAGCAAATTCAACGTGTCAGACTCAACAGTCTCTAATGACTGCAGCATATGTTGCTGCTTCCCAGGCCACAGGGTGTTCAGTACATCTGTTACTCCTCCAGGATCCAATTCCCTCTGTCAGTGCTGGGATCCCTGTGCCCTTAGCTCCAGAGGGATTGTGCTGAGAAACCTCGGGACAATTAGGCTGCAACTGGGTACCACAGCATGGTAATCTGTAACATATCAATGATGTAAGTATCTTGCAGAAATCCCAAGCTGGAAATAAAAAAAGTTGCAAATTGCACATTGCTGTGTTAACGTGGGTTCCTAAGGCACTCACTAGGGTGTATAAATTGTCCAGGCAATAAAAACCTGCAGTGTCAGTGCTGAGGGATCTCTCAAAATCCAGGGCTGTGAAATGGAATCTGTACCTGTGGTGTGAGGTGTCTGTAAATCTGGGCAGTGTGCTCGGAATGTGAAGGCAGGAGAGCTGCTGAAAACAAAGTGAGCATCAAAGGCTTTGGTCATGTCTGTGTTTCAGATGCCACTCCACTGCTCACCAGCTCTCATCTTTGCCTTCCTCCCAGCAGATGACATTGCATTTTCATCTTACCTGGTCACACCTGCACTGTAGGCATTCAAAGTCACACCTATTCATAAAACTGATTTTGCAGCCTAATAACTATTCAAGGCCGGGGAGAGGACAGTGTTTTTAATGCTGGCAAAGGCAGGACACTTGGAAATAATAAAAAGTCTGTATTATGTGCTAGAAGAAGGAAAGAAGGGAGTACTTACCAATTAACTTAAAATGTCATATGTTATAATGAAACTAAAATTTGAGCCATTAGAAAAGCCAAACTCTGCTCTTCTTTGCCTGTGTGCAGTTTCTTTGCTAATGTAATTCCTGATGTTGCCTGTAGCATGATCATCTCTTAAATAACCTGGTCTACAGAGCATGCCCCTTTCTAGGGGAAAATGTGTGATTTTAGTAAGTTGAGCTGATGTAAAAGACAGACTCAATATGTAAATTATGATCAGCCTCATTTAAAGCCCTAATAACTGAGTGCATGAGTGAGTAAAGATTCTTAGTACGATGGGTCTGCAAAGGTCACATGGAATTATTTTTAGTGTAAACTGCAAAATTGATTTTTGGAAAGGCTATGTGATATTTTGGGCATAAATGGCTGCAGTTTACTCCACCTATATCAAGAGGTGTATGTGGTTTACAGCTTTGTGTGCAGCAGCTTGCAATAAAGGATCACCCTCACTGTGTGCAGACCACTGGAAGTTTCTGCTGCTCAAGGCATTTGTTCCTCTTTAATCCAAAAGAATCCCAAACTAATGGAGTAGTCACTGTAATCTAACAGGTAGCTAGCATATAAAGGGAGGAAAATACATGACTCAGAGGAGCACTTGTTTGGGACTTTTTCATTTAGTCACCTGCAGGAAATCATTCAGAGGGCAGTGGGGCTCCTGTAATTCAAATGAAAACAAAATGCATGTTGTCTTCATAGCCTCTGCAGGTGCCCAAACAGATGTACAGGATTTGTAGGTAGTCTGTAACCTAGAGAGAGGGCACCCAGCTTCAGAGATCTGCTGGATGGGCAATCTCATCTCTTAGGGACAGACTGGGATCCTTCTCACATGGCCACAGAGCCAAACCCTCACCAGCATGCTGACATCCTCCTGCACATCCAGGATTCTGGGCTGTGCTTGCTCCTTTTGCTGCTTCTCAGTCATCTCCTGATCTCCTGTACTTTATTCTCCCCCTTGGCTGGAGCTCCATGGCAGATATTAAACATTCACAGCACCCATCAGGCAGATGAGTCCTTCTCTGGTCTACCCAGCATGAGCCCAACACCAGATCCTGCCTCTAAAAGGAGCAGGCAGAGGCACAGATCTGGCAACACAGGTACCAAAGATGCATCACATTAAATTCTTATTAAAACAAATTGCTTTTACAAGCTCACCTTTAGTCTGATTGAGGCCCCAGAGTACACATTTGGGGAACAGATTTCACTCATAATGACCAAAGACAAACCCCACATTCTTGTGTTTTGGAAAAGAAAGCTTAATAATGTCATCCAGAGAGGCAGCAGTGTTATCTTTCTTCCCTTTTTATAGCCAAATGAAAAAGCATAGGAATGATGCTTATAAATAAGAGGGTTGACTGTACATGATTCACAAGATGTGAGATTATTCTAAAGACTTGAAGGAAAGTCCAGAGACTTGAAGTGCACATACATGCACTGAGATTTGGGCTTGGGTGGTTATTTTTCATACCTGGAAGAAGAATGCTTGCTGTTTGTATTGAGATGTGCACTGCTGTTGTGCATGTGATTTGTGAGATTCAGTGACCCTTCTAAAACATTTCTGGTCTCTGAGGAAATCCAGCATTACCTGTGCTTTCCACATGCTTTGCTTTAACTTGGAAAACTATGCATCCAGGTCCTTATTACTCTTGAGCTCTCCTCTGTGGCCCAGGTATTAAAATACTTGAAAAGACTAAAGTAAAGAACATCTCTGGCATACTTTTAACCTAAAATTGATCATGTTGTTGTGCTTTTTGTGCTACACATGACTGTATATGTGAGGACATCAGAGAAATCCCAGCAGCTTCACAGTTCCTAGAAGGAGAAGAGGGAAAACTCCAGCATAGCTGAGATGCTCTGTTGGATTGCATTCCAAGTGATCGTTTTTTCCCAGATGATTGTGCTCCTGTTGGGCTGTGCTTGGGTGGGAGGGGGGCATTCAGCCTTTTCCTGCACCACCCAAATCAGGGGTTGGAGGATTTTATTGGGAAGCTTGCACCCAGTACCAGCCTGAAGAGACCCACCCTGCTGGAAATGGTTCTGAGCATACTGTGGGTGTGTGTTCAGGCTCTGATCACCTCTCTGTGCTCTGCTTGCAGTTGTTTGTCAAAAGGAATGTGAAGAGGCTGTCCCAAAAACGTGCTGGGCTGTAAATAATGGCTCCTCTGTGCCTACCAGGAGCCATTCAGTGACTGAGCACAGACAGCTGCTGACAGAAGGCTGAGCTGTTCAACAGTAGCAGGCACTGGAATTAAGTGTGAATTTTGGAAATCACCTCATAACTTGCCCAGGGAGGTTTACATGTGACAGCAAAGACTATTGGTACTGGCAGGCATGCATCCTCACAGCGAGCTTGCTTTCCACAGGATTTGCCTCCTGGAGGAAATAAGAACACAGGTTTGTGTAAATCATTCTAAATTCATAGCTGGCTTTGAAGATATGGTTTGTCACTCCCCTTTATGGTGTGCAGCCTTTCTCCCACTTTTAGCAGGGAGTCATTCAACAGTGGTTTTGGTCAGGGGGGCACATAACAGAGCAAGGTGTCTTCTGAAAACCTTTGTGTGGCAAATTAACCCCTTTGGCCACGTGCAAATCCAGTACCAGGCTTGTCCACCAGCTACATACAATATGCAGAAACCAGTGCTGAGGCTGGGGATTTGCCAGCACCACAAAGCTCAGGACACTCATCCACATTTGCCACCTTTAGCTGTAGATGAATGACATTGGTACATGTGCATGTGTTAGAAACAGAAGGTAGCTCTTCATGATAACTGTGGTGGTTTGGAACATGTGACAAATAATAGATCCTCATATTAAAAAGTGCAGCACTCCAGCAGCTTGGTAGCTGGAGCTTGAGGTTACAGAATCTTGTACCAAGATCAATAAGCAAAGTTTGTATTAGCAGTGAAACAGAAGTTTGGCAGCAGATCCGGAATCTTGGCAGAAGTTAAAAAAAAAAAATCAGAGTGAATGCACAATTTTTTTTTCAGGAAAGGAATAATATTAATTGTGCCTGAACATGTGGTTGGGCATGTACAGTGGGGCAAAAGCAAGCTGTTATGTTCTGGTGACACGGGCAATGGTGAGGGTATATCTCAGCATGGTTCCTGGCCATTGCAAATATCTTCTGCTGTAGTATTTAAGACAAAAAGGAGGGCTTTTTGAGCTCCATTTGAGAGGCACTGAATTAGCTGTGGGAGATATGAATTGCACAATGGCTTTCCTGATGTTTATCCTCTATTTTCCCTGACTCAACTCCAGTCCAATTTTCAGCATTAGAATTGGCTTAAGTGGGGGGAAAATTTTTTTTTTTTTATTTTAGGGACTTTGTTGAAAATCCATACAAAGCCATTCCTTTTTGAGGGAGAGATGTGTAATTGGCAGCATCAGAGGTTTTGATGAACAACTTTGTTGTAAGGATTAAATGAGGTGCTCCACTAACTGGTAACTGATGATGGAGCCTTCTTGCCTTCCCTCCCTTTTAACTGGAGACTCTTATTGTGGCAGATGTTTGACTGTGGGATTTTGTTCTGTTTGTGAGTGTGGTTGGGGAGCTTAGAAGTCAGAAACATCAGCATCATGTTCACTAAGGCACAGTCTATTGTCACTTTACAGTCCATAGACACAGAGAGAGCAAATACACAGGTTGAGGGTGGGCTGAGGTTTTCTTGCATTTCTTCAAGGATTGAGAGAAAAAGAATACTGCCTAGGAGTTTCAGAGATTACTAATTAGTGTTTTGGGAAAGAAATTTCATTTCAGTCCCAAATGAATATCTGATCATAGCAGGAGGAGGGATTAGCTGTTACCCCAAAATATCCTGCCAAGTCATTAGTCTGACCAACTCTGTAACTGAAATGGCAATCCATTTTTGCTGGTTTTGTAGTAGGTTTGGAGTCAGCTGCCTCCTCCTTACTGGTCCAGTGAATGTAATTAAGCAGAAGATGACACAGCAATGTGTCACTCATCATGTGCAAAACAAGAACATTCCCACTGAAAGCATCTTTTACTGCTTCTTTTGTTGGTAGTTTGCCATTTTAATTCATAGTCCCCTGATGGTCCTCTCTGCCTGAAGGACAAATACTTTTTGAGATAGTCTGAAGATGGAGAGCAGAGCCACACACATCCTTGTGGGATTTTTAGAAATGTTTCATGTCCCATGGCCTGCATTGGCCACACTCTTGTAAGCAGGATAGTCCTTACCTCTCATTGCCTAGAAAACCTCTCAGTGGTTATCACTCTGTAGCAAGCCATGCATCTACTATCAATTAATAATAATCTACTAATTTAATTAATAATCTACTATCACTTAATCACATTAATATATTGGGTGTATGATGCCATGCCCGTGTGTATTTATGTAACAAAATGTTTTTGAATCATGTTAAGTGGCTATGCCTCTGTAAAAAGATGCATTTACTGTGTTAACATAAATGAGCCCTAATAACACCAGATGGAAAAGGAGGTGAAATTTAAATAGACAAGCTTAGTGAGAAACCTGCAAGTGGTGTAAGTACAAGAGGAGGAGAGGTGGCTCTGAGGGCCTTGTCAGATGTGCCTGTTTCAGTCACAAATGTGCATTATCAGCAGAAATATGAGGAGAAAAATAGAGATCAGGGGAAAAAGAAAATTTACTGAAATAGGATCAGATTGCACCGTGAGAAGAGGGTGCAGAGCCATCCCCCTGGAGAAAATCTCCCCATGTGAAGTGATGCCTAAGTCCCACAGCTGATTCCCAAGACTCCTGCCTTCTGCTGGCAGAGACAAGTTAAACAGCTTTGATCCTGTGCAGGGCTTGACACTGCAGGAGAGGATCAGGGCCGCCTCATTAGGGACTTGGCTCCTGCTTTTTCTGACTGGTACAGATAAAGGCAGTAAGCAAAAGCCTTGCAACGAGGGAGAGGAAGGATTGGGCTGTTGCTTAGGCAGCCTGGGAAGCTGTAGGTGCCAGGGAATATGTTGGGAAGTAGCCATGGAGTGAGGAGGGGGATCACTGCACGCTGCCCTGTGCAGAGAGGTACTGCCCTTTTCATAGCTCTCCTTTCTTTGAAATCAAGATTTATTTTTTTCCCATTGTAAAGCTACATAACTGTCCATGTGTCAGGAAAAATTGCATTTACAAGCTATGTATATCAGGCTGTGGGAGATCCTAGAGGTGTAAGGAAGCTGTTTTCTTGTTTTCTTTGCAAAATGAGACAGCCACAGCTAGGGAACAAAACCTGTGAGCAAAAATAGCTTTGGTATTTATCCAGGATATGAAGAACACTGAGAACAACTGTGTGTGGATTACAATAGATGAGTCAGATAGTGTTTTCTTTATCTGGGTTTCCTGGAAATTGCAAGGATGTATTTAATTGCTGATAATTTTTTCAGTCTTTAATTGCTTGGGTTCATCTTCTGTACAAACACAGCTGTAAGGCTGACATTGTTAAATTGCTACTATTTTAGCCAAGCCTGTTCACCTGTTTTTGAAAGTAAGGAATGGAGATTGCTACTTTGATCTGTAGGTATTAAAACTCTGAAAAACTAAGGTGTTTGAGCAGCAGTGGCTGTTGCATTCAACACAAGACTTTCTGCTCTGCCAAGTTAGAATAAAGTTGATGAGATGTTTGAGGAAAAAGGTTTGTACATAATGGAGAGAGCTGTTGATTTTACTATGGAAAAACCTGCAGGAAGCTGAAAATCTTGGAGCATTGCCATTCCTCTCTATCCTGTCCTCCAGCAGGGACTGATGGGGGCAGGTATGAGATCACTGCAGCTTTCTGCTCACACTTTTATTACTGTGTGAGCTGGCATTTATTTGTGCATCCTCCTGTTTGCACAGGGCTGGTAA
The DNA here is from genome assembly GCA_013397375.1 of Toxostoma redivivum. NCBI lineage: Eukaryota > Metazoa > Chordata > Aves > Passeriformes > Mimidae > Toxostoma > Toxostoma redivivum. Next base: position 112,335 of record VXBI01005979.1, on the reverse strand, counting down.
AGTGCAGGCTGGATGGGAGGGTCATAAAAATGAAGCTGTACTGCTGGTGTTCTGTGAATGTGATGTTACAGTACCAGTAATGACATTTATCAAGATTTGGAGCCTGTGCACAGAGTTATGCTGGAGTGAGAACTTCATCCATGGTGGTGAGGTTCCTTTTTAAAGCAGCTGGTGCTCAGAAAGGCACTGTCTGCCATGTTTCACTTGCAGAAGGATTCCTTTGTATCAAATAAAAAACCAACCTGAATTATGCAGTTTATTTTGAATTATAGATGTCCAAACCCTGCAGAAATGAATGAACCCATCTCTGTTACCTTTGTGTATCATCAGATCTGAATGGCTTCTGATCCCCAGAAAAGGTCCTGAACATATAATGCTTGTTTTTAAAGACTTCAGGAGGGTGGCCAGGCTCTCTGTCTTCATCCTTCCATTCATTATTTATTTGCTTGTTAACACTGACTGACCTTTCTGTCACCCAAGTGCCACCTGCCTGCACTGGGATGAGTTTTGCATTTCCTGCTGCATGCACCCAGCTGATGTCTGGTTGTTCCAGAACTGAATTCTTGACTTGAGCAGTGGTCTCAGCATTTCTGAATCTGGAAACCTTCCTGAAAGCAAGAATATGCAAATCATAATCCAGGGCATATAATGAGAAGCTGCCATGGAGAGAGGAGGAGGATCACTGCCCTGTGAGGAGAAATACTTACCCCTCTCCCAGCTCCTCTCCTTTCTTTGACACCAAGATTTAAGGACACAGTAGACCAGAAGGAAGGCTTTGCCCAAAGAATTTTTGATCCCACATTGTGGCTAGATGGACAGCCACCAAGGGTCCCTGTTTCTCCAGAGATGAAGAGACAAAACTCATCCTAGATTTGTTTTGTCTTGTGAGGAAAGAGAGAGTTAATTATTTCCTGGAAAGCATGCAGCATGGATGAGCTGAACTGAGCTGAACAAGCTCATCAAAAATTGTTGCTGACCTGCTTGTGCAGTCCTTGCACTCAGGCCCTCCTCAGGTCCCTTCCAGACTTAATTATCCCATGATTACTACATGCACCAGCTGCTTCAGAAACTTCTGGCACAGTTCACTCACCTCTTCTGCCACAGGTTTTGCATACAGAGATGGAATTGCACTGAGGAGAGCCGGAATTTCAGGCAAGGTGTAAGGGACTGTCCTGGAATATCCTGCAAACTGTGCTTGTTCCTCAGCCTGTGCTTCCTTCTAGTGCAGATTTGGGGGAACCACGAGAAGACACCATGTCCTAGGTGGGGGTGGGTTTTCTTCTCAGCACAAACCCTTCTTCCTGCTCCTCTCAGGCATTTGATCTGATATTTGTAATTCAGATGGGCTAAGGCCTGCACACTGTGGTTGTTACCTGTGATTAAATCCTGAAGGGCCAGGACAGCTGGGAAATATGAAATTTTCTTGTGTGAACAACAGGTAAGTGGATCTATTCAGCAGCAGAATAGTCTGGTTATTTCTTATCATTGTTGAATATTAAATTCTGGCCCTGTGTCTGCAGTTTATTCTATCTTCCAGTCACTGCTCATCCTCCCTCCTTCCCCTTTTTCTATTATTTTTCAGATGCCCAAATGTGAGGCTTTGCAAAATGCACAACGTGTTTTCCTTATATTCCTGCCTAGTCTAAAAATAAATTATAGCTTAAACTTGGGAATGCTGCATCTGTCACTAGCTGTGAAGTGGCCTTGAAGAATTTTGCCTTGGCAAGCCTAATTGCTGATAACTGGTTCCTTGATGCAAATTTGGGTGCCCACAGGACTGTTGATTCAGTGGTTGGCTCAGGGAGGCAGAGCTGTGGTGGGCATCCCAGGCACTGCTCTGCATTGCAATGGGATGCCCCAGGAAATGGGTTTTCCAAGCATCATTAGTTTAGATACCTGCAAAAAACCAATGTGTTATTAGACCCAACCCCAAGGAAAACAGCCTACTTATTTAAGTTCCTGCTCATGCCTAAATGAGTCTTCAGTATTTATTTATACATAAAAAGAAATTGCCTTGCCTGGCTCTCCTGCTTCTGGTGGGACCCACAACATCAGTGTGATCAAGCTGCCTGCCATGCCTCTCTCTGCACTGTTTCCCCATCTTACCTGCTCCTCTCTTGTTGTAGAAGCACTTACTGCCTGGCAAAAGATTGAATTCTGGGATCTGAAGATGTGGCCCCATGCTTGCCCTCCAGGTGTGGCCTGACACCCACCTGTACCCTGAGGAAATAAAGGTGACTCGCTCCCTCTGCTCCTCCAACAAAGGAAAAACACCCAGAGGGGTGGTGGCTGGGTTCATGTAAGGCTGCATGCTCTGCTGAGCATCCTATGGAGCAGTCTCTTCTTGCTTTAGGGCTTTGCTGGAGACATTGTCCTCACTGGGAGTTTGGGCACTCAGGTGACAGTCCTAGACACAGGGACTGTCACAGCACCAGCTCTGGGCATCTTGTGCCAGCTGATGGCTGGCTGAGGTTTGCCCTCCTGAAAATGGAGTGATTATGGAGCACAGTGGGGCTCAGGGTGTGTTGAAAGCTGCACAGCTGGGTGTGCAAATTGCAGTTCCTGCTTTGCCTGGAAAGGTCAGCAAGCAGGGCAGCTGCCTGGCTTGTGCCTGCCGTGGCTGGCTGTTTCCAAAAGCTCATTCCAGCACGTTCCCTCCAGTGGCACTCAGGATACTTTTCTTTTTTTTTTTTTTTTTTTGTTTCAGGGTACAAGAAAGGTCCTAGGTCTCAGTGTGATACATGATGCAGAGATACAGGGCAAGAGAAGGAAACTTTAGTTTTGTTGGATTTTGTTTTTGCCTTGTTAAGAGAGAAAGACTAAGGGGTTATTTCTGCAGAAGTGGCACTTCCTTGGGTCCTGGTCTGGGAGAATCCTGGAGCTGGGAGATGCAATAACAATCAGCAATGCCCTGTTAATGTGAGAAGGCTTGTGCTGTCATCATGGTGCTGCAGCATGGACCTGCTCTGAAGGCTGCTGAGCAAAGTTTCCATGTCCTTTTCTAAGCTGGAGTGCAACAAAAACTTTAACACTGTGCTGCAAATCCAGGGCCAGCAGCTGCCACAGTGAGGAGGTGACAGAGGGAGCTCTCAGAGGGAGCCTGAAATCAAGGGATCAGCTAGACATTTTGGATTAAATCTGCATCACATTGCAGTAAACTGCTTAAAAATACACCAGCAGACAAGATTTCATGTCTTTTTACAAATGTTGGGTTGATTTCCCTGAAAGCTATTTTACCTTTCTGAGGCACAGGAAGTAACAGTGACAGGAGGTGAGATATCAGCTCCCATGTCTGGGGCTTCTCCTCAGGTGACACCACTTTCCTCCACAGAGGCAATATTTTGTTGCTGTGGTGTGAATTTGGCAGGTGCAGTTATCACTGCCATGGACTCTGTGTCCTCTCATTTATCCCCCTGCTGTGAGCTCCTCCTACCATGGCATCGATTTTATTTGCTGAAAAAAAAAAAAGAGGCCTTTAGGTGCATCATTCAGAAAGCACAGGGATCATATTAACCTGGAGAATTCCTGCTGGGTCCCACTCCATTCCCCCCACCTTTGCCACAGTGAGCTCAGGTTTGCTGTCACAAACATGTGTGACACCACACTGCAGACCAGGCTGGGCTGCCAAAGTACAAAGGCTGCAGTAAAATGCAAACAACACACCCTATTTTCCCCTCTTTGTTTCCCTGTGGAGGGATATTTCTTCCCTGCCTTTTTATGGCACAGCTGCATGAACATTTCAGGGCAGTCTGGCTGCAGGAGATGTTAGAGGTGAGGATGGAGAGCACAGGCTCCTGCATCCCTCATGGTCAGCACCATCCAGGTAAGGTGGAGCTCTCACCTGAAGAGAATATTTGATGGAGGATGGACAGTGTTGTGACAGGGTTATTTATTTTTTTCCCTGCTTGAGATTGTGTGGCCTCTGCTGAAGAAATGGGCTTGGGAGGAAATCTTTGGTCTGAGCATGTGCTGGATGTTCTTATGCTCTTACAATCAGGGATGGCAGCCAGTGATGTCATCCCTCCATGCCTCTGGAGAGATGGGCTCAAATGTCTGATTTGCCACTTCCAGGTGCTTTGTGATTCCTGAAGTCACTTTCTTCTCAGAAACAAAAATCCCCTTAAAGCAGGGTTTTAAAAGAGGTGGTGGAATAGAAATTTTGCAATAATTCTTTTGCAATCTATATTTGAAATGTAAATTTTATATGCCATGCCAGTGTCACCTGGCAGAACTCAGGGCCATCAGATATTTTGGCTAGCAAGTGCATAGCAAGACAAGAAGAATAACCAGCTTTTTAAAAACTTTTGTATGAGTAAGAAATTGCTTAGTAGAGAAAATGGGAGGGCCTAGGGAGATTTTGGAGGGATGGCATTCATAATTTAGGCAACAGAGCAGTTTGGCAAAGGGAGAGAGTTCTTTAGAAAGGAAGAAAACTTCCTTGGGGAAGTTGTTTTTTTGGGTTTTTTTTGTTGTTGTTTTTTTTTTTCCCTGGCACAATTCTTTTGCTTTGCTCTGGAGAAGCTGGTGTGTGCCTGCCCCACCAGCTGCTGTTTGAAGACCCAGATGTGCTCCCTTGAGTGGTTGTCCTTACAGCCATGAGAGACCTGCCTGGAGCACAGCACTCGATGGCAGACACTGAAATGTGACCCCCAAATTCTGCATGTAATATTGCCAAAGACCTCTGCAAAATAAAAACAGGAAAAAAAAATAGTGCATCTAGTCTGTCCATGAAAATGCAGAGTAGTTGACTAGCAGTGGTTTTGGACAACCAGGATACTGGAGCTGGATAGGAAGTTTAAAATTCCTGGTGTAGCTATTGATTATTTTTTTTCAGACAGCTGAATTCAGACTAGAACAGCCATGGCACCCCAGGAAAGGGGCTCTTACCTCTCAGCAGGGCAGATCACCACAATCCTTACTCACAGCCCAGTCCTTTTCCCTTCACTGTCTTTAATGAAGGAACCCATACAACCAGGACAGAGGAAAAGGGGAACTTAGTTTTTCAGGTCCATGATTGTCTTAGTGCATGTAATTACCTGGAAACAAATATGATTAGGGACATCTCCCATAGCCTCAGGCAATGCTGAACAAATTATCTTTTTAACAGGGGCTGTACACCTGAAACTGCTGCAGCTCTGGGGTTGACTGGCTCCTTCCTAGAAGCCTGTAAAATTTATGAGCACTTTCACCCTTATATGTTTTATCCAGTGTGGCCTTTAAAATCAAGGGTGGTTATTAGTGTTAAATACAGATTTTCATTATTATTAACCCTCTGCTCACCCTTGTGGGGGCAAAAAAAGACAGAAAATGAACACTAAAGAAAAGGGAAAGAGAAGATTTAGTTCATTGGGTGAAAGTATTGAAATCACTTTCAGGTCTACAGATTGGCAGACTAAAGCCTGGTTGTAAAGATTATATAATCCAGATGGGAAGAATTTGAAGGAGGATATTCCCATTAAATTTTAACTGCCTAAATGCAGCACTGCTAAAATAAAATATGTGTGAAACAAATCACTATTCACGACAGCTAGATGGGAAACCAAATGGTTTTCTTGGCAGAATTTAACTCAGTTAAGGATGTGAGATATAGGGTGAGGATACACCCAGCAGGGCAAAGCTGTTTTACACATCTGCCAGGACCTGGGACACTCACAGGGGCACACAGGAAGTTTCATTCTCACAGGCTTATTGGTGGGCTATAAAAACTTATCCTAGAACAGAGTAACAATACCATACTCCATTGTAGGCTTTGGACCTGTCCTCATTACTATTTATGTTCTCACTCCTGTATTTTGTTCTCTCCTTCCATGCTTTTTTTTCAATCATGGAGTGAGGTAGTTTTACTTAAAGTGCTCATTCTGTCACGTGTACACACAAATTTGATTACACAAATTACAAATTTGATCAGCTTGGCCATAGGAAAGATGCATGAAGGCTCACTTTTGGGAAGTATGCCAAAGAGATCTTCTGAATGTGAAAGCTGTAGTGTTTGATGTAGGCATGTGCATAATAATTGAATTACTGATCAAGTACTGTATCAATGAAATAATCCTTGTAAGTTCTGTGTAGTAAAGCAACTGTAGCCTTGATGTTGTGGGAAATTGGATGTTTTGTTGTTGAATATGCATATTTTACACCTCTTAATAAGGCCATCCTTTTCGAGCTGTTTCTGTGTCCTTCAGAACTGAGGCTTTTCTTTCAATCACTTGTGAAGGATTTTCCTCACTGCTTGTGTCAAGGAACTTCTCAGATGTCCTTTTTGTCTGTCCTTGGTAGCCTTTGCTCCTCAGCAGTGAGGAATCCTGCAATGCCACTCCCATTAATTACCCTCTGCTCTGCCCACCCCCCCAAAAAACCCCAAAACAACAAAAAACCAAACCAAAAAACAACAACTTGCTCAATTCTGTTGAAGTTTTGTGGGAAAGTTCATTCATATCACCTGTGCCACTTCTTCCTTATCTATCCCTTCCTCCTTACCCTTTGTATTTTCAGGAAGGCCTAAGGTCACAGGACTGCATGGTGACAGTAACAAATATAATCCATCCCTGGTGTGTCTCAGGGACAATAAAATGGGTCCACCAAGACCCTACAATGCTATGGATTCAAAGTTGGTTGCCTGTCCTTCTCTTCCTGTGTGCTTTTTCTCTTCTGTAGGTGGCTGCTCCATAGTTAATCTCTGGTCCAAGGGGTAGCTGAATTGGTGTTCATGGTGCCTTGCAGCAACCTCTCTCCACTCCCACTCACTTAGACCATCCTCTTATAATGACTTTTTGGGAAGAAAAAAACTCATTCTACAAGCAGGAAGCCAAAAAGTCAAGCAGCCTCCACACATTTGTGCTGTGTTACATGGGAGGATTGGTGCTGTCTGGGTGTGCATCACAAACTGATGTTTATGTTTCGTTTTTTAATTTGTTTTTCTGAGTGTATGAGCAAGGTGTGACTCTTGGGAAAGTTTGCTGGGCTGGCTCTGGTTTGAAACTTTGAGAGAGTGGCCTCTATGAGCAGCAGGTCCACTTTCTGTTGTTGCTGGAGTTTGTTTTAAAGATGAAGTTATCCCCAGGCAAACCAAGGACTGATGGGGATGAATTTTCTTCAAAGAAATCTTTCCTTGCATGTGGCTGAAGCTGTGGGTGGATTCAGTCAGGTAACACCTCAATATCTGCATGGAGGCTCTGCTGCTGTTCTGTTCTAGGAGTTACATCCACTATGAGTGTGAGAAAGGGAATAATTATAATAAACTAGAGACTGGCTTAAACTGAGATGAGGCCTAGCATATAAACTCAGATAGGAACTGAAAGCAATACTTGGAGTATTTTAAGGTATTTAGGGCTATGGTTTTGCTAAGGAGCTCTGTTGGTGCCCTACTTTCTGAGTGGTGTAATCAAGGGCCTAAATTGTCCAAAATGCCCTCCCTCTGTCCTTTCAGCTCTACTATTTTAAAAGCTTCTGAAGTGAGGATCTCAGAACATCGGAAAAAGCAAAGTAGTAAAATTCTCAGTTATTTTTTGGTCATTTTAAGCAGTTCCAAATGTCAGTGGTGTTAGTGGTGCTCTGGTTTGCCTCTGATTCTCCAGATTCAGTGACTGCTGATGAGTGCAGCTTGTAGCTCTTTGTGCAGAATAACCCCACTTCAGAACTACACATGTCAGTTCTCTCTTCTGTGGATTGAAAAATTCGTACAGATTTCCACTCCATAAATGCTGTCACCACTATCTAGTTCTCAGAGTTTTTAAATATTTTACTGGGGTAGCATACATGCAGGAATGTTACTAAAAGTTTGGTGTCTCTAAAGAGGTAGATAGAAGAAATATAGTGAGACTCATAAGTATTTGAATTTCAAATACAATATTCATAAATAACACCTCTTAAACACCATTTTGCTGGAAATCTGTAACCCATTGTAAAGTGCAAAGTTCCCATCTCTCTCTGAGTGGTAACAGGAAAAGAACAAAATTGCTGATCTGATCTGGCATATTGTAGGTAAAATGTAGGTGATGTTTAAGCTGTTTAATAGATTAAATACCATTCATGAAAGCCCACAGGCTCCTTCTGCTTTTACTTTTTTTTTTTCTTTAAGATCCTTATGTCATTTAGCCATAATGGTACTGCATCAGCACAACTTTTAAAAAATATTCAATTAGTGAAGTCTTTAGGCAGAGTGAAAAATTCAGCTGTTAAGGAAATAAAGGGTAGGTGAGGGATAATCTCCAGGGACCACAAATTGTTCTGTGCCTTCTGCACTGCCCTGTGCAGGGGAGCTGCACCTGCAGGAAATAGAGCCCAAATTTGCTCTCTCTGTTGCAATATAGCAGCCTGAGAAGTCTGGAGGGGAAAAAAATATTCCTGTCCATAGAAAGCATGCAGCTGAGAAACAGGCACAGTCTGGTAGCATTTCTTGAGCTGTGCACTCTTTTGCCAAGAATTAAGAGAGATTGTTTCCAGTCCTGTTTGCATTTCCATTGTCCCCATATACAGGCACAGTGTCTTTTCTTGATTGTTTTATCTAGTATTCTTCATTCCTCTGTCATGTGATCTGTTGGGTGATACTAGCAGATGTCAAAAGCAAGGATTTTGTGTTAGAAACCTTATCAAGGGCAGCACAGGCTTGATGTGGCAGAAGCAATAATTTCTGCAGCTTCTGCTGTGCAGTGAGATTTTTCTTATCAATTAGCTTGCCACTCACAGGTTTGTGCCAACTTTCTGGAGATAATTCTGCCTTCTCCACTGGCTGAGCATGTTTTTCCCCTGTTTAAAAACCCCCTCCATACTTCCCTCCAGTTGTAGAGCTCTGTGGACAATGGTCATTGCTGAATTGTGCAGATCATGTGTATTACTTACAGTGTGTGCTCCCTGCAAATTCCATCTTTTATAGATAGTAATAATTAAATAATAAATAATGTCAATAATTAAAACAGCTCCAGCACAACAAGGTTAACTGCAAATTGGGATTGGACACTGGGCATCACTTGAGATGGGTGTACAAGGCTCCCCCAGATCAATCCTATTTAATTCCATGCTGGTTTGTAATGGTTTATAATGGTTCTTATAGCTCCTACAGATTGATGTGTTCAAATCCTTTTTCAGGATTTGAAAAAAGCTGAACCTCAGTAAAGGCAGAGTTCCTACCAGAGGTTTTAGGAAGGACACAACTCTAGCTCTGGCCTCTCTGTGGGTGAAAAGCTCTCAGCCAGATATTTGCAATAAAAAACCCTATGAGCAGTTTTAGCACTATAAACCATAAAATATATAAAATATAAATGCTTGGTTTAAGATTGTCATTCCCCTCTTGCTCCAAGTAGAGGGTCCAATCAGACCAATGTTCTGGTTTTCTTCTTTACATCAGCAGGTGCTGTTGGCTCAAAAGATCACTTTAATTCCCTGTGTGAATTCACATTAAAGATGTTTTGCTGGCTAAAGGAGTCTGGTGAAATGCTGGAAGGCCCTGTGACAATTAGCAGGATTTATATAATCCTTTATGGAACAGCTGAATTTAGTTTCTATGTATAATACAAATTTGAATAGTGTCTCTTTTTGTTTTCTTTGTTTACTTATTCCATGGTAATAAAACTGTTGCAATTCTCAAAGCAAGCCCCTGCATTAGAGGAAGTGTTTGAGGGAAGCCCTTTGGCTCTCTGTCCTTAGCCCATAGAAATTCAGCCCATACTCCTGGCCAAGGTGTGATCAAGCCTTACCCAGCTCCTCCAGTGCTCCCAGGAGCAATTCCTCATTGCTTTAGGACTGGGAAATCCCAATCTGGGAATCCTTCTGGGGCACTGGAAGTGCTGCCTCAAAGGCAAGCTCAGATGGCCACGTTCTGTTCACTCGAAAGGGAACTGGCAGTGGGAGACAGGTTCCTGCTGGCACTTGGAATTTCTGTGCTGAAAAATGAGGAATCTTGCTAATAAAATATGCTGCATCCATTGGCAGGAAAAATGAGAACCTTAGTTTTGAGCTAATGTTATTTGACTCGTGTAACATGTAACAAGTTACTTCATTTCTAAATGTCCAAATAATAGGCAATTTCCCAGGAAATAGGGCGATTTTCTCCAAAATTTTTCATGTCCTTCATAATTTTCACCCTATTTTCTCTTCCCTTTCAGGCCTTTGTTCTTTGCCAAACTCAGCCTTCTCCAGAACTTCTCTGTCTGATTCTCTGAGCTCTAGTAGAGCTACTTTACATGCACAGGGTTTGTTGTGGGAGAAGCTGAAATGCTTTCCTGGTGTAAGAGAAATCTCTGCCACAATGAAGAAGATAAGAATAATAAATAAGAAGATAATAAAAAAAATTAAAAATAAGAAGATAATAAAAAATGAAAATAAGAAGATAGCAGGTCTTTAGTGATTACAGCCTGATAATTTTCTTCCTACAAGCACAAAGCTCCTCTTTGACCTGGGGCTCATCCTGTAGACCCAGGCAGTGAGATATGCAGGTCGTGTAACCCTGCTCCTCCTTGTAAGATAGCTCTGCTCCCTGTCTGTGGAGTGCTCAAAAAATAAATATATTAAAGACATTAAAACTTCCAGACACCAGCAGCAAGAAATGGATTAAGTGCATTAGCAGGGATCAGGAAAAGGGAAGCTCCAGCAGAAAGGATCATCATTTGTTGCAAGCTAGAATTAAATTTGGAAGCAGCTTCCTCCTGAAGGCATTGCTACCACATCAGCAGGCTGGACAGGAGGAATACACTGCACAGGAATGGCAGGAGCATGAAGCAAAAAAAGATGTGAAAATGTACAAAAAATGCTCAGATGGAAGATGCAATGTTGACCTGAAATTTTACCATGTGAAAGGCATTTGTGAGATATTGAAATATACAGCCCATGCTGTATTCTCAGTACAAATCCTTTTTTGCAACCTTCTGTCATTCTGTGCTTGCCACACTGAATTGTGGGTGGGTTCATTTCCTGCCAGTCAGCCTGGAATTTCCCATATATCCAGTGGAAAATGACACAAAAAATGGCATTGTCTTTTCTGATCCTGCCCCAGCTTTGAGTTTGCATGGCCTGCAAGATGTCCATGCCTTTATCAGGAATCTTCAGTTCAGCATGAGCACAGTTAAAAAAAAAAACAAAAAAAGTCAAATATAAGGGAGGGAATAAATTTGTTTTCTGTTATACAGTTTGTCCTGTAAACCTCTCGTGGAGACTGATGGGTAAAACTGGCCACAGAATTGAGAAGGAACTATTTAGCCAAAGTGAAATAATACCATAAATAGGCCTGAGATTAATGCTCTCCACTTGATATATGAAACAAGGATGGCACCCTCAGGACCACTAGGACCAGCATGCAGAAAGTGGAGCAGGATTTCAGTGTTCCTTTGAGCTTCCAAAGACAGCATAAATTGGGTGGGCAGACACTGACTGTGCTGAATTTGTCACTCTGAAATTTGTCACTGAAGACCAGTGTTTCTAATGCACTGCTCTTTCTTACCCTCTACTCAACAGATCTGAGAATGAAATGGGTTTAAGCAATCTTCTGGTCTAAAAAATAGATTAAACACTTATTAAAACATCTATAAACATGTATAACTACATCCAAAACCATTTATTAAGGGATTGCCTGAGCATTGTGCAACTGTGCTACAGTTGCTATCCATGTACTCTAGGACATTTTTGGGGGATTTAAAGATGCACAGACAACAAAAAGTCTTATTTTATTATATCCCCATGGAGCTTTCTTGGTTTTCCCACTCCAGATGACTCTGGCTGGAGAGCAGGAGAGTTCAAGGAACACAGGTCTGCAGCAAACTGCCTCTCAGCTCATCTGCCAGGAAAGGAGCCTTCAGTTCTTATTTCATGGTACACAGCAGGTGTGTGCAATGCATTAAACACTCCTGTGGACTGTGGTGTATTTTAAAGGGCTAAAAGATTCCAGAAATTCAATTTCATTTTTTATTGGTGATGTGTGCTGCGTTTATACCTGTGTTAATGAATTATGGTGTTTTTGTTGTGCTTTTAACTACAAGTCCCTTCATCTCATACAGGAACCTTTGAAATATCCATTGGTAAAAACCTGATGAGAAGCAGTGATGCCCTTGAAATGGAAATTTGAGAACAAAAACCGTGGATGTTTGAATGAGACACCAGAGTTCTCCTCTTTGCAAAGAATTCATTCATGACTCTGCATGGAATCACTGCTGGTGGGTGGGAAAACCCTTGGGCTGTGCATCCTCCCCCTGCATGGACTGAGCTGTCAGGAGCCACCCCACTCCTCTGGACAAGTTTAATTAGTCTTAATTTAAAAAAAATTCTTAATTAGATCTTCATTAACCCATAACCACTATAAAGCTGGGTCTGTTGTACATGACAGTGTGTGAATTTACACAGGGGGTCATTCCTGAACTTACACTTTGACTTTATTCCTCTTTTTCTCTTGGAATTTCTTTGACAAAAGTGCAGCTGAACTCTGGTTTTAATTCAATAGCAGTCTAAGTTGTTGGAGTGCAGAGTGTGCTTTGTGGTGAGGTTAGCAATAACATGTTCACAGGTTTGAGGTATTATTATTTGAATCTTTATTCAGGTAGCTTGCTGAGGGAAGCGTTCATAATCTGTATGAATTTCCAGTGCAACCAATATAAAAATGAAAAAAAAATTAAATCAGAAGTAATTAAACTGATAGTTAAACCCACACTGCAGGAACTGTGGGGTGCAGAAAACCACATAACCTATTTTTTCAGGAGCTTGCTTTTTGTTGCCTTCTTTCAAGTGATTTCAAAGACTTTTCAAAGGAAGATTAGTGCTGTTCCTGAGTTAGGCACCAAATCAGAGCAGTCATGTGAGATTTATTTCACCTGGAGTTCCTTGCCCAGCCTTGCTGAGCTCAGGTGCCCTGCCTCAAAAGCTGGCACACACCAGGGCATCCCCTGTGGCACAGACCTGTGCCTCATTATCTCCCTATTTGTGCCTGGGTGAAGGCCAAATCTGTGAATATAACATATTCTGGTCATGGCTCTAAAAACAAGTTAATCACCTTTTATGTTTTGGAGTTAAAATCCTCCTGCAGCATCCTCCTGTTGTGAACTCTGGGACAGGCTTTGCTAAGAAGGACCTTGGAAAAAGTGCAGAACTTTGCTGTGCCCATGTGGAGACTGCTGGGGCTTCAGGCAGGAGAAGAAGAAATGGGAATTTTCTTTGGCTGCAGGACTCACTGTGCTCTCAACAGAATAAAAAGCATCCAGTAAAGCAGGAAGGAGAGTTCACAGCATTTGTAAAAGTGATTTACTGAGTACAAATTAGCCATTGCAACAAATATCTCATCTGATTGTGTTGTCATGCACTACTTTGCAGTATTGCTGTTGCTGGTACCAAGCAGGAAATAAATGAAAACAAAGATGCAAAAGGAACATTTAGATATGAATTCATTCAATTGCCTCCAGAGCTGAGGCTGTTCTTATATTTCAAAACTGCAAAAATTACCTGAATTTCTCTGTTTTCTCTTCTTCTTCATGATCATCCAGCTCCCCTTTTTATCTTTCTTTCCCCCTATGTATAAGTGAACAGATAACTGCTTGGTCAGTAAAGAGGAGTGTAGTTTTTGCTGGAGTGAACTGGAGGGAAAATACTGGGATTTTTCTTCCCTTGCAATCAAGTCTTTTGCATTGAACCAACAACTTTTTACAACTTTTTTTTTATGCCAAAGCAGTGGAGGAGTGGTTAGGGGAAACCACAAAACCATTAGCAGTCTCTCAAGCTATGGAGGTAAAAATGAGCAAAGTTGAAGTGCTCACAAACCCATGGATTCTTTCCCTATGAAGTTTCAATGATTTTTCATAATTCCTGCAGGAACCAGAGATTGGCATTGAATATTAATATGAGGGCTGGGCTTGAGAACTTTCTTGAATTTATTTCTTGCCTGTTTCTTGCATTATTTCATGTCATGGTGTAATAGAATTGATATATTTTTATATCTAGCTCTCCTTAGGGAATTGAAATTGAGTGATAATTGAAATATTTAATAGCAGCTGCCTGAGTTTTTTAAAATATTATTTATATAGTCCATAATTTTGTTCCACTGAAATATGCCAGTAATGGCCATGTATATTTTGTGGAATGCACATATAAATATGAAAGTTAAAGAGAAACATGGTGCTCTGAAACTCGAAGTCTTTGAATGTATTTTGCCAGTGTGTATTGGAGAGAAGACAAATGTTGACATATTTCTGCAGAAATCCTGTCATCTAGTCAAGTGTACTCATTAAAAATGACAGCAAAAGGGAAAAATTAGAAAGCAAAATAGATTGAGAAAAAAACAAAGTCTGGGGAATGACAAGAAAGAGGTGACAGGATTTAAAAAAAAAATATTTTCAGACTTAGGCAAGTCAATGAAAGAACATCATGTTATTCCCAGAATACCATGTCCCTGATATTAGAGAACTGATCCCAGCAATCAGAAGAAGTTCATTTTTCTGGGTATTGTATCTTTTCATATAATCATCAAGCTAGATATTTACAATTCAAGTTAATTTTTTATTAACTAATGATGTCTGGATCGTGCCACCCTCCTCTCACCAAGTGAACAGCATTCTGAAGTGATTTCTTGCTGACTCTAAGGTGAAACCAGAAGAATAAAATTTTATCTAATTTTGCATAACTTAGATCCACTTTTAACATCACCACTTTTTTTTTCTCTAATAATAATTTGGGACCTGAAAAACATGGCTGAGGATTAACAACCTTAAACATAAGGTTTAAGAACAAAGTTCTATTGTCTGATAAAGAGTGTAAAACAGTATTCAGGATAGGAATTCAGTGTCCAAGAGTGAAATTTGGCTTCTCATGGGGCAGGGTCTGAAGAGAGGATCCCACGTGGTCAAGTCATCCTTTCTTGTTATGGTCAATATAAAGACTCACAGAAAAATCATGTTAAAGTAAAATAACTATTTTTTCAGGCTCTGATCTTTGGGGTATCAATGAGCAGTTGCACTCTGGTGATAACAGGGTATTATATATATATAATAAATCTATATTATATATATTATATATAGAATATGTATATGTATGTATTATATATATATATAATGCCCATTCAGTGCTCCCTTCCTTGCTCTCTGGACTGCCCTTCTTCTTCACTATTACAATTTAATCACAAGATTCACTTGTTTCAGCTGAACTTCACATCTTTCCATCTGATGGACAGCAAATAGTGGTCAAAACAGGGAAAAAAGGATTAATCTGAGCAGCACTGGAGTTTCTTTTGTGTTCCTTGAGCTGGAATTTAATAAGGGATCTGACCCTTAAAACTGAGTGAGCTGAAATGAAACACTTCAGTGGACCTTATCTCAAGTGTTGTCAGTATTACACCCTTGGAAAAGAAATTCAAAGCCTGATTGTGAGGAAAATACAGAGGAGTGTGGTAGAAACTGGAGAGGTATTCCACTTAGCATCTGTGCCATCTGAGCCATGATTGTTTCTTGTGATAAAGGAAAAAAAAAACCCAAACCAACAAACTTTTTTTTCCCAGTTGCCCCTTTGCTCTGAATTTGGGCAAGTAAGCATCATTCATCCAGGGAAGGGACAGACCCTGAAAGCTTCAAGCAGATTTTTCTCTGCAGAAATGTGAATGTGTTGCACCTCTACACCCTTTGTCACAGAGCTCTCAAAAACCACATTTCTGCCATCCTTTCTCCTGACCTTTGCTCCTGCCCACAGCTTCCTGCTGTGGAGGAATGGTGCCTGCTTGGAGGCTGCTGCAGTTGGGGATCCCAGTGGGGATCCAGGGGAAATCCAGTCCCAGGACACCTGGTGATGCCTAATGTACAACCCTCCCTTTCAATTTTTAATTCTTATAGAATTCGTGGTTTCCCCCATTGCTTCTTTTATCTTTCAATATCCAATTTCATTTATCAGCAAACCTACAGTTTGTTTGTAAAGGCAAATATCTTTTTCCCCTTCATCAACCAGTGGAATCCTTCCCACTGTTTCTTTTCTCTCTCAGTGCTGGTTTTATCTACCAGCAGACCCACAGCTTGTTTGTAAAGAGAAATCTGTCATTCTTCTCACTCTGAACTCTGTGTAGAGCTAGAAAGCTCTCTTCACAGTTTGGTCAGACTAAACCATCCTTCCCTGCCTGAACCAAGGTCATCATCACAACCTCAGGCCTCAAAAGTATAAACAAAAAGCAAACTGGGGAGAGCAAACTGGGGGAATGGGACTTCATTACCTGAAGCTGTAATTGCACAATTAACCCCTGATATGCAAACAGACCAAACTTATATCTGCCCAAAAAACTCATGACCATTTTCCCTCTTAGGTGTAGCCTCTGCAAGGCTCCTGCCCTGCCCAAGGTGTATCTGCTAAAATATCTTTAATATACACTCACTTTATTCTCTAATCCTGCCTAGCCTCTGCTCCAGGTAGCCAGTCCAAGGCATGGCTGGCCCAGTCTGTCCTGGCTCCAGGAGGGCTGTGCTCCTCCTGCCTCCCCATCCTCCCCTCCTCCCCACACCCAAGGTCAGCACACACTAAAGCAAGTTTTATCAGCTGCACCCAGCTGGAAGCCTGGCCTTGTACCAGCCAGCCATGGTATAATTCAGACCATCCCATTTTCCCCAGCCCTCCTTCCATGAATTAGTAGCTGTAAAGCACAGCTTTGGGCAGCAGCAAATCTTCCCATAATTTTTGCCTTCTGGAGCCAGGTTTCCATCACCACTCTGTCTCCCCCTCTTTCTTGCTGTCTTTTAGGGACTGGAAATAATAATACTCTATATTACACATCCTCCTTACAGCTAGATAACTAATGATTTCCACTGTGTCTCTGCCAGGATTAGGCAACTGCAATACTCTTCATTTTATATCTGTCTTAAAGGCAGTAACAGCAGTACTCTAAATTATGTACCTTTCTTCCTTTTTCTCTGTCAGGCAGATATTGTTATGCTCATTTTATGTGCCTTTCCTGGAGCTGTAATAGTTTTTATTGTATTTCCTCAGAGCTTATTATGGTAATACTCCTCCTGCATATCCCAGAATCATAAGTGGATATTTTTGAGTCATCTCTGCCGTATTTTACCTGTAATACTTGTTGCAATTTGAGTAATTAAAATAGTGTCCTTAGGTTAACAGCTCTCAGAAAGGTTGTGCTTTCTCATTTCTGGAGCTCTCTTGAAGTTGGAAGTGTTCTGTAGAGAGACCTCTGCCCCTTCTTTGTCCTGGGACTGGAGAAGGATTTCAGCCTTCTTTCCTAGCTCACAATATGAAATTTGCTGAGCATGGGCAGCTGAAGGAAGCTTCTCAAACTCAGCTACTCCTTAATTATTTTCTTAATTTATTTCATTGCTTGCTATACATTTTTCTTCAGACAGAACAAGTGTCTCCTGTGAGGCCCTGGTGGAGCAGAAACAATACTGTGTATTTTGGGTCATCTTCCTCTTTGCTGAATTTATACTAAACAGGGTAACAAACCAGGAGTTGTTTTTCAATTTATGTAAAATAACTCCAAGCAGCAAGACCAACCTGAAAATCTCTTAATAAACTATTCAGTAAATGGATCTGTGTAAATAATACGCAGGAATAAATTTGAACTGGTTTGAAAGCAGAGAAGGAGGGCTGTATTTGCAGCATGGTTCAGAGATTATAAATTAAATCACACCAATTTTCTCTCCTGTTCCAACTTTTATTAGAGAATCAAAATTCAGATCAGTCTCAAAAAAAGAGTTCCTTGTACTGCTTGAATCTCATAAGGAAGTCTGACTCTACTTGCAAGAGAACTGCCTCTAAAAAAAAATTAAACTGCTGCCTGGCCATGATACCAGCATGAAAAACCTGAAAAGTAAAATACATTATAAGAAATATTTTGTTTGCATTTTGAGATGAAATGAAGTAGAAGCTGCTTAGAAAACCAATGTGATGTAGCTCCAGGTTAGGGGCATAGCATATGGAGAACTCTTAAACTTCATGGGAAATTAATAGATATAACTGAAGAGGGTTATTTCAGGAGTACAGCCATAGAAATTGATGCAGACCTGTGAGTTTTGCACCCAAAATTGTGTTATTAAAATTTCCACCTTATTGCCTGGCATGGACATGAACCACAGAGGAAATCAGTCAGAAGTATAAAGGTATAATCAGGACAAGCCAGTGAAAATGGAGGGCATTCTGCAACTTGGAAAGAAGCTGCAAAGTTCATTGCAGAGAGCACTACATTTAGGAGAAGGGCTTCTAGCAAAGCTGTTCTAAGTGTAGTTACCTTCAGCTTAGATGAGAAAAATATGCTGGCCATATTTTTTCATATAAATGAAAATCGAATTCTTAGCCAGAATAAAGAGAGGAAAAAAAAAATTGGGGTCTAGTGTGATTGTGAAATTCCCTCTGTAGTAATCTGATCTACAGCCTATCAGCCAGGGTAGGCTTTATCTGTCATTGCCTGACAAGGAGATTTTCTAAAAAGAATTTCCAAAAGAGGGAGCAGAGGAGATTCTGTCAGCAGCAAAGAACATTGAGTGCCATGAGAGCAGAGCTGGGCTGGTGCTGGCACCTCCCATGCCACAACTTCCCTCATAAACCCCTGGCATGAAGGCATTGGGTGCAAATGGGTGCTGATTTCAGCT
This sequence comes from Toxostoma redivivum, assembly GCA_013397375.1. Taxonomy (NCBI): domain Eukaryota; kingdom Metazoa; phylum Chordata; class Aves; order Passeriformes; family Mimidae; genus Toxostoma; species Toxostoma redivivum. Next base: position 93,793 of record VXBI01005979.1, on the reverse strand, counting down.
CATGCAAAGCCAGCATCACAAACAGCATGACAGTGATGTAGGAAAGCTTGTGCTGCCCAAAGGGGTTCACTACCCTGCACCTCTTGTTCCCTGGATGAAATGGGAAATTTATGAGATTTATGACTCACTTCCCTGCTTACAGAATAAATATGTGGCCACTGCAGCCTTTTTCAGTGCAGGGTGATGGGCACTGAAAGGCCACCAGACTGCACCCTAACTTTACATGCTAAATGTTCAATTTATCAAAATGTGTGTGGTGTGAGCACTAATGTAATTTCTGCAACAGAGCTTTGCACAGGCTGGTTTTAGGCTCCCTAGAAACTCAACAAACCATGAGCTCAGCCCCACTTGTGGCCATCAGTGATCAGTGGTACACAGGACCAAAGAAGAGATGTCACCCTGACAAAAGTCCCTGCCTAGTATTTGCCTTGTTGCATTGAATAAGTTGAAAGAAAGATTTCTGCCCACTTGCTAATATAAGAAAAAAATTTAAACTAGCTATTCTGGGTGTCTAACAAAGCCTGCTTGTCTCAGCAACATTTCAGCACAGGCAGGTGTAATAAAAGGAATTTATTGAGGAGGAGCTGAAGAAGTTAAATTCTGATAACGACAAATAAGTTGCATTAAGGTAATTTTTCCAGTTGTTTCAAATAAGGCCCTATCTCTCAATTATTTCTTTGTAAGCCTGGTAAGTTTTTACCGATTTAATGTGTGCAAGGTTGCTTATGCTTTTAAAGAGATCTGCTTCCAGCCATCTGGAAATAGTGGTGTTATGATGGAGGTGGTACTAAACAAAGAAAAGCTACATAAATGCCATGGAGCAGAGGCTTCATGTGTTAGGAATATTAAAAATAGCTCATCAGTGCTCCCAGGGTCTGATTTCAGTAAAGCCTGCTGTGCTTTCCATCCCTTTATGCATGACTTCAACTAGAAAACCATTATGGAATTGAGAAGTATCTGAATATCCAAAGCACAATGCTCCTTGGCAGAACTGATGTGAAAATAAGAGAGGGGATACACATTTAATATTCATCTACTAATTGACTGTAAATTCAGTACATTCTGTTGCTTTTTTGCCTAGTCCTCAGTTAAGTGTAACTGTTCTGTGTCTGATTTTTTTTCATCAAGCTCCAGTGAAGCAGCACACAAAAAAGCAAATTCCTAAATGGAAATATCCCAAATGAAAATTTGACTGTGATGATCCATGGGGCTCAACTTTGAACCACTGGATCCAGATTTTGTAGGGATTCAGGGTGGGTCTTGAAGTCAGATTCCTTAACTCTGCTCTCAGGTTTTATGTGAATCCATACAAAAGCTCTTCCTGCTCTTTTAGCCTGGCTGCAGACACAAAATTTGTCTCTGGAGGGGACAGTCTGTCATTCTTTGCACAGTAACTTTTGGAGCTGCTCATTCTAACCTTTCACAGGGGATCAGAAGTCTCAAAATATAGTATTTCCACAAACATAGTGAGTGAAACTAATTGCCCACAACAAATGAAGAGGTTGTATTGGACTCTTCCTCACAGCCATCCAGAAGTTGTGAACTGCAAGAAAAGCTCAGGAAAGAGCATTTTTCTTCTTGGGTTTCAAAAATCTAATCACAAAACATGGACTCATGGTATTTTAGGTTTTTACTCTAAGATTTTCTCTTACCTGGGACTAGCAAGAAGGATTTGCTGTGGTGGGACACAATCCTGTTACCTTTGAAAATTAACTTACATACCCAAAGCAGTTCTTCAAACATTTGACCCTTGATTCACAGAGCATGGAAGAGTGATTGCAACCAGACTGTAGTCCTGAAAAAAAGTGAAATAATTAAGTGAAGAATTATGGGTTTGGTTTTCCTGCTTTTTTTTTTTTTTTCATTTTATTCTAATCAATTTGGAGGAAGAGAACAAAGAATGTGATCTCTCAGAGTGTTTCACTCCTCTTCAGAGAAAAGGAAAGAAACCCCAAGCAAATAAAAAAAATCTTGATTATTTCAAATAATTAATTCAATTTTTGGAGTTGTCAGGTTGTTTGAATCCCACAAATTAGTTACACAGAACAGGAATTCACCTGTGTTTATATTCACAGAGGCCCTAGAACTCATGCAGGGAATTATTTTTCCTAATCTTGCAGTGTGGAAATCAAAGGAAGAGCTGTTTCAACAGACACAGCAATTCCAGCACTTAGGATAAGATTGAGGTGTCTGAGATTTCCCAGGTGCTTTCCTGGAGGATTTTCCATTCTTCACCAGGTGTCTCTGAGCCACTGGGCAGTTTAATGTACCAGCAGAAACTGGTAATTATATTAATTTTGAAATGTTTGTAGTGGTTTCATTTTGATCACTGCCAGGAGATGAGAAAGGATGAGGAATATAAGGGAAAAGAATTTTATTTTTATTAAAGGAATAGTTTTGGGGCCAGTTTTGGGGGAGGTATAGCACTTGGCTGGCTTGGTTTACTCTTCATTCAAGCTGGGTTTCAGGAAAAAGTTCCCACTGTATCATAGAAGTCTAGCAACCTAAAATAAGGCTGAATTCCTGCAAGGGGAAATCTTTAAAAAATCAATGTTGCAATGGAAAATAGATTGTAAAGATACACCAGATTAGGCATGGTAAATTTAGAATTTCAGAGAGAATAATTTTCTTCTGGATATTTCATGAGAAATAAGGAGACACAAGTTTTTTCTAGCAGACACCAGTCTCCCATATTGTTGATTGTTGAGTGTTCACCGTGGTAAAGCTAGGTTTTGGCAATGAAAGTAATTGGAAAACAATTTTTCATTATTTTTTTGTTGACCTTAAATCCCAGCTAAGCTGGGAAATGGCATTTACCTTGTGTCAATGATTAGAGACAGGATTTGAAAAAGAAAATGCTCCTTTTTCTGGTTAGAAATAGGATTTCAAAAAGCAAAAAAAGGTCTTTTTTTCTCTATAAATACATACATGTCTGTATATATCTCCATGGGGAAGCTCATTTATATATTAAACCATGTACTTCAAGCCTATATAAATATAGATTTATAGGTATATATTAACCCTTTATAATTGCAATGAGAAGGACCCTTCTGGCTGTTGGGTCAGAGACTGGTTCTCATGGTGTGTTTATTTGGAGGTGAGGATTAAGGGCAGAGTTTACCCTCTGGAAAGTCACAGGGAAGGTTTCCAGGGATGCTTGTACTGGCAATAAAGATAATGTGAAAAATATGGAAGTGAATGACTTCTTGTGGATTTATGTAGAGGTACTGCCAAAGCAGATGTAGGTTTTCCTGGGGTTGTAGTTAGAATGAAAGCAGATCACATTATTTTCAACATACAAGGCCAAATAAATATTCCACTGGTCTAGACAGAGATATTACCAGGATTTTTTTTTAAGGAAAGCAATATGCAGAAGAGTTTTCACCCATGCATGGTGCTGTTTAGAGGCAAATACCTCTCTACAACATTTTTTTTTTTTAGGCAGTTCTTACCTATGTGTGGGCTCTTGCCAGGGATTTAAAAAGAAAGCCATGAGGCATGCAGTTTCCTACTGATTATTTTGAGGTTAAGAAGAAGAGGAATGGTGTTGGGTAGGAGCAAGTGGCCTCACCTTTGTTCCAAAGCTTGCCTGGCTGTGGGTCCCTGCCCAGCAGCAGTCGTAGGGAGCACTGCAGCATGGTTTTCTGGCAGAAAGCACTCAGGAAAATCATCCTGCACTGTTTCTGCTGTGCCCAGAGAGATGTGTTAGAGGGGTAGGAGTTACACAAGCCCTGTTGATTTGGGTTGACTTGGTTTTCCAAAAGGAGCAATCAGGAGATTGCTTCTGATTCTGCTTGATTTGGAGCAAAAGTTTTGCTATGAGGAAATGCTTTTGTGCAAGTCTCATGATTCCCCTGCTGTTTTCTGATCTGCCATCTAGCTGAGTCAGAGGAAAAACTTTTTTTTTGAGAGAAAAAGTGAAAGTTAGAGAGGAAAAGGCTTCCAGGGAAATGGTGTTGTGCTTTAGACTTTCTGGGATCTCTGTAGGCTGGGCAACTAAGGCACACGAAGAACGAGAAACATTGGACCCCAAAATGCCAAACTATACCCTAGAGAGGAGACACAGGGCTCAGACTGCAGGGGTCTGTGCTGGCTCTTTCTGAAACAGGCTGCTCTGTCATTGGGGAGCCCTGGAGTGACAGAAAAACAGGGTAGGTTCAGCTCTGAGTGCCTGGCACTGTGATGGAGATAAGAAGGAGCACACAGCACCCAAAAAATGCAGGGGGGGAGAAGATGTTATCAAGAGCCACTGGGAAGATGCTCTGGCTTGTGCCAGAGAATGAAAAATGCAGATGTTTAGTGGCATGGCATGGCCTGGCTCGAATCAGGAGCTGTTTGTTATTATTATATTGGATTATTTTCATGGGCAGTGTGGCTCACTGACCCAGCAGGGTCTCTGGGAGAGCTGTGCTGCCTTGGAAGCAGCAACACTCCCACAATGGCAGTAGATCACAAAAAGGACATCCATAAACAAATCCAAAGCCCCTCCCCTGAGTTTACTCCTGTGATTACAGCAGAGTAGCATCAATATGTAAAGGAATCAATATGAGGGAAACGAGATCATTTAAAAACAGCAGTAACTGAGCAGCAGCAGGTTTGTCAAGATGAGGAGTTGCAAGAAACACAGGGAACAGGGACAGGGTGAACTGGGGACAAAGTCTGGGGTCCCTGGACCTCTCACACCTGGTAGTGCTTTGCCATAGGAGCTGCTGGAGCTTGGTAACATTACAGCTTGTCTTTTCAAAGAAAATTTTTATAGGTAATGTTATGCCTGTTTCTAAAGAAAATGACAAGTTTCCCTTTGGAAAAGGATCCCTAGAGACAAGCTGATGATTGAGTTTTGCAGAAATTAAAGCATTTACAGGCTCATCCAGTGGGGCTGCTGTGCCAGTGAAGGGGAGGAATGAAACTGCAGGGACAGCTGTGGTTGTCCTGGCAGCCCTACACAGTGCAGGTGGCACCAGAAATGTGCAGTCTGAGTCCAGAGCTCTCAACACTGTCCCTGGCATCCCTCAGAGTCAGAGAAATTCCTGGGGATGGAGGTAGGCAGGGCACTCCTTTCTTATTACACCTGGAAAATTCTGTTAGCTCTACAGTGTAGCTCATTTAAGTGTTACAAAAGTGCTGAATTCATCTGCAATCTTAATATACAATGTTCCTTTCTGTAATGGGAGGTGTTTTGCACCACTTAATTCATGGCTTGTCTGAAGTCTCTTCTGTCTTCACTCAGAGTCAGGATTAAAAACATGAAGACGAATTTTCTCATGTTTGGGCTTGGTTGTTTATTAAATCTTATCTAAAGTACAGAGAGTTCTGCAACACTTCTAACTAGCAACTAAAATAGGGTTATTTAAAGCTAAACAGTCCAATACAGAATTAACACCTACATTATTTATACTTTTGAAATAACCAAACCCCTGTGACCCTCAGTGCAGCACTAACTGTCCAACCAGAAACTACTGCCTGAGATCACGGAGAAGGAAGAAGATAGAAAAGAGACACCACCCAAAATCCTCCATCTTGTCCCATACCTATTACTATATTATAAAAACCTCAAATTTAAACCCCTTCACCATGTCATATCACACACTTCTATTTAACTACACACCCATGATTTTAACTCCATCACTCAAATTTGAAACCTTCTGCAAGGCTTCAGGTCCAAAGCAGTGTTCTCCTGGGAGTCAGTGCCAGAAAGCACAGAAAGCACAAAAACCACCAGGTTTCTGGGTTTTAATGACAATTTGCAAGGGCTGTTCCAACAACACACGAGCAAGGCATCTAAACATGTCTGGGATTTTGTGTAGTTTCTGCTGTTGGTTTTTACAGAGGCTGGATGTCAGGTTGGATAATATTATTTGTGTTTCGCTTTTGAGGCAGGCCAGGATTTTGTAAAATCACACTTGTGTGAAATGAAGCTCCCCCTCTGAGGCTATGAAGGCTGGAGCAACAAGGAAAGAAAATATATTCCTGCTTCTACATTTTCCACAAAGCTCTCCATTGTCCCCCAGAGTGGGGGACACTTTGTCCTGAATTGTTTTGCTCTGGGCTTTGTCCAGGACCTGCACAGGTGAGGCTCTGCTTCGTCAAGATTCCACATTTATCAGCATTTATGGTCTCAGCCAGTCTTTTTTGGAGGGGTAAATATTTTTCATGTCTGGATGGATAACTCTTTAAGCAGTTTTTTGAAAACCTGGAGACTTATATATGATGCTAAATATGTATTAGTTACACACACAGCCAGTTTATTTCCAAGTTGTCTCATTTGGCTATGATCATTTGGGTAACTGCTCTGTAATGTGGAACTGAAGAGTCCTAGAAAATATTTATGGGCAAATAAGGAATAATTCTAACCTTCAGTAATTGTGAAAAATGGAGAAAAACTTTAATAAATATGTATCTTTCCGAGGTTTTACATCGATTCCCTTTTTATTAGCTTGGTAAAGCAATTTTCAAAATTACATTTCAGGGCTTTTAAATGACCACAGTCTCTGGATGTATTATCTTCAGACTATTTAATATATTTGTACTGTATTTCCTGCACAGTATACATTTCAGCTCTCTTTTCTTCTTTGTGAGAAAAATATTGATTTACCTAATGAAAGTTAATTCATTTAGGGGGGGAATTGTCATTCACATGGACATTGTAATATATCTGATCTCTTCCTGATATATATTATATGTATATATATTTAGTGTACATATGTATTTCTTTTGTATGTGTAGTGTCAAAATAAAGAATATTTATTTCTTTATTTTATTTATTTATTTCTTTATTAAATAATNATATATATATATATAATAGATGTTATTTTCATATATAATATGTATCAGAATAAGGGGACTATCTCTGCAATAAATTTAATTTTACTCTCTGAATCCAAATGGGATTTTCATTACTGTGACCTCTGGAGCACACTACAAAAATGGGGATTAATTTTCTCTTTAAAAAGGCCACTATATGGCCCTCATTTGTGTCCAGAGCAGCTCTTCCTACACCTGTCAGTCCTGTGGAAACGTTGCCACAGGTGACTCAAATATTCAGTGTTTGTTTGCATGCAGAGGGTTTTAATTCTTCTGATTCCAAACCAGCACTGGGGGTGACCCTGTTCCTCTGCTGAAGTCTGGTTTAGAGGCGTAAGAAGAAAGAAGGAACTTTTTTCATTCCCTTAGTGAGATTTCTTTAAAGTGTTTTCCTCCAAATGGCTCCAACTAACCTTCCCAGAAACAATTAAAATAAAAAGAAAACTAGCAAAAATTTTGAACCACAGTGCAAAGGAAAATGAAAAAAAAAAACCCAAAACCTCATCTGGCTGTGCAAAGAAACCTTGACACAATGCATAAATGAGTTCATAAGAATATGTACAGACCCTGTGCAGTAGTAATGAATTCATATCATTAGTGTGATGAAAATAGCAAATTGTGTTATTGAATATGGAAAGAATCAAATGTATTTAATGCAGATTTCTAGTGCCAGACTTGGAGACTTTTTTTAAAAATTAAAGTTGTGTGTTATGTTATTTGGAAGGATGGTCCCTGTTTGTGGTGCCAGCTTTGGAGTCAGCACTCAGGTCTATTCCTGGTCAGATATTCTTATATTCTTATATTCTGGGTTTTACTTCTGACTCCATTGAAGTAAGGCTTGAGCTTCTATTTGTGGAGGTTTGTTTTTCATATTTCCATATTTTTTTCATGTTTCCAGCATGCCATTTTAAAAGTGCTTTTTTTCCCTCCCTGCACTTCTATGTTTTTAAAATGGCCAGATAGATTCAAATTTGGGCACACAAAATTATATGATATTCAAAATTCATCTCTTAGGAAATACAGCTTAGGGCTGGACAGGAAGGGGTCTGGCAAATTTTAAATCATGGACAATTGCTCACCTCATCTGTTCCCTGCACAGATCAAGAGTCCAGGAGTGCAACAAAATTGAATAAGAGGCAGAGAGAGGAATGAAGATTTGCTCCTGTCCCTTTTAATGCTGCATGTTGCCTCCAGAAAATATTTATTTATCAAGAGCTAAAAGGACAAAGAGGCTTATTTTCTTACTGGAGAATCCTGTATGGGCTTTTTAAAAAAAAAAATTATTTTTTTTTTATTTTTTACTTGCTGAAGACCAGCTGATCAATACCACAATGTACTTTTAGCTGTATGGCACACTGCATTTTTCCTAATCTGGGTATGAGGCAGGAAAATGCTGCTGTGCTCTCTGCACAGCAGGAATTCCCTCCAGTGACCAAAACAGCTTCAGCACAATGAAAAACACACAGTAACACCTAATTAGGAGCAGAGAGAATAAAGGGCTTGGTGCTTCTCATCTCCCTCTGACAAAGGTGTTACCCTGGCACAGAGTTTAATCTGGCAAGTGATTTAATCTTAATTTCAAATTTCAAATTTAATCTTCAAGCATGTCCAGAGCATCCTGGCTGCCTGCAATGCACACTCCCTCTAACCCTTAAAAAATGCAGCACACTCCTAAAACTTCCTGTGCTAATTGCTGACACAACCAGAGTTATGTAGTCATAAAGAGAGAATTTTACTGTTGCATGGGGAATTATTTAGAATAGAGAAGGATGTGAATGCTGAATTCTCTGAATGATTTCTGGGTGAATTTCACATTTAACTTATGGTAAGTACCTTGATAAAAGCCCTGAGAGAATAATTCCATCTTGAAACTTTTTCATGATTGCTATTGTATGGGTTATCAATCTTACACCTTACATTTAGATATGCTAAATAGGGCTTTTCTTCCATTAATAATCAGAAAATTTCTCCTTTTTTTGTGTACTTCTCAGAATTAAAATCAGTATTAACATTATTTGGCTATCTGTTTGGACAGGGAATTTCAGTAATGGGAGAAAGAAAGTTAATTTCATTTTTAGATTAATATTACTGGGTGGAAAGAGCCACACAAAGGAGAATTTATGAGATTACTCCTCTCTAGCAGATTTGTGAGTGGTCTGCAATGAGTGGAATTATTTTATTTTTGCAGAAAATAGTTTTAGAAACTCCTGCCTGCCTTAAAAGTAACATCCTTATTCTGTGGAACTCTCAAACGTGGGCTGCCAGTGTAAGCATGTTTTGTAGACTGTCAGAGCCCTGGGGTGAATGGTGCTGGCAGCAAAAGGAAGCTGAAATTCTGCAATTCTCCCTTAATTTTGAGCCTTTTCTGGTCCCAAACTACTGCACAAGCCTTTTTCCTCTAGAGCACAAACCCTGGGGCAAGCACAAACATGTTTACAGATGTAACACAGGTGAATTATTTCTAAGGGCCAACTTTATCTTGAAAAGGCAAATTTCACTGGGAGAGTCCACAGAGAGAGGCTCTTTCCCAGGGGAGTGGATTGTTGAGATAATAATTCCTGTGTTAGTCCAGGGCAAAAGCCTCTCCTGTCCTCCTGAACCCTCCTCTTAAGCCAGGTCTTATCCTGGCTATCATGGAGCAGAAAATAGAATTATTAACATAGCTGAAGGATGCCATTCTTCCCTGCCTCAGTTTTCATTCAATTCTTTCAGTGTTTTCCACAGAAGTTTTTTGGTTTTTTTCCCCCTGGATCTCTGATTCCATTCAGTGCTCCAATCTAAGCTCTTCCCTTGTGGCATCTGATTTTCTGGAGATGCCTCACCAGGGCCTTTTCCCTGCTGGAAAGAGCAGTGGGTGGTTTCCTCTACCCCACAGGCACAGCAAGAACTGAGTCCTGGAATCATCACAGCTGATTGACCAGAATGCACTAAAGGGAAGAGTTCTCTCTATATATATATGTATATTCTAGCAAAGACTGTTATCCCTTTTCCCATATCTTTGCCTGTTAGCCCCTTAATTTCAAAGTTATAATAATTTGGAGGGAAGGGGCTCAGATTTTCCATTCCCACCTTCCTTGGCAGACACCTGTCTTTCAAACCAAGACAGGTTTGAAAAATCCTGGGTTTTTTGTTTTCCCAGGATTTCACTTTGCTTCTGTTTCACGTTTCCTTTCAGAGGAGCCAAACCCAAAGGTGTGCAGATGTGGACACTGATATCACCCATCCCACAGGTGACTGGGGCAGGGATGCTTCTGTGTTTGAAGTTCTCTACATTAGTCCAGGGTCACAAATGTTGGTGACCAAAGGCTCTTTGCAGAAGGTTTGCCTGTCCCAGTTCACACAATTCCCATTATTATTTTTTTGCACTCAGATTATGAGTTTAGGACTTCTGCCTGCTCAAGAGCTCAGAACAGAACCTGATTTTTAAGAGGGATTTAGTTTAAAGTGTGAACTTTACAGACATTACAAAATGAAAGCTCTCTGTTGCAGAAGATGGTGTTTATTTTCTTTTCCTCAATTCCCTCTCCTGTAAATGAGGTCAGGAATGTTATGAATCCAACATCATTAGTGCTTGCAAAGTGTTTTGAGATCCCTGAATGGAAGGACTTACATAAGTGGGAAAGTCTTATTAGGATAATTATAATTGCAAACTGTACTGGCACAATATAGATCACTTAATGAGTTATTTGGCTTTTCCTTTCTCTCCCTTTCTCCTCCTCAGCTCCCCTAAGCCACATAAATAGACTGATTCTTAATTGGCAACTTTCATTGCTAGCAAGTGGATTTCTCTCCGAAGTTCAAACTCAGCAGAAACATTTAGAAAATGCAAGGTTGGTTTGGGATCAATTGGAATTTGCAGGGCCACAGTGAAAAAGGAGGTCTGGGTGCTCTTTGAAAAGCAGTTTTCTCTGCCCTACCCTGGGTGCAGGTGCTTGAATCTGTTGAAGGAATTGGAGATTTAGGATTTAGGCTGGAGGGGGACTGGACAGAGCTGAGTGGGCTCTGCTGGGAAAATAAATCCCCTTTGGGCTTTGATCTCCCATTTCACTTGTGCTGGTTGGCACGTGATGCAAAATGGGATGATAGACCAGCTCCTGCTGTTGTATTAGGACCTAAACTACTATTGATAGCCAGGCAGCTTCCTACCCCTAAAACTTTTTGTCCCAGCTGCAGTAAGCACTCATGTTCATCCCCGGGAAACAGCTGCTTAAAGCTTTACAAAAGTAGATTAAGACAAATACTAATAGTTAAGAAATAAAAGTAGATTAAGACAAATATTAAAAGTTAAGAAATTATGATCTCCTTGTAGGTATTATTACCTTACAGGCAGTAATATCAATGCTTAAATCAGTAGAGGTTTATTTTTTGCTGAGCCCTGAACACTGGATCTAATATGAAATGTGGCAAGGATGTTGACTGCTGCAGAGAATGTGTGTCCTTCCTTTCCTTTCTTACTTCAGGTGTGTTAGAAGTATCCTTAGAACTGCTCCAGTTCCTGTCCTTAGCAGTGATCCCAGTTGTTTGCCCATGCATGGGAGCACATGTTATATAATTGCCACAATGAGGGCACTGTGCTTCATTATCATTCTTGCTATACAATATTTAGCTGAAACTCCCACATGCAGATCTGTCCGTGTCTGTTAAATGTTTTTTACAGTCTGTATTTGCTGCTGCATCAGTATTTTTCTCTGCTAGTAAATCAAACTACTTAAAGAGCAACAAAACAAAAGCACAGTTACTACTCTGTTTAACTTTATAGGGTAGCTGATATTTTCTTGCTCTATTCTTTAGGATGTAACAGACTCAACCACACTTTTAAAACATGGGGAAGGCAGATGTATGAACACTGAATTGTGCCTCAGGCTCCTTCTGAAGCACCCAAATGGGCTGAACTCTTCCTCTTGCCCTCCTCACACGCCTTTCACTTGCTGGAGAGAACACCTCACATCGTAGAGCTGTTGTCAGGTTTTTTTTTCCTTGGACAAGTTAAAAATTTGCATCTTCCTGCCATCCTCACTAAAGATAATGCTGATGTTTACAGCCCCTGGAAGGCCTTAGATAAATGTACTGTGTCCACACTGCCTGCCTTGAATCCAAAACACTCTGGGAGGAATCACACCCTGTACAGCACTATCAGCTGCTGCATGTTTAATTTAATCTATCTCTGGGTATAAATGTCTTTGTGCATGTGTCAGGAAAGCCCCAGAGCATCACCAGCTCTCTGAGGTCTCTTGCTTTGTGTGTTTCTGCAGTTCTTGTTACACCTTTTTTTTGTAAATGTTATTTTGAAAGGCCTTTCCCTTCAGTTAAAAGAGGAATTGTTAATATTGGAGCTATGTTACAGCTTCTGAGAACAAGGAGGCATTTATATAATTTGGGACTATTTTGTCTTCCCTTGCCATACCTTGAAATACACCACAGTTCCTTCAGTGAGTACTGAATGCTTTGATTTCTGCTGTTCTGGGGAGGTTCTAGAATCTCTCCTTGTCTCTTCCTCCCAGATTTTCTGATTTTCAGAGAAAAAACGGTGTGGGGGGTGACAGGTCCAGGATTCCCATCTGCTGCTGGCCAGGGAGCACTCAGAGGAGCAGTGGGGAAAGCTGAGGACATTTAGTGAGTATATCAGCAAAGAAAAAAAGACATAATTTGCTGACTCAGTAGGGACCTGGCAAACCCTAATAATTCCTAAATGGAAAAGAAGATGAAAGGAAATTCTCAGTTCACTCCTATGGTTTGCAAACAAAACTTGTTTAGCTTTTCTTTCAAAAACACATTTCTTTATTTAAATATTGATCTACCATTTTAAAAGGAGAAGAGGTTTAGAAAAAGGATCAATAATCTGAGATGAAGCATTTTGTTTTAGAATGAAGGGTGCATTTACCCAAAATTACATTTTGAGGGTTTTTGTCCTTCTTTTTATTGGTTGAAAGATATTTTTCACTTGGACTGGAGTTAATTGTTTTGTTTCAGCATTACAAACTGCTTCATCATCTCAGGGTGACACAAATAGGGGAGACTCAAATAATTGTTTTTTAGGTATGGACAGTGAAGCTAAGGGAATGAATTCTTGGACTTGGGATTTTTTTATGCTGTTTTTTCCATGCTTTGTGAATTTTGGCTAATCCTTACTTGCTGACTGTTTGCATTAATCTTCTTTCTTTAAGCACCTCTTTAAATGTGAGTCTGGCAGAATTTTGTTAGTTTGGGGATTTTTTTTCCCCTCTCTGTTTATTTGTTCATTTCTAATTGTTCCACCTATAGAATGTTGAAGCCCTTAAGGTTTCACTGAGGAGAGGGAAATGTGGATCAGGACTGGGCTCAGCTGCAGCCTTCCTCAAGGTGCAGCTAACAGGAGACACTTTTTAAAGAGAAATGATGACCAACAGGTGGATTGCTAGGTCACTTCAGTGCCAAAAATTCAGCTAAAGGCAATTTTAGGCCAATCAGAGGTGCCAGAAGCAATCCCTGCTGTGGGCACCTTGTAAACAGGCTGGGCTAAATAGGTAAAACCAGAATACTGGGCAGGTTTCAGGGTGCAGGAGCTGGAAGAGGCTGCTGGGAGGATGGGTCTGTCCTCAGTGTGGAGTTCCTGGAGCTTCCAGGAGATCCCTGCTGCTCTCACGTGCTGCAAGAAGCCAAGCCAGGCCGGCAGGATGCCATCTCCTACAGCCAGCCTGCTGCTAGCCTGATCTAGCATGACAAATTGGTGTTCCCAGAGTGGCAGCAGAGTAATCAGACTGTGACAAATGGTTTACTTAGAGCAATTTGTTTTCATTTGACTGAAAATTTCCGCAGTCTCAACAAAAGTGTTCCCCCCCCCCCCACTGCCTCCTCACTCCCTGTAATGTCATTTGTGTGATGTTAAGAGAGGCAGCTGTGCCCCAGAGGGCAGCAGGGCACTTGGGACACCACATTTCCATGGATCCCAGGGTTTTTGAAGCTGGAAGCTGTTGCTGGAGGCAATGTGCTTGCTGAGTGTGGAGTTAGCCTCCATTAGGGACTGACTGTGCCCCTGCTTTTGCCTCATTTCTCTCTGGAGCTGAGCTGCCTCACACCTTTGGAGGGCTGGGGGATGAAGAGTGAGTGGGATCAGAGGTTCAGTGTGTCTGAAAGGGGTGAATTTCAGCCTGGCACCTTCCAGTTACTACACATGAACCAGGTCACAGAGAAGGAATTGCCATGGGACTGATCCAGGGCCCCGCTCAACTCAGTTTGGGGATCTTCTGCTTGCTCTGCTTGCTCTCATTTATAACAATTATCTCTTCCTTTCAAGCACAATTCTTGCACTTTCAGCAACCAGTGCTTTCCATGGGCTGCAGGGAAGGGAGAACAACACCTTGCATAAAATAAAGGGACAGTGGTGTGAGGACACTGGAGCTGGGAGCTCTGTGCCATGGGGAAGGGGACAGAGGGGCAGGGAAGGGTCAGGCTGGTGCCATGGCCTTTTGGCATGGGTTCTGGAGATGAACATCCTCCAAAATCATGCTCCAGGACGGGCTGGGTGGCAGACCTGGCATGGGGGGGCCTGTGCCATCCAGTTCTTTCATCACTTCTTGCTTCTTTCTTTCTTGGTCTTTTTCAGAAGTGCATCACTGCTCAGGGCAGTGCACCTAGGGCTCTGCAGGTGTGATATGTGCTGCTGCAGTCCTTTCAGTCCATCCCCAAATCCAGGAAAACTTATTTGATGCCTTCTGGGGTGCAAGCCTTGTTTGTGGATGTGTGACGAGTCCAGAGCAGCAGAGAAGTAATGGAGTCAAGGCTTTTCTCCATCATGCTGCCTCGTGCCTGTTCCTTTTTTGTACCTGCAAGCAGCTGTGTAAAGATGATCTCAGCACAGGCTAATGGGATGAAATGTTCAGGTTTCTGTCATCTGGGAGTTAGATGTGACAGTCCCTAAGACTCCTTTGGCTCCCAGGCCTGCCTGCAGCCTCAAGGACTTGATTTGCCAAGCTCTGTTGCATCAGCGCTGGTGCTGCATCAGTTGCTGCTGTGTCCTTGTGCTATTACACAAATACTCAATAGTGTGATGTAATTTACTGCTGTGTTCCCCCTCCAGGCACCAGAGACATCCATCATGGGCTGGGGGGCAGCTAGGACAGCCCTCCTGCACTTTGTCACAGTGGTAGCTGTGTCTGGAAAGCGAGCAGTGCCACTTAGAGAGCCTGGCAGTGTAATAGCTTTCCTTAAATGAAATTCCCACTCTCTTGGCAGCTTGGCTCTGCAGAAGCCCCTGGAAATAGCACAGTGGTGCCCACTGGAACATGTCCCTGGCCTTGGCTGAGGAATGAGCTTTCTGGTATGTGCTCACACAACAAAATGACTTAAGCAAGAGTATTATCACAACATGGTGTTCATAATGTATTAGCAAACATAATAAAGCAATGGAAAATTACTTGCACTAATCGGACATCCATAAATAGATTCAAGTCATAGGTTTGACTCTCCATCGAAGTGAATAATTTATCAGCTGATTAAATCTGATCATTTTGTACAACGTGCCAGTAGTTTTCCAGTGCATGTTTTTACTGTCCATATATCTCCATTATATTGACAGATTTGGGTGGTTCAGAATGGTAGTAGTCAGGGAAATGTCACGTGTAAGCAAATAAAGCTGGATTTATGGCATCTGGACCCCATTCTCAGACCTCTAACACAAAAACGGGGTGCTGTTACATATTTAAATAAAAGATGCTCTGTGTCTCACAGATGATTTCTTAAGAGCTAGGGAGAAAAAAAAAAAGTAAACCCCAAACCTTCCATCACCAAATAACACCTTGCAATCGTTGCAGGTAGGGCAGGAAAGCTGCAGACCCATCTTTTCATCTCCTCATCCTCCATCCATGCCTTGTACCCCTGTCCCTGCTCCTACCCAAACCAGCATGCTGTCTGCACCCACATGGGGATTTTCTGAATGTTTTGATGTTTATTTTCTTGCATTTAAGATCCTCACTGGTTTCTTTTGCTGTTTGGATATGGGACGTTTCCCTTGACAACAGAACAAAGTCTATATTTGGGTGCAGAATTCTACATGGCTGCAAAACTTACGACAGGATTCAATTTTAAAAAATTACAATTGTGCATAAAATGAATATTAGACAGCTGGGGATGTCTTAGACAAAGTTTTCAGGGAAGTGCAGCATAACTGAAGGCCAAGCCCAAGAGTCCCTGCTGAGACTGCAGTGCCAGCAAAAGGAGGATTGCACACACCTCCAATAGGAGCACCTCACATTTATGGAGAGGAGAGGGCAGGCAAGTCTAAAAGGGTGATGAGGAAGCTGATTTGCTCTTCCCTCTGCAAACAGACAGAGATGTGAGTACAGAATAAGTATAAAAAATTAGTACAGCTATGAAACTAAGCACATGAAGGGTATACCTTTAACAAATCAGTAGAGTTAGTGCTGGTGGTGTTAGTTTGTACTGGAAATGTTTCCTGTGTCTGCCTCAGAGTGGTGGCAGGTTAGAACCCATCTTAACAGATTTAATTGATCCATTTAATAGAGACTAAAAGGATTTTTTTTTCAGTTATATTGTTGCAAGACTTCATCCCTGCTGGGACTGTCACAGAGCGCTGACATCTGGAGAGTACCTAGAAAGATATAGTGGTTTTTCAAAAGGAGAGGGTGTCTACATACACCAGAAACACAATTACTTTTTTTTACTCATTGACATTGTCAATGAAAAATTTGAAGCAGTTTCTCTATCCATCTCCTCCTGCCACTCTTCAGAGCAGCCTGGGTTCATGCATGGTGTGAGTGAAGGATGTGGCCAAATAGGAAGAATGGCCAAAGTTTTGGCTTTGGCAGAGATTTCTGCTGCTCACCTTTCTTGAGTAGAGCTGCTGCCTTCAGCAGGACTGGCTTTTGTCCAAGCTGCTGTATAATCAGTACCACAACATTGCCCTCCTCAGCCAAAAGCAGTTTTGTGGCTCCAGGCTGGGACATGCAGAGTTGCTGTTTGGAGGCTGGAGCTGTGTTTTGCCACTTGCCAGTCCTCTCACAAGAAGAATTAGCTCAGTTCTTGGATCAGGGCTTTTGGGAATGGACAGAAATGCTGTTCCACACCAGTTTCTCTTCTGGTTTCTTTGGCTTTTTGCATCATTAAATCAGCCTTGAGGATTTGTTGTCAAGCAATCCTTGGGTTTTGTGACTTATGCAGCATTGCCATTTGTCTTTCCTACTTGCAGGGTGAAATGTTTGGCAAAGCTGCTCATCAATTAGTGAGGAGCTGCCTCACTGGCTTTAGCACAGCATTGTCATCTTTTAACACTGCTCTGAGGCTCGTGAAGCAGCCCTGGGGGACCACAGCAAAGACTGATTTCCAAGAAATAAACAATATATTACTGGAGGTAACCCTGGCCAAGCCTGTAGGTTTGCTGTTTGTGCCTTTACCCACTGAGAGGTTTGAGTATTTCCAGCAGGGAGGAGCAGTGGCTGGATATGAGGTCAGGTCCTAAAGATTCATGAACAAACTAAGCAGCAAATCCAGAGGAATAGAAATAGTGCTGGAAAATCCAGACAGATATTTATATTCAATCCCCCCAAAGTGAGGAGGGCCTACTGTGTAAAATTCTATCTGAAAGAAAAACCTTTTATTTTTACTATTTATTGCAACAAAAGTGAAAGGAGACTGCAATGTGTCTGAAATGGGAAGCATGGCACAGTCAGTATTGCATTTTCCTTCTGGATGCAACAAAATGACCTTCATACCTCACTTGAGGCTCTGTCCCTTTAGAATTATGGGCCATTCCCTTGTTAGTGGTAATAAGCTGCATTATATTCCTCTTCACACTGATGGCTTTTTCTACATAATGCCAGGGAACTTCAGAGAAAAAAGAAGGAAAGAATAAAGGTCAGTGAGTTTCAAAATGTGCTTTACTGCAAAGGATATAAAAGGGAAAGAGCTCCTATCACTTCTGTGATGACAGATGTTATTAACAAGCCATTATGTTTTAAGCACTGTTTGTAAGTGTTGTGCACACATAGTTTGGGATGGCATTACAGTGTCCATGAAGGTGCCAGATGTTCAGAATTTAGAATAGACTGGGACAAAAATCAGGGGGAGGCACAGAGAGGGTGTCTCCTTTACTATTGAGGAGCTTCACTTCAGTCCTCTGAATCAGTGGCAGGTCCCAGTATCTGGGACCAATATCTCCCAGATTTTTATCTCTAGTTTTGTACAGCCTGACCTGAATAACAGAGACTGGCACAGTGTGGCAGTGCAAGCCCAGAGCCCTGCTGAAGTTGATGCTGTGCCTTTAAATAACTCTCAGAAACCCCCTTATCTCCCCTCTGCTCTTCTGACCTCCCTACACACCTATAATTAGCACAGGTTTTTCACATCCTTGGCTAGACTGGAAATTTGCAAGCACTTAATGAAGAAGGTCAGTCACCTTGACCAGGCTGAATTTGCAGTTAGAGGGCATTTGCTGGCATATCCATGAATATTAACAGAGAAATGCAAACACCCTGGTGATGGACAGTGCAGGATAGGACCCTGCCTTCCATGTGATTTCAGCCCCAAGGGCTTTCTCCTGTTTGGGGGCATTGCCTTCTAAACCTCCTAAGGCAGGGTTTGCACATCCAGCTCCAGATTAACTAGAAATCCACATTGCCAGCCTCCCATATGATTTGAGTCAAAGACCAGCTCAAAGTCACATAATTCTTGCAGGGTCCAGCATCTCCCCCCCCACAGTTGTGGTGGTAGTGCCAAACCCTCTGTCCCCAGGAAAACTTGTCTTGAGAATCTAGTTTTTATAGGAGACAAGGTGAGGTTCTGATTTGGGGTTAGGAGCAGGGCCTCAAGGATTTTGGTTTTATATTCTTGAAAAAAGGAAGTACAGGAAACATCCTGTCTGTAATCTTGTTGGCATTGGGGTAATCTAAAAAATAACATTAAAACAATAACACCCTCTGAATATTGGAAGGGAGTGCCTCTGTGTCTGGTTTTGCTGCACCTTCCCAGATGCCTCCTATTTGATATTTGTGGGCTGCAGCATGACAATGGAGGTTGCCTCCAAAACCTTACATCCAGTCTGGGAATATATTTTTATTTATCTGTTTCAATCTCTCAGACCATCATCCACTATGACAGAAGTAAAAGAAGGAACATACAGAACAAATTCTCCAGCCATTGAGTTAGGAAACCTAGATCAGATTCTTTAATTTCTGGGTCTCTTAGGTGCAGCTAATATATATAATGTGAGAAAAAAAATTTCCTTGTAATAATTACACAGTTTGAACTGAAACTTACAGTAACAGTAAGGATTCTTTCAATAAAGTGCAAAGCATCATGTTGTATATTTTAAAATAAAGAGCCTTTAAACATTTACTTTTACTGTGTGTGTTTAGTACTAAAAATTATTATAGCACACAGCTCTTCCCTTTAATTGTCTGGCAAATGTCATATTGTAAAAGCAAATCCCTCTCTTGCTGTTAGAATACCCTGGGACTGTCATGCTGCCAAGAAGTCCCTGCAAGATGCTCAGGAGGGCACCCCCTGTATCCCAGTTTGTGAGCATTTTGTAAATCTTTCATCCCTTAGAGATGAGTGGGTTTTTAATTCCTACCTCTTTACACCTGGAGAACTGAAGTATTAAAAAGGCCCAAATCCCCAGTGGTGCTCAGGTGAATAATTCCCTGTGAGTTATGAGTTCATCCCACCAGACCTTCAGGAAGTGACTGACAGCAGGGTTGTGCTGGAAGTTTAGTTACCCTTAAAAATCAGTTCTCAACCAGAGAACTTTTTTGCTTTCCTTTCCAGTTCTCTAGAGCCCTAAATGTGGCTTGCCTACCAAATACAGATCTGGGTGTCCAGCAATGCATGGCCAGATTTCCAAAAGGCATCAGGGCCAAGTATTTGAACCCCTGCCACCATTTAAGTGCTGGTTTTTTGTTTTGTTTTTTTTTTTTTTTACTGGGACAAACTGGTCCTTTCCACTGACCCCTTTTGTTCCCATCTAAAAAATCCTGACTGGGAGGAGAAGTCAAGGAGGGAAATAGTTTATATGTTCTTGGTAATAGTGGCCAGCCAAGCCTTGTGCTGCCAGCCTGGCAAATGATCCCCTGCCAGAATACACGAGCACTACTGTGACCCTTGGGAAGGCCAGGAGTGTACCCTCTGCTTGGGGGAGAAGCAGGGTTTGTGTATGAGTTCAGGAATGACTAAAATTCAAACTGAGGTGACCAATGCACCTGTTTATACCCAGAAGAAATCCATGCATTGCACCTTTGGCAGCTGCACTGAATTGGTCCCGCAGCTGCAGCCACCTCTGGGCTGCTCAAACACAGAAATTGTACAGCTCCATCTTCAGTTTCCTCCTTCTCAACACAGAAATTGTATGGTTTTTCTGTGGGAAAGTGGATTTGTAGAGAGTTTTCAGGGTTTGATACAAGGTTTACACCGTAGGCATCTGTATGTAAACAAGGAGATAAGAAATGCTGGTTTAGAAATGTCATGGAATAGGACAGATATTGTTGAGAGAGAAATGGAGCTAGAAAAAAGTTTCAAAGGATGGCCTTGCAAATAAAGCTGGATACTTTGGAGAAATAGAACTATGAAAGATGCATTGTGATTTTAGATGATTGGCTTTAAGGCATTTAAGGCTTGATGTGACAAAAGCTGACAGGACAAGAAACGCTTATAGTGTATTGCAGTTAGGAAATAGTTGACTTCTGATTGTGATGGTGTGAATAATAACATCTGTATTGCCTCACCCTTCATATGAGACTGAAAATGGACTACAAGTTTTTTAAAACACCTCTCAGCTGTCCCATGTCTGGGTCAAAAAAGAGCAAAACCCGACAGGTTTCCTCCTTCTCACCTGCTGCACCTCTTCCCTTTCCCCAGCCCCATCCTCCCCTGCTTGCATATCTCTGTCTCCAAAGAAATCACTGAGGGAGAGAGACCTTTCTTTTCAGCATAGTACTGACCCCCTTTCTCCTCCCCTCAAGCCCTGAAATTAATTAAATGATGTCACGCTTGATTTTAACTGATTTGGAAGCAATTCATCACCCTTTTGCTTGTTCTATTAGTCCAAGCGATCAGCACATTAATTCATTTGTGAGACTAAGCTCAAGGGTAATTATAGGGAGGAAGCTTAATGCTAAACTTGTTAATGTCTGTAATCAGAACTATTTCCTCAGTGTGGAAAAATTGTTAGACAATTACACTTGGATATGATTGCTCTGGTAGGCAGCAGACGCTGTGTCAAGAGAGGAATAGCAGGAGCCAGAAGTGTGCTATCAGCAAATCCATCTCTTTGCAATCTGTCTTCAGGATTCTCGCCCCTTCCTCAGGTTTTGCATTATTGATTAAGTTGAAAAGTCATCATCCTTCTCTCTTTTCCAGGTTCGGTTCTGTGGGCCACAGCAAAAGAGGCAACTCTGGTTTTTTTTTTTTTCTTTTTCCTGATATAAATGTCACAGCTTTTGCCTCTGGTGTCCTGGTTAATGAACATGGGGAGGAATAACTAATTTAATAGATGGCACTTTACTTCCCAGCAGACTCGATTTTTTTTCCCTGTTCACCAATCAGTGCTTTCCAGTGAAGACATATTTAAGTGACAAACTTCAAGACTGAAACTCCCTGTTTTGCCCATCTGGTGGACTCTTCATTAACCCATGGTGGGGAATTGCAATCCTGGCAGGGTGATTCTGGACTTACTTTAAAATAAAAGTAGCTGTTGATCAAAGGATCCATGTGGGCACAGTGGGATCACACAAGCATGGCAAGAGAGCACAAAGTCTTTCTGAATGAGGAGATTTTCTCTCTTGTCTCCTATTCTGACTGAGCTGTGGGGGCCCTCACCTGACCAGAAAGTTTCTAGAGTTATGTCAGGTACCCTAAATGTGTGTATTTCCTCCAGGTCGAGCTCCAGAAGGAAGTGAGAATATTACAGCTACTTGTACAAAGTTCAGCTGTTAATGAAAAGGCACCAGTCCAGATTTTCAGGAAATGCAGGAAATGCAGGAAATGCCCTGTCTGTGCAGCCTGCAGTGACATCTGGGGATAACAGACTCGTGTAGGACAAGCAGACACTGCAGACTGCATGGATCTTCCACTGCTGCTGCATGGATCCAAGCACTGTGGCTTTTCAGCTTTATTCCAGCTAAACCTGGAGGTCCCCCAGTACACCAGGCACTGCACCTGGCAGAAATTCTCATCTGGGGTAATGTCCCATACACTGATGCTCTTGAAAACTGATTTTCTTGGTATTTGGAGGAAACCCTCTGGTTGTGCTGGATTGGCAGCATCCCCAGAGGCCCCTGTGTTAGTCCTTGACAGCAGCCTCAGCCTCCTGTCACAAATGAGGCAGGGCAAAACGAGTTTACAGTGATGTACAATGATGGGACAGGGCAGAGAATCAGAAGAGTAATGGTGAGGAATATTGTGAATTGAAACAAAGTTTAACAGGTAAAGCAAAAGCTGCCACAAACAGGCAAAACAAAACAAGGAATTATTAATTCTCTCCTTCCCATGGGCAGGCAGGTGTTCAGCCATCTCTAGGAGAGCAGGGCTCCTTCATGTGTAACATCAGCAACTTGGGAAGACAAAGCCCCAAGTCCCTGGCCTGGGAATTAGGAGGTATGGCTTTGTTTGTTGGCTCTAGCACTTAGGCAAAGCATCTCCTGCTAGCTTTTGCCTGCCTTGTGCCTTTAATCCAAACTCTTCATTCTCCTGCTAAGTTCAAAAGCATTAAAAAGCATTATTTTGTCTGTTATTCAGAAAGGCACTGGAGCCTGGGATGGCTGAGGCCATTGTGCTGTCCAAGGTTTCCTAATCTTCCTTGTGGTGCCCTCGTTGCAGGGAGCAGCAGGAGACACAGCCCTTCTCTTGTGTTATGGATGTCATTCCTCAAGATGATTCCCAAATTACTGTAGATACCATTAGAAACTATTGAATAATAGCTTCTAAAATATCCACCTACTCCTCCTCTTTTTGTCTTTATTAAAAGCTAAAGAATATTTCTAATGTGACAGGAAACATGCTCCATTGTTTCTCCATTCTTTTTGACTGAAGTGAAGCAGCTTCCCTGCACAAAGGCACCCACTGAATAATTCACTATTCTGAGCTCTGATAATTTTGGAGCCTAACTTATTTTAACTATTGCAGTTTCAGAGAGCCAGCTGGTAAAGTTAAATGTCATTAAAGCTCAGTGGGGTTTTGCCCTACTTGCCAAGAGAGACCCAGAACAGCACAAGGATTCCAAGGAAATCCAATCAGCTGAATCATTTATTAATGTCTCCCTCATCTCTCCCACATTTGGTCTTTCTGCCCACCAGACTGCAGTAACCTCCATGACACTTTTGGCCAGGGTGCTGGGATAACAGTGTAATAAGAAACAAAAAAAAATTGCCTGGGAAACCTCAGAACCAGACATCACATCCATGTGGTGCCAGCTAAAGCTGCTGAGCCCTGCTGGGCTGCTAGGGCTGGGAGCATCCCCTGGGATGGGATGTGAATCCAGGCTGCTGGAACTTGCAGCAGTGAGATTTTGCTGAGAATGAACTAGTGAGTGTCACCCTGATTCAGGAGGTGAGAGCTTGCTGTTGCCACCCTGGCTGGGATGCAGGGGTTTGAGGCAGACCCCTGCAGCACTGGGGTTTACAGCCTCAGGTGTTTCAGCCTCTGTGCTGGCACACAAATAGCTGCTCTTAATCATTTATATTACAAATGCCCAGCTTTGATCCACCTGCAAACTTCTTTGTGAATTTGTGTGACATCAGACCCATCAGAAGCTCCTTGCTTACAGATTTTGGTTGCCACTGGGTATGGCTCAAAGAACAAAAACCAGCAGGAGCAGTAAAGTCCATGGCACTGAGTTATTTTTCCATGTCACATATCTGTCTGGGATGAAGTGGTGACATGGCCACTGTGGCATTGGTGCAAAGCCAGCTGGAGAGCACAGGACTGTGGGGAATGGAGTGGTGGCACACCTGAGGTCTCTTCCAGACAAATGATTCCATTTCTCCAGCCTCACTGGTGTGCACAGCTTTGCAGTCCCCCCAGCTGCCTGAATGAGCACACCCACAGCAGGTTTGGGGTGCCATGTCCACATGTCTGCTGAGGTCAGTCTGTACCTGGGGGGTGTCTGTCTGTCTGTCCCCTGAAGTCACTGAGGACATGGAGGGTGTTGGTGCTGACAAACCAGGGCCTGGCAGGGTCAGCTCATAGTTCTGCTGCCCTTGAGGACTTGGGAGCCAGCTCAGACCATGGTGCTGTGGAGCAGCTCTGGAAAACTGCTCAGGTATTAGTCCTGCCTTCCATGCACAATCGTTTTCACCCTTGAGGTTAAGAGATACCTCCAATCAAAATGAGAATGTTTTACTCTGCTCTGGAAACAATGCAGATACAGTGCAAACATTTCACTGTCTGATGCTTGGTATTTCTGCATAATCTGTGTAGAGCACATAAAGCAGCACAAAAAGAAAGTTCTTGCCTCATTTGTCTCTTCTGGCCAAGAAAATACATCTAATGGCATGACATGCAATCTGTCTGCCCCAGATACACAAACAACTCCTGTCTCAGTCTGATATCATATTTGCTGGGGTCCTTGGAGGCTTTGTGGTCCCCACTTCCTTCCACAGCTCCTGGTTGGAAGCCACCACTGTCCCACCAAACACTGATTTTAGCAAAGCAGCAAATTCAGTCAATAAAATATTTCTCAAACAATTTCTTTTTTGTGCTTCCCTGCTCTCTGTTCAGGTCACTGAACCAAACTGCACAGCAGTGCTAGGGTAAATGTTTTTGTTCATGGGCTGGTGCCCCTGCCTCTGGTTTTTTGTCCATTTTGTCAGGGCCTCCAGAAATTCCTGGTTCAGCTGAAGGCATCACCCTGCTGGAGGCCAGGACAGAGCAGCAGACAGGCAGCAGCTGATAGGGACAGGCTCCTGCTGGGTTTCTGTAAATCACATCTTGCAGACAGCAGTGCAGGCAGGGTGGCCTCAGTGTTCAGTCATATCAGGTATCTCTAACTGAGGTTTGTTTCCCTGCTTTGGCAGGATTCAGGGGTGCCACAGCTCCTTTGAAACACAAAGCAATGATTCTGTGAATGCTGTGGCATTCAGCACAACTGGGGAACCCAAATGTGCCATTTGCCGTGTTAAAAGGTAATAGATTGAGGAAACAACTCCACCATGGAAAACTACCAGCACCTGTGGCAAAGGAGGAGCACAGGGCAGGTGGTTCCCATCCCCAGGTGCTGCTTTGTGTCCCTCAGAGGCAAAGGTGTGCAGGACCACTCCCTGCTGCCTGAGCTGTGTTTGAGTAGCTGGATCTTGCTGCTGGCAAGCTGGATTTGCTGGAGCTGTGTCCTGTTGGCTTTCCAGGCTGGCTGCCCTGTGCCTTGCTGTGATGCCTTCATGGCTCAGCTGCTGAGGAAAGAGGGGGAGTCCTGCAGTCCCCAGCCCCACCTGGGGACTGACCCAGAAGGGTCACAGGCAGAGGCATAAAGACACAGGTGCCAAAGCAGCAGGGCAGGAAAAAGTTCCAATGCTTCTCACAGAGTACCCTTATTTGTTCATCCCTCCTCCCTTCCCCTGGGTCCATCCCCTCCCTAATCTGGTCCTTGCTCTGCCAGGAACACATGCTGGTAAAGAGGTCTGAAAAATCCCAGTGATTTCTATTCTGTGGGAACAAAATATTTCCTTTGTTGTTACTCCTTTGTGCAGCTCTGTGCAGGGGGCACAGCAACAAGTGCCCTGTGTGACAGGGATAAAGCAGATTTCTGTGGGCATGGCTGAAAGGAAAATATGACTTCTTCCCTTGTTGCCACAATCTCGTTGACTTGCTGATGTGTTGCACGAAGCAACTCACACAGATTTCCTTTGCATAATAGTAAAGGCTTTTCTTCATGTGAAAAAGCAGAGGGTAGTGGGGAGGATTTAGCATAGGGAGAAGAATTTTGCTGTTGTGCAGGCTGTTTCTTCTGAAGCAGTGAGCAGGCATGGCAGGTTGGAGCTGTGGAGGAGCTGCCCTCTGGAATTGCTGGCTGTCTCCTTGAACAAAGGTTTTGGATAGACTTGTGTGGTGGGAAAGATGGGTTGGGATGGAGCGTTGCAGACAGCGTGGAAACAATTTTCTAAGTATAATAATTTAAATTTTTTTCTAAATAATCACTTGTAAAGACTCATTCCAGCTCCCTGGGTTGGGCTGTGGGCATGCTGGGGGACTGCACCCAGCTGTGCCCAGCACTATTGTCTCTTGGAGGATGTGGAGGCTCCCTGTGGTCTCAGGGGCTCTTTTAGGGGCAAATTGTTGTCACAGGTCTTCATGACTGCCCACACAATTTGCCTTTATCTGCCCCATTGTGTCATAACCCCTGTCCCATGTCAATTTTCTCTGCTGCTGGCACAGTCTGGGTGCTGTGTGGTGGCCCTGGACTGGGACATCCCCTTGGTGGCTGCACTGGGGGCTGGAGAGGGCTCAGACTCAAACAGCAAAACCTCAGGTGAGTGAGGAGAAGAGGACTGAGCTCATGTTTGATGGTTTTCCCTCTTTCTGGCCAACTTTTAAAATAATTTTTGCCCTAGGAAAGAACAAGCTTTGATTGCAGAAGAGCAGATTATTACTTGGGACAGGCTGGAGGGAGCAGGGAATGCATTGGTGCTGTACCAACACTCCAAAACGTCCCTAGGAACTGCTTGGGGAGAATCTGTGTAGACAGCTAAAGAAAAAAACCCAAAAAAAAGCTCCCCTAATAACACAAACCTCAAAAAGCACCACTGCCCCTACACCACCCTCCAGCAAACTTTCAAAAGAACCAAGCAAACATTTTAGTTGACTGAAGCCAAAAATGCTCCCCGTTGTTCAGCTGGCAGACATTTGGTAATGTGGTCATAAAATGCCTCAGGGGGACACATTTCAGGCTCAGCCTTCCTGTGCCAGGAGAGGATTTGCCAAACAAAGGGATCAGGGGGAAAAGAAAATCCAGCTTTTCAGGTAAGCTCTCCACTCACTGCCCTCTCTCTTAAAGCCCCTTGTTTGTGCCTAGCCAGAGGGAATGCCTGGCACAGCCAGGAATTCTGATTTTCTCTCTCCTGACTTTCCCTAGCTTCTGGCAGCAGCTTTGGAAATGTTTGCTGGCCCAGTTTTTGAGAGATGATCTAGGAAATGCTCCTGAACCTTAGCAATAGACTCAGCCTCATCAGTGGAGCTGAGCTGATTTTTTACCTACTGATGGTTTTTGCTTTCCTGTTTTACTTCATGTCAGTGCATTGGACGGCTTTATTGAAATGAGATGCTCATTTGGCCTCTTTAGTAGCTTTACAGCCCTTGTGTGGTTTGCAAACTGAGTGCAAGCTTTAAATAGATTTGTCTGAATTCTGAGGCTGTTGCTGAAATTGGTTAAGCAGCCTCTCCTGCTGGGAAGGTCCCAGCCTTAACAGAGGTGTTACAGTGCTACCAGTGGCTGCTTATTTTGCATTTGGAGGGAGCAAAACCAATTTCCCCAGGCTTGTTGCAGTGGGACAAAACGTGCCAGCTGGCCAGTGTTGCCTCTGCAAACCTCAGTAAGCTGAACACTGAACAGGCACGGGCCAGACTGAAGTGTGAGGATACAAGAAAAGAACTTCATCACAAGTAATACAGCGTGAAACAGCTTGCAAAAGCTAAATTGTGCTTTTCAGTGCCACTTTAAACACCTGAACCCCATGGTCTTTGCCAAGCTACTCTGAACGAGTAGCAGAGGGCTTTAAATTAATATATTTCACTAGAAAATAGGTGATTGATTTACTCTTTCCTTCATATTTTGGCCAGTTAAGTAAAACCCACTGGGGGAAAAGGGGTGTGTGTATGCATGTGTCTTAAAACTTGTGCTGCTCATTCCTGAAGCGTTGCTGAAGTCCTATGGTGAGCTGTTTTACTGTGAAGGTGACAGTGATCCCACATCCCTGGGATTTGTGTGTGCGTGTCCCTGGGTGTGCTCCTGCCATGGAAGGGACTTGTGGTGAGTGGCTGGACATGGAAGCTTGCAGCAGGGCTCTTCCCCTCCTATGGAGAGCAGACTTTATATTCCTGACAGCTCTAAAGTGTGAATGCTTAATTCTGTCACCCTACCCCCCTTTGAGCCAGCAGTGTTGTCACACACAGCTCCTGCTCCCTGGAGGCAGTAGGGATTGTTCCAGGATTCCAGCACTGAGAACTGTGTGTGTCTGCAATGACCTTTCCAGGCTGCTGGGGATAAAATGTGGAGGCCATTCGTGAAACAAAGAGTTGCAATCCAGGGAGACTGGAGTGTTTTAAAATGCTCCTCAAAGAGCCAAATGACCTTTATGAGTTTCTAGCTAAATTTAACATGCTTTCCATTTAAAAGGCTCACCAGCCATCGAGGCCGACTGGGGGCAGTGGGAGCAGCTTGAGTTAGGGTGTGTGCCAGATCCCACAGGAATTAAGCTGTGGCACTGGCAGGGAATGCCCCAGTTAAATCTTCCAGGTCTGTGTGTGAGTCATGGGTTTTGAATGAGCCACAGAGTGGGAATTGGACTGAGGGTTCCTAGCAATTCCTGGGGGAGTTGTTCATTCTGAGAGCATGGGAAGCATCCCCGAGGTGTTTTCCAAATTGTTTTAAAGGTGCAGCTGCCAAAGGCAGAGCCAGCCCTGGCCAAGCTGTGCTGCTGGGGTGTGAGATGAAGGCACGTAGGTGTGGGGGGCATGCTGCTGGCATAATGGGGTATGAGGTTCTTGGGGCCAGATTTTATGTATGCACTGAATTAATGTTCTAAATACACACATGCATCATTCCATATGCATCCCCTCCAGCAGTGAAGCTGAGGAGATAAACCAACCCAGCTGAGCCAGGGCACTGTGAGTGAATGAGCTGCAACTGGGCACCCAGTGAGTGAGGTGGAGCACAGGGCATGGGCACAACACCTTCATGGGCTGTGGTTTGTTTTAAAAGGAATGAAAAGCCCATAATTCACCACCCTGGGATTGTTGGGGCAGGGTGTGTGTGGCTGCCTCAGCTCAGGGCCATGCCAGGGCTTTCCATGGACTCTGTGGCACTGGCACCTTCCAAGAGATTTCACATGTGCACAGAGACTTTGTTTCATATTTTATTGAATTTCATTTATATTAAATTAAAAATATATTTCTGACAGATTCATGTAACAAAAAGGCAGAACAGTTTTCAAATTGTTCAGCTGGGATGAGCGTGGGTTGATGCAAGGTGGGTCGCAGTCTACATTTGCCTTAACAAACAGATAAAGCTCTACCCCAAGGACCATGAGGAGAAACTCTGGGCTGCACACGGGAGTGGGGAATAGAACCACACAAAGAGAAGATCCAGAGGTTTCTTCCCAGCTTCCAAACAAGACAAAAGGGAAGGGAAAGGAAAAAAAAAAACCAAAAAAAACCCCGAGAAACCATGAAAAGAAGGGAAATTATGCTAAAATATGTACCTAATATTAACCCAGGTCAGTAAGTATTTTAACAGTGTATAATTCTCAACAGCTAAAATATGAGAAACGAAAGGTTAAAGTAACATTACGCCACACACGATTGGCATACCCTACTGTGTAAGCAAGTGCAGAAAGTCTGAACACACCACAACAGTGCTAAAACACGGAATCACACAGAATGCTGAAAATGGTACTTCTAACAAAACCAGAGGGTGGGAAGGGAGAGAAAGGAAAGGGGAGGAGCGGCTTAAATCACAAGCAAATTACCTATATACAAATCAACCCTAAGGACAATTATGTTCCAAACAATGGTGTCCACAAGGAAAATAAAAGCAACATTATCCTTATTTACAAATGCAACTAGCTGTGTCTTTAACAAGCTATAAAAATACTATTCACATTTTCAAAGTAACATACAGTAGGTATTGAATTTCTTTTTTATTTTTGTTCCAGAAAGGCAGCTAACTCTGAATGCATCACTTTGCAAGAAATGAGTGTCTTCCCCAACACACCGACACTTCTCTTCTTCTGAAGGTACTTCATAAGGCAGAAGTATTGTTGTTTTATGTTGTGGCTCTTTCAGAACTGGGAGGATTGACAGAAACCCAGTCCACCCCATCTGTGCTGCTGGTTCCTCTGGGCTGGCATTGTGATCAGGAGTCACCAGGAGCTCAGTGCTACCCCTGCCAGTGTCACCTGCCAGGTGGGAGCCTTTGATTCCAAGGGGACAGTAATGTCACCCCCCAGGCCTGAATTTGAGCCTCATCTGAGAAGTCAGTGGTCCAAGACCACCAGGTCAGGAAATAAAATTTGGCTATCTCTGTTCTTAGAAAGAGACTTCTTTTCCCCTCAGTTTCCCTTCCCTCTACAAGGACTGATACCTATTTAACAATTCCAGCTTACAATATTGGGGAAGTAGCAAAAACTGGGCAAAAGAAGGGATTAAAATCATTGTGAATAATGTATCGAATGGCTACCAATTCGCATCTTTAAAATGCTATTAAAAATTACCAGTTATCTCATTCACCCACATTTTCCTCTTGTGTCACCCCACCATAAGTACCCCCACAAGTAGCCAGTACCTCCTCCCCATGCCATGTCCAGAGGAACAGTGGTTTCATGCATTCAAAGTTAGCTACCCCCTATACAGCTGCTCAGTTAATAATCGACCCATTTAACAGCAGGACCAGTTTATGCTACATATGTCAGAGTACCTTACCTCGAAAGAACGGCATACATATCTACACTTAGAAAATACCACTCACAGCTCCCTACTGTGGTTATCCCAAAAGGGTTTAGTCTTCAGAGTGCTATGGACAATACAGTGTTTCCCCCCTAGGAGAGCTCAAAGGTTGGGCTGGGGATCAAACTGCTGGCAAGCAGTGCTCAGTGATGGTTTTGTGTACTGGTGGCCCTGGTCATGCCTGAGCCAGCAGCCTGAGGGGCTGGGCAGGATGCACCTTCACCCCACAGGGCTCATCCACAGCACCACTGGAGCATGATTTCATGGCTTTTTTATTGGTGAGGGGAGAAGAGCGGGGACCTAACTACTCACACTGCCTAACACCTTACAGAACTGCCCTTAAAACCTTTCTCTGCCAAGGTCCACAAAGCTCACTTCTAAAATTAAATAATGAAAAAGGGAAAAAAACCCAGCTTTGATTCCTCTTGTTTCCTATTGGGCTTCCCCCTCACACCATCCACAGACCCCAGCTGGAGGGTGCCCAGGGCAGAAGGTTAGGAGATGACACTGGCTGCAGTTCAAGCCCCACTGAGTCCCACCACCATCAGTCACACCTGAACACTCACAAAGTTCCCTGCAAAGTGCTCTGCATTGTCCAAACTTACAGGCAGATTCACCACCAACAGCTTCACCTGCTTGTGATTTCCTCAAGAGCAAGAAGCCTACCATCAGAACAAACCACTATTCCACACAGTGGTAAAATAAAACTGTGCTAAAATAACATTAAAACTAACATGGAGATGTGATTTTTGGAAATTTTAGAGTGGTGCTTCTAACCACATAGCTTTATTTCTGTTATTTGTTCCCAGTCTGAAAGGCTCATTTCAGTAGCAGTGACCTTTTCTACCTTTATAACAAATGCTTAGCAACAGGCAGAAAATAAAAAAGAGGGAATCCTGCACACACAGTGGTGCTTCACTGAGGCTACTCTGTGGGACAACTGCTGCTCCCTGCTCGATGGAACACCAGCAATACAGCCAGCCCTGGCTTTCTGAAAAACAACCTGAACCCAAATCCAAGATTTTTACCTAACCACAGATGAGCTGTTTTGTCAGCAGCAGAGGCTGAAGATCCACAGGAGTGAGACTATAGCAAGTGACAGGTGGAAATGAGCAGGTGCAGAGACTTCATGTGCCACCACTTTTTGAAAAAGCCTGGCCAAAGGGAAATCGAGGTGCCCTCTAAGAGCCAAAGAGGTGCCTGAAAACTGCAGGCCTGGCTCCCATTATTCTAAAGGCTCTGTTTCACCAGTCATCCTCAAGCAAACATCCTTCCAAGCATGCAGACACCTATCTGAGCTCCACAGCTCTGAAATGCACTTGGGAAACCAGGGTGGGAGCTGTGCAGGGTGAGGGGAGCAGCCAACCCTGATTCATGGGCACTGCAAGTCCTGGGAACCTCTGGTGCTCCCATTCCTTCCTCCCTAAAGGGCTGGCAGCTGGAGTGTCCCTGGCTGTGCCTGGGGGTGCTGCAGTGGCTGCTGCCTCTCTGTAAAGACATTCCTGCTCAGGGTTCCTGGGCTGCCAGGGAAGCACAGCTCATGGGGATGCCCTCAGCTATCCTGGGGAATTACATGACCAACAGCCTCATTCTGCCTTTGGCAGTCTCCTCATCTCCCAGATGGAATAAAGGAGCTCAAACAAACCCATCACTCTGTTAGCAGCCACCATGCTGTGCAACACCTACACAACACACCATTAGACCAAACAAAAGATTTTTTCTTTAATATCTGATTTTCCATCCCCAAAACCAAGCTGTTTTTCTAGGCTGACTCACCTCACAACTCATGCTTCTCCTCTGTGCTGCCCAGCTCCACCTAAAGCTCTGGGAAGACTGGATCCACAGAGGCAGGGCTGAGCTGCTCTTCCAGAGCTGCCACTTTCCTTCCTTCTGGGCTGGGATTGCTGGTGGCTGAGGGTGAGATCTTTAGTGGAAATAGGTGTCAGATCATGGCATTTGAGTCTTGCAATCAAGAAGCACATTTCCTACCCTGTAAGTGGCACATCCAGGGGTAATACAGCATTTCTTTGTGCACAGAAGAGGATTTCAGGGTACCTGAAACAGACCTACATGGTGGCTCTTACTGCAGATCATTTCCATCTCTTGCTACCTGAGAGAGATGACCTGTTTGAAATACAGTTGTAAATACTCTGCTACATCTGAGCCTATGGTCTTGGAGAAATCCCTCCTGGCTGTTCTGCAGAAAAAGAAAAATCTGAAAAGATCTGAAGAAGTAAATGTAAAAGTAGTTGGTTTCAGCCAATTATATTACAGTGAGACACTCTACCCCAGTGTCTGCTTGCAATAACCCTCAAGTAGGTAAGAACAGCCAGGACAAGTAACACTGGAAGAAATCAGGAAAAAAATAAGCTTTCTCTTTCCTTTGGACAATGGCTAATCCACACTCAGGTAAAAATGTGCTCTTGGAAAGTTGGTCACTGCTCTCCCATCACACAGGCCATGACAGGAGGAAGCAGAACATTTATAAACAAGAGACTGCATTCCAAAACCCACAAAATCTAAGTGTGCTGTGTACAGACACTTCTGTGGCACTAGAGAGTGCATTACACCCAATGTACTTCTGTTGATATGCTCACCTGCTGCTTTGTGCTGACAAAATGCACTTTGTGTGTGGATATATGTGCTTTTCCTCCAGACCTGTCATTATGCATTAAAGAGCTTGGCCCTCATCTTTCATCCCCTGTGAATCCCAGTTGAATGCTTGCCATGATGTTGCCACGTGCACTTGCCCAAGTTCTTTCTCCAAGCCAGCAGCAATACCCAGGAAAGCAAAGGTGGGAGTTAGGGACAGCCAGGTGGTTCCCTTTCTTTTTTCTTTAGCTGTGATTAAACTATCTGTTGCAAAGAGGTAAAACCTGCCAGCTAATCTCAGAACTTCTCTCCCAGAGGAAAGGGGCAGGGCTCAGATAATTGCTGTTCTCTGGGTTGGTTCACAGCACCACACAACCCCATCTGCTGGGCAAGGGGCAGTGACTGGCATGGCTGGAAACCAAGGGCCAGTTTGGGCAACTGCAACTCAAACCAGAAGCTCAGGAAATAATAATAAAAAAATAAATTGTGAGGCTGCA
Organism: Toxostoma redivivum; assembly: GCA_013397375.1. Lineage (NCBI taxonomy): Eukaryota > Metazoa > Chordata > Aves > Passeriformes > Mimidae > Toxostoma > Toxostoma redivivum. Next base: position 60,263 of record VXBI01005979.1, on the reverse strand, counting down.
GTGTGTGGAGTTCTCCCTCATCCTGAATCTCTGTGCTCATTAAGCCTCTGCCTGTCCTCTGCCATCCCAAACCCCACTAGCATGGCTCTGCATGGCTCATCCTGGCTGCCAGGCACAGCCCAAGCTCCTGCTCCAGCTTCCTTGCTGCCCCACTAGCAGGAACATCTGCATTTCCATGCTACTTAACATATTATAGCACACCACAGTCAACAAATAAAATTAATAAATAATTCAAGCCTTGTAAGAAATAAAATGTTAAACTGTTAAACCCCACCAGTATTTACATTTGGATTACTCCATGGGCTTGTTTCTAACATGAGCACTACTTCATCACCAGAGGAACAAACAGGCCTCACCTTGTGTGAGCAGCTCCATCCCAGTGCCTGGGTCTGGAACAGTGCCTGCCTCTGCCCAGCAGCCTCTGAGTTCATCTCTGAATTCAAACAGTGAGCTGTGCCAGCATTTTATTTTGTATTTTTTTCTCCATTAGGAGTTACTCTGTCACAAGGCTTGTTCAGGGACAAATCAGCCTTTCTCCACCTCCCTATGGTAGTGCTGCAATGGGACACCCACATTGCTGTGCTGGTCTCTGTCCCCTGGCAGCTTGGCCTGTCATCAGGTGACACCCTGCGAGCACTGCTGTGGGCAAACCTTCCCTGGAGCATCCATCCAGGGCCTCCTGCCACCCTCTGTGTGTGCCCCTGTCCCACTAAGATGCTAAGGAGCCACCAGAGGCACCAGAAGAGGCCCCTCAGTGCAGGATTCATCTGTCTGTGACAGTGGTCTGCTGCCCATTTGGTCTTACCACCACAAACCACTTGACCCAAGATCTCCTTTGAACAGCTCAAAGATCTGTACCTGTTCTTGCTGCTTCCAGAACCCTCAGCTGTGCATTGTACCTGTTCTTGCTGCTTTCAAAACCTTCAGCTGTGCACTGGATGCACACCTGGTTGCAGCTGGCCTGGACACACCTGGTGCACACCTGAACCAGCCTTGTGATCACACACTGTTTGTTTTCCACCTACCCAGGTTTAACATCCCTTCACACCTTTGTCAAGCTGACCCACAGCCACCAAGCTTCAGGTAACTATTGCTTGTTTCTTACTCCCTTCCTCTGCTTCCCTAAGATTAAAGGTGGCAAGCTGCTGGAATGGCAGGGATTTGGAGGAGGGTGATGCCATTTCCAGACCACTGGCTGTAGCTCGTTTTGTTGCCAGGTTAGGTAACCCCAAAGATCCCAGCCCTAGCAGAGCTGAAGTGCATAAACTGAAATACTGTTGCACCACCCGAGATTGCTCTCCACCAGGTATTTCTTCCCTTTAAAAGCCCTGATGGACAGAGACAGGCAGATCTCCAAAGGTACCTCCTGAAGATGTTTGGTGGGAAGTAGGCTCACAAATGCTCTGACACACGGTTCTTGGTGTGCCAGAAGCAAGCCTTGGTGTCCCTGGCCCTTTCGCCTCCTTTCCCAGCTCCATCTGCCCCAGGTCACTAAAAACGTCCAGAACTCTGGTTTGAAAGAGATTTCCAAAGAGGAGCAGGTCAGGGGGTGTTACCTAAAAACCGAGGTTGATAAAAGCAGAACTAAGTGCAAGGAGACTGACTCATACTTATTTACATTTTTGACAGAAAGCTCTGCAGATCATGCACATTTTGACTTCTCAAACCTCATACGCACTGTCTTCTGTGCCAGAGTAATCCTCCTTTTAGAAAAATGGTATTCTGTACTGTGCTGCAAGCCAGAGCAGGACATTGCCTCCCCTGATCCTTTCCAGGGCTTGCTCTGCTGTCCTCCACAGAGCAGCAGGACGAGCTGGCTGCTCTGTCACTGTATTCTCTGAAGCAGTCACTGCATCAGCCTCTCACAAGTGGCACACATTGTTCCAAAGACTTGATTTGCTTCGTTTTGGCATTTCCACAGTCATCCTTTACAAATAATTTATATTTCTTTTTTTAATTTAAAATTATTATTTTTGTATGTTGCTGGTCACTTCCATATTGCTTCATTCAAAATCCAGAAAACAGTTCAAATAAAATCAGAGGTTAAGTGCAAACTAACTTTCCAGTGAACCGCTATGTGCGTTTTCTCCAGTCCAGTGTCTGTCTTCCAGTTTTAAGGACCCTTCCCACCCCACCCCATAGAACATCAGACTCTTCAGTTCTCTGTCTTGTCCTCAGTGTTGCCTGACAGCATCCCCAGCTCCCTTCATGACCATGAAGAAGAAAAAGAGGGAAGAATTAGTGACAATCTTTTGAAGTGTTTATAGTCAGAAGGTATAAAACAGGAAAGCAAAGCTTTTGGCATACAAATCTTCATTTCTTGGCCTGGTTTTTTAGCTTCAAAAGGAACATATTGGAGGTGTGGTTTTGTTGCTCACTTCTGAATGATATTTTGTGTTTGAGGCGTTTGTTGTGTTGGCACACATAGAAAAATGGCCATGTCAGGTACCAGTTCTGAGCAGGAGTCTCTGTGGCTGGGAATTGGCATGAAATCACGGTGTGGCTCAGAAGAAGGGGTTAGCTGTATGTTGGAGTCACATCATCATTTCTTGGAAAGCCACAATGAAGATCTGAATGTTTTTGAAAAGCTATGTTAGCCATTTCCAGTTGCTGGGATAGAAACCGTTAGAGAAAGAAATTGGATTCTCAATCTCAATTACTACGCTATCACACAGGATATAAAAATTGTCCATTTTTCACCCTGATGGAAATTGCATGGAGATTTCCAGGAATGCTGTACAGACTCTCATCAGTTCCTGCTGAAGGAACCAGCCTTTCTGTGGCTTTCCCTACAGTGTCTCGTTGAAGCACTGTGAACGAGCTCGACAGCAGCACTGCCACTGGCCTTTCCTGGCACCACCTGGCTTCTCTGGCCATCCAACCCCCTGCAGCTGCTCAAAGTGGGAAAGGCCAGGTTGTACACTCCTTCTTTCAGTCTCTTCCTTCCAGGTTCCCAACCCAATCTGCAACCAACTCCAAGACATCCTTTCACTTAGAAATATCAAAAATGAGTGAACTGGCAAGAAGAGGAAGCTCATGGGAGAAAGAGAGGGAGGGAGGGAGGATGGGCAAGAGCAGGGAGGAAGGGGGAGTGAGGGAGTACGAGTGAGGCAGCTAGAAGGGGTTGCCTTTCCACTTGAGTGAGAGCACAGCCACTACACCACGGTATTCCGGTGTCTGTAGGGCGGTGGGGGCAGCACAGTGCCAGGCTTCAGGGAGAACTCAGAGAGGTATTCAGGATTCTCTGCCACTATGGGCCGGATCCGTCCGTTCTGTTTGTAAAAGTATTTTGTGCTGTACTCTTGCAGGTAATCCGGGTGCTGGAGGGTGCTCCGTGGGGGCAGGCTGTGGTTCCAGTAGTCTGGGTTGTCAAAGGCCTTCTTGGCTTTCTCTGGCAGGTTGTTCTTCAGGTACTCGGCGCTCTCCAAGGTGTTGGCGAAAGTGTTGAGGTACAGGGGCTCGTTCACGTACTCGTCCTCTGCTTTGGGCTGCCCGTTGGGGGTGTTGTGGTACTCCGGGTTGTCCACGGCTTGGAGATCTCCGTTCTTCCGTCGGGAAACAAATGGGTTCTCTTCCACTGGGTTTAGGTAGTCTAAGGAAAGATAGAAAATGAGTCAGCAGGAGTGGTAGTGATCCATCCATGTAGCACCACGTGACCAGAAGCAGTGCTTGGACTAGAGCCTCTCCACCTCAGCCATGCCAAGAACTCCAAATGGGATCAGCAGCCAACTACATTAAACACTTGTGAAAAATGAAGTATTTACAAACTAAACAGACAATATGGGTTAAAACAGATACCCTGGAAGACTGACTCATCAAACACACTGGCCAACTAAACCACAGCTCTTACTGAGCCTCAGCCCATGTGCTCCCCTGCACTTCCTCCCACTGTAGGATCTACAGACCCAAACATGCTGACTGACTCTTGCCTCTGCAAGCTTGGACCTGTTAGCAAACCCTCTGCTCTGCAGTCCTTCCATCCAGAAAACTCCACAGGAATCTCACTTCAGCCTCTCTGCACAAAGCCTATCCCCAAGGGCTAACTTTTAAGACAGCTTCATTTCTAACAGAACAATTTGCCTGATTGAAAACCTTCCATCCGTGAAGGACAAAGGGCCTTGAAGCATTATGGAAAAAAAATTATACAAATGAGCCCTGGAAAGGGAACAAGGGAGCCTTAGATCAGCTGCAAAATGGGACTTGGAGCAGGTTAGAGCTGCCTCAAGTCACTTGCTGTGGATTTAACACCCCACTTCCAGCAGCATGGTGCTGCTCAAGGGCTCTGCACACACCTCCAGAGAAAGTCCTGGTGCAAGGGATTATCTGGTTTCATCTAGAAGGGGGCCAAAACTATGAAAGGCAAAAGTTCAAGACCCAGTGAACCCCTTTGAACCCGCAGCTAAGATGTCACTGAATAGGAACTGAAGAGTGGGAACTATTTTTTCAGCGTTAGCCAAGCAGTGCTTTGATTTGCACCCTGTATCTGGCATGGAAACACAGAGTGTGTGGTCCCACCATGACAACTCTGAGTCTGTGTCCAGGGGGTCAGGAAGGAGCTGCTTTCTCCTGAACTGCTACTGTCACATCCCAAAAGGTTCAGGTGGCTCCTGCAGAGCTCTGAGGATCCCCAGGGTGCACCTGTATGGGCACATATATATGGGCTCACACTGAAAGTAAATCACTTGCAAAGGAGACTCCCACAACTGCTACTACCAGGGCTCTCTCCATTCCTCCATCATGTAACACAAAGGACAAGTGGCTTCCAAATTCTTAGCAAACACAAGGAGTGACTTGTCATTTACATTTGCATTTCTTAATTCCTTTAAAGCTTTGGAAGGAAATTTATAATGAAACATCTCCTTACATCTAAATGACTACTATCATTATTTAAAGATGAAGAAATGAATGAGGACAAACTGGGAAGTGCAGCATGTTGAGCTGGCACAGATTTAGGCAATCTTCCCCTTGCAGTGATGCCCTCTTTAAAGCACATCTTGTTCTTTCAATCCCAGACTTCTCTCGGGTATAAAATGCCAGCTGTGTGTATCAGTTCTGTGATAGGTTCAACGTGACATTTACCAAGCACAACGCCAAGAATAAGAAGATCAATAAACAAAGCAAAGTTGGGACTATGGCTGGCTGAAGATAGATCCTTTCCTTGGAAATAACTGAAGATTTGTGTTTGAGTAAGAGAAGGGGCCTTGGCTTTTTTCATTCCTCTTGTTATTTCTCAAAAAAAAGATAAAAGGGAGACTTACCAACTTTGACATACTGGCACATTTGAGCATTTCAAAGTAGAAAATTAAGGAGAGAAAACCAAATCCCTGTGTAAAGGTATATTAACCTAGTCAGAATGCTTCAGCCTTGCTGGGTAGCTAAATAAAGCCATTTTTTATGAAAAGCAGCTGATGTAAAAAGAGAATAAATGCAGGCAGGCTAGGCCAGGAGCCTGTCTGGAAAGCCCATAGTTTACCTGTTTTGGGTTTGTCTCTCATGGGTGTCATGTACCCGTCCTCATCCAGCTCTCCCCGCACGACCCGCTCGGGAATGAAGACAGTGGGGTCAGCGCTGTACCTCTGGGTGCTGCTGTCCTCTTTTGCCAGGCTTGCCACCTGTTTCTGCATTGTGCCATTGCAGCAGGTGTCTTCAAAGATCTCTGCTGTAGCCCCTTGAGCAGCTGGGGCCTCTGGAATGATGCAGCCTGGAGCCCTGTACGGCATTGGCACCTCCGCAGTGTAGCCTCCATCCCGGTACACAAACTGGTTCTGTTGGGAGAAAGAGCACAGCATGGGAAAGGAGGCTCCTGAGGGGAGGAGGGAGCAGCAGCAAGTCATGGCTGTGCCTGCCCTGCCACGCTGGGCAGGGGGAGTCCACCCATCCTGTGCCTCCAGGCTTTGGTGTGGACCCACAAAGCATCCATCTGCCCAGCGGGGATGGAAATGGGGCAGGAGATCTTGGTTCCTGCTCGGCACATGGGGGCTGGACACACACAGCTGCAAGAGCTGAAGGTGCTGGTTCCTCTTCTATTACTCTGGCAGCTTCCCCTGGTTTCTGATCAAATCTCACATTTGGGAAATCTCCTCCTGAGTGGGGACAGAAACCATGATCATCTCTGTTTATTGCTGGGGTGATAGTTTCAGTGCCATTCCAACAGGAAGTGCATTTCAGGCTGCTGAGCTGTGCTGGTATTGGCACCTCAGCTCCATGGTTTCACTCATCCTACCATTTTGCTTGTCTGCATGGGCATGCAAGGAACTTCCAACATCATGACCTATAGACAGGAAGGAAAGATGTGCAGATTCATCCAAGACTTTTACCTAAATGCTTTTTCAAGAAAAGTTGTCAGAGTTTTGGGTGTGGGTCCTTAGAATTTGCACACAAATCCAGGCTGAATCTGGAGACCTTAACTATTTTATTCCTTATATATACACTTCATGACCTGTTGTCTTTTCATTCATTTATACAGGAAGAAGGAGTTTGAAAAAAAAAAAAGAAGCAGTGAGGAAAGGAGGAAAGCCTGAAGGATGAAAGCTGAATGTGAAATACTTACTCCTGACACAGGGATGTAGGCAGGAGGAGGGCTGTGTCTAATTCCACTCCAGTAGAAAAGAAAAATGCATGATGGATATATAACAAGAGGCCACATGAATGAAACAAGTCACATGAGCTAACTGGGAGAAAATGCACATCAGTCAGATATCCTAACTGGACCCAAAATTCAAATTCAGTCAGGGCAAATGCCTCACCCCCAACAACATGCTGCGTGTTTCACCAGTGTCAGCCTCCAACTTCACAAGTTGCTTGTGCAAGATGATTGTTTGGGACAATTGGGAAGGACTGTTTAATCAGGGAACATCCTGAAAAGTGGAGATGCTGTGGTTACCTCTGAACCCCTCCAGATTCACAGATTTACATGGGCAATGCCACAATGCAGAATGTGTTAGACAAATGGATAAAAAAAATCTCCTGAGCCTGCCAGATGCTACTTCAAAGCCATACTGATGGCTCTGAGACACTGCACTGTTGTTTTTTTCTTAACCTGGAAATGAAAATTGAGATAGTTTTAGTAAGGAGGTAATATAAGAGCATATCAGTTATGGAAAGATGTCCTCAAAATCCACACTGGGATTTCATTTACTTCTCCCTGTTTACATGCAGGCACTCCCATGAACTTCCAAAGTTAGTTCATTATTCTGGATCAAAAAGGGCAGAGCTGTCTTGGAAGTACTTTCAGTTCACATCTTTCAGTGATGTCTTGAAGACAACTTAGAATAGCAAGTCTTTTGCCAATAGGCTTGACTTTGCACACAGGGCTATACCCTTCTGCCAGGAGAAGTTTAGAAGACTAGCAGCTTAAAAAATACTGTTCTAAAATGGCCACATTATGTGTCTGTGGGCTCTGCTCCACCCTCAGCACTAAAGGCTAAACCCATTATCCTATCTTTAGCTCTCCTTGGCTGTGACTCTACTATTTAAATACACACTCTGCAACTATAACAACACCAGGCCCTCTCAGCACAGCCCTGTCCCAAAGCATCAGGAGACAATGGACTGCCATTAATGTGTTTATTGCTATTTTTGCTGACAAGAGCCTTTCCAGTCAGTGGCCTGCCAGCTAAGATCACTATAATTGTGTTTTTCCATGCCTCCCCTTAAATGCTGTACTAAACAGATCTGTCTTGCAACTCCCCTTACCACAGAACCTCACACATGGCTCTTCTCCACCACTGCTGTCTGCACATTTTTTTTATTTTTTCACTTCTTTACTGTTTTTCCCAATGAGCTGATACCCTGTGGCCAGAGCTCCATTAAAATAGGAGGCAAAGAAAACAGCTGTGGTGCCATTTAGCTGGCCTGGAATTTTAATGTAGTTATTTAAGTGTCCTTAAATGGACTGGTAATTGCAGTGTGAGGTCGTAATTTTTTAGGCTTCCAAGATTACCCTCAGACAACTCTAACTGGTCAGGACATGAATCACACTGTGAAAAGAAAATATATTTGGATTTTACCAGGTGAAATGTAAATAGCTTGTTTTGTATGTGAAATCCAATTTACTTTGTTGATTTTTGGCTGGGGGGGGGGTGTTTTTGTTTTTGCATTTGAAGTACTATCTTGAAAAATCAGTGGGTGTTCCTTTACTGAAAAGCTCTAGAATTTTGGATTTCTGATCCTGAAAGTCTCACCAAATTTATCATCTCTGTGTTTTTGAGATCAACAGAGACCTTAGCAGCAGGTTGCTCAAAGACCTCACTACATAAGCCTACTTAAGAAGTCTCAGCTTGTGTACTAAAAAATAAGAAATCAATACTGGCTCCCTTTTGATGGTGTAGTGTGTGTTATATCCATTAGTTGTGGAGTGCACACATCCACTGACAGGGGAACTCATCACACTCCAGAAGGAGCCTCACTTTTTTAACTGCCCATGAGCAGCCCTCCTCAGAAATGCCTGAGATTTCATTCTGGACACCACATGATTGAATTTTAAGCAAAAATATGACAATGCAGAGAAAGAATAAAAGCCAAGAAAATGTCTCCTAAAGCTTTTTCCCAAGGCCCTCTGGTATGAAATACCACTGACATATCAGCTGTTATAACAGCCAATGTTTGTGTAAAATGAGCCTTGATCCAAGAGTGGTAAATAACATTTCTGTGAATATTGGCTTGTGCTATTGCTTTCTATTCACTAATTTCATTTTCCAATTCCTTGCTTCTAAAATCTCCTAAAGGTACTTAAAGGTAAATATCTCCTCCTTTATAGCAGGGACATAATATTTTCTGGCTGCATCTTAAACTGTAATGAAATCAAATCCTTGTTGGGTCCAGCCCCCTCGCTGCTGCAGAGCTGGTTTTCCTGGCCACCCACAGAAATGTTGATAGGGTTGCACAGTCATTGCTGTTTCTTGCTCTTGAGCAGCCTTCTAAACTCATGGGACTGAAAGATTTTTCTCTACTAAAGGCAAGACTTTTCTAGCATGAATGTACACAAATGTTTGGACCCACTCTGATACTGCTTAAAGTACAGAAAACCCAACTCCCTCTTCTTCTCCTTCTGCTCTCATATGCAAGAAGCACCAAAGAGAGCAGGAGTCAAACACTGCCACCTTCTCACTGGGATGCTGCTCCCAAGTCCTGTCCAGGGCCATCCTCCTCCTTCCCCTAGAAATTCTTCACCTCATTTCAAACCAAGGGAGTATCCAGGCTCGAGTCACCAAACCAAAGCATTGTAAGATATGAGACCTTGCTGCAAGCACCAAAATTTCAGCAGTTCTCTAGGAAGGACAGCTGTTTTATAGGAATGGATCTGAATAATATTTGGGATGGTCTGGTGGGGCTACAGGCAGAGCACACAATGCAGAGTGTCCCACCAGCCCCCAAGCAAACTCCAGCTACATTCCAAGGGAGCAGCCTGGTATTTACAGCTGATCCAAACTGAAATTCAAATAGGAAAGACCATTCCAGGAGAGCAGCCACCTCTGCTTGGCTACAGTCCTGCTCCCACAGAATTTGCAGATTACTCTGCCCTGCTCCAGACAGCAAACATTTCTGAGATGAAAATTAAAGGGAAAAACACACAGTATGAGATCACTGTGTAATGTTAAATAGAAATGGAATGCTGTTTGTATAGTAATTGCTAGAAGGATTTGCAGACCTCTGGGGGTTTCTGCTCCCAGCCCCTGCTCAGAGAAGGGCCATATATAAAAATAAAGGATTAGACACCTCCCTGGGCTGTTAAGGTTCAAGCACATCCGTCCCTACAGCTCACAGCACCTGACACTAGTCTGGCATTCCTTGGCCATAAAGCTGGGGACTGGGGAATCTTTATGGGAAATGAAGACGTTCCAGCCCCTTTTCCAGCAGTACCTTTTCTCTGAATGTGTCACATGTTTTAACTTAAATGTTGGTCACAAGTACAGAAACAATCAGCATCAGCCTGTGTGAAGTGTTTGCTCCAGTCTCCAACAACTGCTCCTTCTTCAATCGAGACACAAAACACCCAGCTTAGATCAGTGAGGGAAAAAATAAATAGAAGAAACAAAGATTAAGTCTTTTTCTACATCGAAGTTTTTTCTGGTTGCTGTCTGCCAGAGGACAGGTAGGATTTACAGGCAGCCTGAGCTCTAGCTGGATGTGCCAGCCCATGTCCTGGCAGAATGGTGGGTTTGAGACATCCCTGAACCTGTCCAAAGTCAGCAGGGATGTTTCACTGGCCCCCTGGGCTCAGGTCAGTTCTGTCTTAGCTTCAGATAAGTCAGCACCACTTTCTCTTGCATAAATTTCTCTCATAACAACTGTTTTCATACTTATTAACTCTTTTAGAGCAGTCCATATGGATTGGGATACCCAAACTGCCTTCTAGAACTAGTTTAGTCTGGACTGTGAACAGTAAATGGCATATTTCACCAACAAAGTCATGGCATAGTGGTATAGAAAACAATATATCTATGCACATCACAGAGTATTTCCTGTGCTGTTACTGGAAAATGCCATACAAATCATGTATTTTCAGTCTAACACTCCACCAAGCAGAGAAGTCAAAGAAGACAACACTGCCAATGAAAATAATTTTTTAAGAGATGCACAGTTTGGGCACAAAACTCAGTATCCAGCTGCACTGACAGGAGAAGGTAGAAATGCTTTTCTGTAGCCTCATCTCTCTGAGCCTGATACCCAGGCTGGAAATAAAAGCATTTTCCTGCTGCATGGCACCAAAGGCCTGGAAACCTGTTCTCTGGAGCTCAGAACCCTGCATCCTTCCTGCCTTCAGAGGGGCTGCAAATGGATTTCAGCTGGCACAATATGCACTTTGATCTAAGCATGGCACAAGAATGGAGACTCCAGGATTCCCTTTGCCTTTACTTTGTGTTAATGCATCTGAGTGTCAAGCAGGGAGCAGAGCAGGAGGAGGGACAGCTGGCACTGCCTATCTTTTCCTTTCAATCTCCTTGGCTCCCCCATCCTTCCTGTCACCCATGACCAGCTTTCTGTCACTCTCTTTTTTAATACACTCTCCAAGACACTTTACAGTAAATAGCACCTTTTAACACTGAGCCAATTCCCCATAATTTGAAAAGGACCATTTCCCACCTTCTAAGAAATTCCCTGTGAGACAAAGGGGTCAGCACTGCTCCTACTCCACACAGGACCAGCAGCATCTCCTTTTCTGTACAAACCTCAAGCTTCAAATCCCCAAACAGGGAAAGGATGGAAAATAGGACAAAAAGCACAACACACCCATGATTTGTGACTGTGACATGGAAGACAAAAAAAGGAAAAAAACAAAAAAAAAAGGCACAAAAGAAAGTTGATGAGTGATCCTGGGAGGAGCAGCAGCCTCTTCTATGTGCATGCTGCACTGCCATCTTCCCCAGCCTGTTTTATACAGTAATCAAAGGATATTCTGAGCCTCTCAAAATGCCATCAACCCTCATTGAGAATGAAATAGAGCACATCTCCATCGAAGACTTTACAGCAGTAATCATTGCCACATGCTGGCCTGAACAGGGAGCTTTTACAGACAAAGATGGGTTTTAAAAATAAAATAAAAAAGCCTTCCTAAAATCTGAATAGAATCTTGATGATAATCTCCCAATTTTATTATGCAAGGGGGAAAAGAAACCCATAATTGTGCACTCTTGGTCTCTTAAAGCAAAGAATAGGCTTCTTGATGAAATGCTGAGTTGATTTAGAGCAGGGCTGAGGTTCTGGTGGCAATAATAGTCTAAAAGAACTAACCATCCAGCTGATTTGGATAAAATAATCATTTTTCAACATTCTAAATCTACACTTCATCTGTGCCTCCTCCTCCTTCTCCCAACTGCATCTTTTGGAGAGTCTTTTTATAGCTTTGAAAATTATTTTCCCCTCCCCTCCTGCAGCATTCAATGAGAAAGACAGACTCTTTACTCTGGCTAACAAAGGGCATTTTTTAGGCTGTGCTGGCATTTAGCTCCATTGCATCTATGTTTGGAAAGTACAGTATTTAGTATTTATTTTACAGGATGCTCCATACTCCTCCTGGGAGTCCTTCCAGGAGTCCCCCTGCCCTGGGACACTGAGCACTCTCCACCTTGGGGGCCAGACTGGTGTTCAAGGGGCAACTCCCTGCAGCTCTGCCTGGTGCAAGTGCAAATTATGCCTCCTTGTTTTTTTCAGGTGTTTTTATTATTTTAAGAAAACCACAAGTAGTGTTCTGCACGAATGGATATTTTGTCCTAACAATTTCTGCTTCAGATCTCGTCACATAAGGAAATTTTTCTCCCAGCTCTCATAATTATTTCCTGACTCTCAGTCCACTTTCCCATCTCCTGAATTATGTAGAGTTGTTTAGCTTGCTGTTTTCCAAGAATGCCTCATCAGTGCAGTGTAAAAATATTTATTGCTTACTCTTTTTATATCTATTGACTTTTTCTTTTCAGGATAGAAAAGAAAATGGATCAGCTGTGAGCTCTCTTTACTGTTAACACAGCCAGCAGCTATTCATGGATCAAGCAGATGCTGCCTGATTTTAAAGCAGTTTATATTAAAGCTCAATGAATTTACGTCACACAGCAAGGATGGAAGCAATGTAAAGCTACAATCTCTCCCACTGATTCCACCAAGCTTGCAGAAAGTAAAGTGAGGTGCTGGTTTGGTTATTAATCCATCTTACAATTTGAACAAGCCAAAATGTCATCCTTTTCTTTAGGAAAGTCTCTGTGCCTGACTCTAAAGCTATATTCCTGAATACAGAAGCCAGAATGTGACTATTAGCTATTAGAAAATAGCTAATACATTTTTTAAAAGCCCTGTTTTAAGGCACTTCCCTGCAAAATCATGAGTTAATTTGGCCAGTTGGTGCTGATAATCAGTTCAGGCTGAGAAGGGTTTACTCCTTGAGAAACATCACTGATTTCAGCCAGCCTGGCTGCAAAGCAAGAAACTAATTGCCATAAAGCACTTCCAAAGAATTCTCTGGGAATCATCTGTTCCACTTGAATCCTCCATAGGAATTTTCTTCCTTTCTCCTCTAGCAAGCCTAGTATGTTTTAAAAAGGCATTTAAATACACCTGTTCTAGATACACATATTTTGTATAAGCTTTCCTTTTTAATGTAAAATATTAAGACTAAAATAATTTTTCATTAAATATATTTTATACTCTATTTTTGCATGCTTATTCTCAGCACTTCTTCACCTCAAGCAAAGAAATTAGGCTGACTAGTGTTAGGCTGGGTTCATCTCCTGCTTTTCATGGACAAGGTTGGCCTGGTGCTCTCCACACTTTCAACAAAGACTAGAAACAGACCTAGAAAAATTTTCCAGAAGAAAAAAAGGAAATAGGTAAAATACTTGTGATGGTGTGCTAGACACCAGTTAAATACTTCCAGGTCTTGGGAAGTGCTTAATGCAAAAGGCAGAGCAGAACAGACTGGAGCCTCCTACCACCAGGATGTCATTAAAACTTAGGAAAAGCAGAAAATGGGAATTGGAGCTATTGAGATTTTCAGAAAGTTTTTGATCACCTTTTAAGAATCAGCAATTAAAGAAAAGGGATAGAAATAACTAAAGAAGACCACAGCCTGACAGACTGCCCTAAGAGGTACCAAATTTAGGGGAAGATTTGGTCATATTATTTTTGGGGAAGATACTGCAGAAGCAGAAAGGTGGCTAACACCACAAAAGAAAGAGAAAAAAAAACAACCAGAAAAAGACATCTGTGTTGTCATCATGAGGAGCAAATACATACAAATGGTGATATTCTATTTAGCCTTTTAAGCAGAAGAATCAGAGAATCCCAGAATATCCTGAAGTGGAAGGGACCCACAAGGATTGAGTGCAGCTCCTGGCCCTGCACAAGACACCCCAAGAATCACACCGTGATAACCAGAGATTTCTGATAGCTGGCAGCTCCTTAAATCCGGCACAAAAAAGTGTGCATGGCAGGCAGGACCAGGATCTAAACCCTGCTAGAGTCAGCATTAACTGCCCAGTGAAACTGGGATGTATTTTCCATCCCACCTGATACAATCAAGACAATCTTTCTAAAAGACAAACTCCACCTCAAAAAGAATTTCTGCACCTGATGCAGAAATTAAGAGACAAGAGACTCTTGTCTATTCTATGCCAGAAGGTTGGACAAAATGCTTTTAATGGCTCCACACAGCCTGGATGTCTCTTCACATACATTTTGAATTAACTTCAAGATGAAGCAGTTTTACTGCCATCAGTCCCATGTGGCCAGGACACACCTGGAGAAATGACTTGGGCAGGAACTCTTCATTGCCTTCTCTTACAGGAAAATAAATGGGGACCAGGTTCTGCTAAAGCCCTGGACACAAGAGGAGTCATGGTCAAACCAGGACTCCCTCCTGGCTTGGGCAAGGATGCTGCACTGCCAGACTTAAGGCCACAGACTGCAGCAGTGGCACACCAGATACTGCTCAGAGAACTGAGAACTGGCTTCCAGTGTCCCACAGTCTGCTTTAGCCAAGCAGGATAGTCTCCATGGACATAGGGATTAGACAGCTCTGAAAAAAAATGGCTTGATATTTAATTGCAGGGTCGGCGGGTGCTTCCATGATATACAGTGTATGGAATAAAATTACAGGGACAGTATCAGTGAGTAATAAACAGTATAGACAGTTTCCATCAGGAATTAGCCAAGGATTTAGAGCAGAAGGCATTGTGGGGCACACAGAGTGCTTGCTGTATTAGCATTATCTCTGCACACACAGGACAGCACTCATTACAAACACCTGAATGAATCATCTAATGGATGTGAAGGCAGGACACTCCAGCACTAGCTGGGGTCCTGTGCTCATGGGAACACTGCTGAGGATTCAGCTTATCTCTCAGAAGCACAGAGCTTCTAAAACTCTATTTTTTTCTGGAGTACCTCTCGACAGTGGAAAATAAAAACTGGAAAAAGCCAGACAAAATTGCAACTGAAGAGTTTCAGATCCAGTGAAAGAATTCAGTTTAGCTTAGGATGCTAATTTTTATTTAAAAGCTGCAGCAATCTCAGAGGGGACTTCACAACAGAGGCCAGAGTTAAGGGTCAGAGCCTGTGCAGGGCTCTGCTCCCAGCAGCACAGGCAGGTCACAAGGACATGCCAGCAGAGAGCCAGTGTGGATTTGATGGAAATGCTGAAGCTGTGTCTGAGCTTTGCAGCTTCATAAATCTCTGTAATCCCTGGAGGAGGAAGCATGTGAGATTTCCTGGGGAGCTGACAACTTCCCAGAAGCCTTCCCTGACTCCAGTCTTCTATCCACAGTGTTCATGCACATCCCAATAGCTCTCCTCTCCTCTCCTCTCCTTTTACACAAGCCCCCTCCAGTGGTGCCTCTCCCACCCAGAAACTGCAAGGATTTAGACCTGAAACCACCACAGGGAAACTTCAGGGCTTTCCTGAGAGTCAATGCTACTGTTCTTCCTTCATTCCCTGACTTCAAAGCCTATGTGTGAGAAGGTTCATGATCTCCTTGCTTTCTTCCTGCCCACTTCTGTCCCCATGGAGCTGTGCTGCTGGAACATCCAACCCCCCGACTCAGCACAGAGGAGAAGCACAGTGCCCTGGCTGACTCCTTGGCCACTAAAACTGCCATTAGAACAGCTGGCTTGGGAAATAGAGTATTTTTCATGCTTCTTATCCCTGAAAATGACATGGAGATCATGTAGCTCTTGTCTCTATGTTTTCCTTCACCAAACTGCCTCACAATTTCCCCACAAAATGCAATTTGTCAGACGCAGTGAACACAAGCTATATGAGCTGTATCCATTCATTTGGTGTCCATGGCTGCAGCAGCACCATAATGAGTTTGTGCAATATCAATATGCACTACACTAAACGAGCATAAATCAGAGACTATGCAAAGGAAACACCAAGACAGAATCAGACAAGTGCAGGCAGAGAGCTCTGACAGCATTTCAGTTCCCTGAGATTCCTGTAGCTGACATCCATCTGTACTGAACTATGCACAGCAGATGCACTGCTACCTTAAAGGAGGGACTGTGTTATGTTAAAATCAATCTTCACTAAAAGAATAGTTAATGTACCTAGAAACTGAGTGCTTCACAAAGGCAACAGAAATCCATGTGTCCTTCTGCACATATGTATTACCTCCAGAAAACATATCTGCAAAGGAAACCAGGAGTGCTTTGATGGTGCAGAGCTTCCAGCTTGGCCCTCTCTGACCTCTCTGTTGGATCTGGGTCAGACAACTTGGCTCACAAACTGAAAACTTTTGGCAAAGGGTAATTGCAGCTTTGCTCAAATGTTAGATTGTTGTACAAAAAAAAATTCTCAGCAACAGGAGTTACTGAAAAGATAATACAGTCTTGCTACTGTTATTAAATTGAATTGCAAGGAAAAGCTCCCACTGTCTTTAGTGGTACAAGATCACAGTTTCAAACCACGATGGGGAATTGTGAGCTGAGGAAAGGAGATGTCATGTCAAGAATGTGATGGAGTCTCTCTGTATGGCATAAATAAGGCCTGGGGTCTCTTTCTGCAGCTCTGCTGATTTCAAGGAGATCACGTGTGCAAGCAGCTGCAATGGTGTGCTTTGAAGCTGGGAAAAGGCTTTGTGAAAGTTACTGGAATTTTTGTATAACACCACCACCACCAACAATGCTAATGATAATAATAAAAATAAATGCCTGTGATTTCATTCCATGAATATCCCAGTCACCATGTTAGTTGCCCAAATAACACGTTGCAAATAAATCTTTCAGAATATTAACTCTAGGATTTTTGCAGGAATTCCCTCAGCTCTCAGTGGGCTCCTCAACTAGGCTGGTACCAAAGACAGAGGGCAAAAGGAGCTGTTGAAAAAGCAAGTACATTTTTCTACTAAGCCTTTCTCCTTTAAATGTGTCCCAGTTTTTCCAGCAATTATGGGAGTGAGATGAATATAA
This sequence comes from Toxostoma redivivum, assembly GCA_013397375.1. Lineage (NCBI taxonomy): Eukaryota > Metazoa > Chordata > Aves > Passeriformes > Mimidae > Toxostoma > Toxostoma redivivum. The sequence continues at coordinate 43,367 of VXBI01005979.1, read as the reverse complement.
CAAACCCAATATGTCAGACCCTGCCCTCAGTCCTGTGTTGGTGTAAATGGCAGTACTCCACTGTGTCAAACTAAGCTCCAGTGATTTACATCCCTGTGACACTGAGTACCTTCCAAAGGTAACTGCTGGCCTTCCCTTCTTTCCTCAGAAGTTGGCAGGAAAGGAAACAACCTCTCCAGAGACACCTAGTAGTAAACCTGATTTATTTCAGGTCACCACCAACTAGCTCTTGTAGCCACAAAAAGAAAGTTTCTCACTTATTGCTAAATCATGCATCGTCCCCACTTCACTGTCTTTCAGTGATGCAGGAGGAATGCTACATGAATCCAGATACCTCCACTTTCCTTGCCTTTAAAACAGCAGCAATTTCCTTCCAAACTGACTATTAAGATCAGATTTTGTCTTCCTTATTCCCAGAAAGCACTGATTTCCTGTGGGGTATGGCCAGAGCATGAACACTGGCTCAGATTATACACTCAGCTCTTTCACTCACCTCTTCCCTGTCTCACATGCTGAAATCAGTTCACACCTGGGCACGAATTTGGAATTATCTCAGCTAAGGATAAATGTCCAAAAGGTATCTAAACCATGAGGAATAAACACCAGCATTTCAAAGGGATTATACTTAGTATTTAAACTGTGGCTTTGGACCAAAAGGAGCCTGGAGAGAAAAGAAGTCCCTAGTTAAAACATACCTGATGCCTGTGTGAATGCCCTCACATTAGTAATGCATTTCAGCTTCTCTTAGTTATGTGAGGAGGGGTGGCAACTGAGCTTTAAAAGGCTGGAGCCAAGCACAGAACAGGCAGAGGTCAGTCCTGTTGAGGAGGGTAAACAGATTCCAGACATGTGACTTAACTCCTCACCTGCAGCAGGGCACAGGCATGTACAGGCATGTAGGACAGGATTTAACACCCCAGAGCTCCCACAGCAGGGCTGACACTGCTCTGCAGCTGCCAGGAGTCAGTGGATAGAGAAAGACACCTCCAGAAAGTAAATTATCCTACTGGAAATGCCCGAGGTGGGCAGCAAAGTTCACCCATGCTGCTTCAGTAAGACAAAATGAAGTTCAGGGGAAGAGCTTAGATGATATCCCTATCCCTTAGCTGGCTGGAGTTGTGTGAGCTGAATTCCCCCTGAACACTCTCTGTGCTCCAAGTTCCTGCATTCAATGAAGAGCATTTCCTCCCCTGACAGGGAGGTGCAAAGATCAGCCTGCCAACCTCTGCCACGTGCTCAGCACAAACACACATTTGGGAAGAGGGGCTGTGAAAGCATCATGTGCAAGCAGGAGAAGGGGCTGGGTTGGAAATCTGGCTCCACACACAAAAGCTGCATTATCTGCATGCTCCAGCTGCCCTCAGTGACATCAGTGCCAGCCCTGCCAAGACAGCAGGATGGCAGCACCAGGGCTGAGCACTTCCTGGCCACATCACAGTGCAGATGCAACACTGCTTGACTTCAGGAGCCTCAGCTGTGCTTTCAGGACAGGCAGCTCAAGCTGAGCCTTTGTTCACTCAAGGCTGGGCTATTAATTTAGAATTCAACGAGGCACAATGAACAGGGACAGTGGCAACATTTTTATAGCCACTCTCTTTGCAATGGGAGCTTGTAATTCCCAAGGCAGGGCTGGCCTGTGTTTGATTGGTGTACTTAAATCTCCACCTGTGCTTTTAGAATAACCAATATTTTCTGTCAGAGCTTGCTCTTACCCTGTTGGAATCAATTCTTGTCCTGGAGGTGTAGATGGGAGGAGGAATGTTGAATGCTTGAGGAACAAGATACTCTTCAGCATCCATCATATCTTCCAGGTCTTCTTCATCAAGAAGATTTTGGAAGAACTTGCTGTCATTTGGGCTTGGGAGCTTCATACGATCATCACCCTAAACAGATTGTATTCAGAAAGGAAAAACATCAAAAGATGGATTAATTTCCCCAAGAGAGACATTCAGCCTTCCTAATATCTTGGCAGCCAGGCTGCAGGGACCACACATGCTGTTGGTTTGTTCAAAAGCACTATATCCACATAATTTGTGGGTTTGTTTTGTTGTTTGTTTGTTTTTTTACTGGGAATATGATGACAAAAAGGGAGTAGCTACATGAATCAAGCAAAACCATTTTTGGGGCACTCTTGTGATTGAGCTTTTATTCTTTTTCTCTCTTTTTCCCATACAAGATCAGTTTCTCACCCCAGTTCTGACATATTCTATGAAATATCTCAGCTATTTAGACCCAAATAGAAGGAGTTGGGAATAATAAGGAAACTGTTGTGTCTGGATGTTTGCTTTATTTTAATTTGTACTTTAAGGGACTTAAAATGTAAATTTCTCTCTTATAAGTATGGAAAGTTCTGCAGAATGTAAGAGAGCTGAAAACAACAAAAATCAAACCAAGGAACAACAGTGCCTTGAAATAACACCTATGAGCTGGAGATGCAAATCTGGGCTGCACTTTGATGTGCCACAAAACATCACAAAAGGCAGCCCATGCCACAAACACCTATCAGCCTATAGAAACAAAGCTGAACTCCAGGGGCTGGCTGGAGAGTGGCCTCCCACTCCTCCAGAATTATTATGGAATCCAGCAGGGAATGATGGCTGTGCTGTGGGGTGCACACAGACCCATTTAAAAGCTCACCAGCAAGTTTGTCATTGTTGATTGCACCTGGAGGGATGGGGAGTGGATGGCCCTGCAGGAATTTCCCCTCCGGGAGCTCCTATTGTCTGCAAGGAGGACTGGAGAGAAGCTCACAGGATGAAACACTCACCAGAGCATGTAACAGGGGAGGGAAGAGCAGAGGAAAGAGGTTTTTGGAATCAGGAAACCTGTCCTACTAACAAAGTCATTTAATCAGCCTGATTTTCCCAGAATCAGCTGAACTTACCACAGTGGGGAATACTGCAAGAGGAATTCCTCATTCAGCACCAAAATTCCTCTTGTCTAGTATTTCACTTCCCAGCCATATTTTCCTTGTGCTGAAGCTGAAGGAGAGCAGGATGATTCACAGTGTGCAGGAACACACTACAAGTCATCTGGCAGCTCTGCCCAGTGAAATCAACCACCACACTGTAAAACTGGCACTGGACCCATTCAGGACATGTGAAGTGGCACTGGCTGTACTTCTGGAGGCTTTTCCACTAGGAATTCTGACATCAGTGTGAAGCTGAGGATCAGCTCAGTGCACCTCTGCCCTGTGCTCCATGATGAGGAGCAGATACAGCATGAGATAGAGCATGGGAATATCATTCCCTGCATCAAACTATTCCCATGCTCTGCTCTCTGGTGTTTCACCATCACCTCACTTGTAGGTTTTCACTTTCCTTCAAACTGCTCACACACTGGGCCCTTAGCTAAGAACTTTACAATTTCTGTGGCTGGAGTCTGAGCTGTAATAAACACACACACAGGTCTATGCCTGTACTCAGGCACACACAGCTCCAGCACCCTGTACTGACCAGGTTCCACAGGGCAGATTCATGGGATGAACCCGTGAAGGATGGACCCTTCAGAACCCTCTCACAGGGATGTGAAGCCTCCAGAGCCCTCAGAGCATAAGGAGAACAGAGAGGGAAGCTCTTCCCTAGCATTAGAGATACCAGTGTTACACAACTCCCTGCCTTCTAAGAAACTTTCATGTTTAGGCTGTGAAAAGGATCCTGCTTGTGATCTCAGCAGTGCAGGGAAAAGACTCAGCCTAATCAATTTTAGAACCAAGGAAGCCTTTGGTCTAAAAACAGATCCACTGTCCACTGATGGACAAAATTTGTCCCCAGTTTCATGAGGGAATGCAAAGCACTGAGCAGCTTCCAAAGCCAGAGACTGCATATGTGCTCATAAACACGAGCTTAGGAAAGGAATTTCAGATTGTTGTATTATTATTAATAATATTATTATTTTTAAGATACTGACACTGTCCATTCTACTTCATGCTTGTATAACATTGTGGCCACTGTTTGAACTTCCTCTTGAACTTCAAGAGATTCCAAGGCAATGCCCCTAACAGATGGATGTGGCAGAAAGAATTCTTTTCCCACCCCAGTGATGCTGCAGGGTTGCTTACCTGAATTACCAGGTATCTCTGAGGGTCTCGAGCCATTCTAGAGAATTCAGCAGCCAGCTCCTTGAATTTTGGCCGACTGTCAGCATCAATCATCCAGCCTGGATGAAAGATGAGAAAGAAAACAGTTAAGCGTCAAGGTGGAAATCATTCCATTTTTTTTTAAATGCACAAGTTTGAGGTGCTTGATAGCTCTGGCCCAAAGAAAAGTTGCAATAAAGAACCCAGAAGAATGGAAAGTTAGAATTCTATGATGCATAAGATGGGAAACCTGGTTTTGGCCAGACTAGACTGTCCCTTACTGCATGGAATTTTTCTTAATTTGCTGGGCTCCTCTCTGTCCCAGAGACAGCAACACCACCTTGCAATTTTCTCCATCTTGCACACTCAGATATCAGCACTGACTGACTTTTATTAAGGATGTGTCTCACTAGATGGGACATTTTTACACTCAACAAAGCCCTTGCACAATTTAATTTCCACACCTTCCATGCACAGTACAACTGTTTTCAGAAAATATTTAATTTACTTCTAGTTGTCCTTTCCTTTTCTTTTTTTCTCCCAGGTCTTTTGTGTACAAAGCAAAAGGGAAAGGAGTATATATGATGGATGAGATGTCTGTATGTTAATCTCACTTAAATTAAGCCAGAAATATCAGAGAGTTATTTCTAATTCTTTTTAAATTAGAAGCATAACCTTGGAGGATACTGTCATTAGAGGGGGTATCTTGGAGATAAAAAAAGTTGGAAGAAACCATGTGCAGACTTTTTTCCTTTTTCACTAGAGTAAAAATATTCATAAATTTTTGTACTGGACTAAGAATGATAAAAAACAATCCTCTCTGTAGAATTTCTTCTATTAATTTTACTTTTTATTATTACTATTGCAATCATCATGCTTGCTACTAACAACAAAACATTTGTGATTTCTTTCCTCAATATTTGGAAAGGGGATTTCTCCTCACAACCTTCTCTGGCTGGGTATCCACGTGCCATAATTATGTTTAATACTATCTTTTTTTACATCAGAATCAATTGTCATGGAAATGACAAGGGTTTACAATAACAACCATACAATTTTGACTTCACAGCAAGTATGTGAGATAACATCTGACAGTAATAAGAAGCTGAGCTAACTCAGCCCTTCATGGCTAACAGTTGCAAAATTGCAAAAGATGTGCAGACAGTATTTAAATGGAATTTACAGTGTCTTGGGAAGCTTTTGTCTGGCAGCAGCAGCTTGCAAAAGAGTTTCCCAGCTCTGTCAGAGACTACCTATGGAAATGTTCTGAACCAGTGTCCCTCCAGCAGTGAGCCCAGGGGTATGAAAAGTGACAATTCCTTACACTTCACCATCACCATATAAACATCGATGGTGCAGATTGGGGGCTGGGGCAGCCGCTCTCCCTTCTCCAGGAGGTCGGGGATCTCTCGCGTTGGGATTCCATCGTAGGGCTTCCCACCAAAGGTCATCAGCTCCCAGATGGTGACTCCTGGGCAGGAGAAACAGAGTTTGAGATTCCCTCACCATCTCTCACAGCAGTGTCCTGCCCCAGCTCTGGACTGCAATCTTCTTCTTCACCAGTGCCTGGGAAAACACTGGGGGACAGGAGGAGTTCGCCAAGGGGCTACACAGTGCTTAGCTGCCACCTGGGCTTAAGCCATGACAGCCTGCCACCTCACAACTCTGGAAAATAGTGAAACAGCACTTTGTGCTCATCTTCAAAAGCAACTTTGCTCATTTTTATGGGTGTAAGAAATGGTATGATAGACCTGAGGCACACGAGAAAGGTCTGAGACAAATGAAGGCTGGTAAAGTAAATGGGTGCAATAACAAAAGAATGAATTACACTCTTTTATCAAAAAGGGAAATGCATGCCTGATGTACTCTATTATTTTAAGGGGGAAAAGCACAGATGTTCCCTCACTTAGAGCATCAATTTCCCACAAAGGTACAGCACTGAGTAACATCAGGCCATTGGCTTTGCCCTGTAAGTTATTCACAGCCACTGCTATCATTTTTTTCCCTTAAATCACCTTATGGATTTGAGTTTATGATAGTGCTGTACTACAGACCCAAGATTCTCTTTTTAAAAGACATAGGATTTGTTTAGGCTGGGAATAAAAATCATATATCATAAGTAAAAGAATTTGTGCCCAAATAGAATCTTAAATATTGGAAATGCTGCTCTCACACATTTTGTTTAACTTCCATTTGTATTGCAAAGGTCATTTTAAGCACACCTCAGATCAGCACCATATTTTGACAACTGTCATGCTAACGTGAAAAGTGATGGGCAAAATTACCACATGAGTAAACCACATTTATTTCACTCTCATTCCTCTCCTTGTTGATATTAAATAACCATAACTTGTCAATTGTTTATAGTATTTTCCTTTGTGATTATAGATATTCGGGGCTTCCTGCATTTAAAATGAATTTCATAAATGAAGGCATATTTTTTTCCTGAGTGATCCAGGGTATGTAGAATTTGAAGAGAAAGAGCAGCTTTACAAGATCAGTTGAACTCTCCCAGACTTTTTTCAGCTGACTAGAAGAGAGCAGCTACCCCACCACAGCAAACAGTGTCTTTTGCTGCTACCCACAGGTAAAAGTGAGGAATGAACAGAGCTGTACACCCTTTTGGTTCAAAATGATATGGCAACAGGAAATGCAAATAGGACTCCATTGCCCCACATACTGCTGCAAATTTCCTTTTACAAATGTATACATGATTTTATTAGGAATAGCTATAGCAAATAAACAGGCAGGGACCTCAGCAGATGTGGCAAACAGCTCATCTGAATAACCATTAGCAACACTGAACGAACACCTCATTTCTCAAATATGACTTTTTCTCTGTATGTGTGTAGCACACCAATTCCCAAGTTATCTGTGAAATTAAATAGATGCTTGTTCTAGTTAGTTTGGAGAGCTTGTCTCTTTCTTTTCTTTCTCTTGCCATATTTGCTCTGTATTATGACAAATTCCCTTTTATCTGACTCTAGGTAGAGGAAGTCCCATAAGCCTGAAAATGTTTTTTGACATTCATGGCTTTTAGAGTTGAGCTTTTCAAAGACTGCTGAAAATTGTGACCTGCAGCTGTATTTTTATGAATCTGTGGCTAAGCTGAAAGAGGTCTTCTTCTGTCATAATAATCAGCCAAACTGCTACCAGACCAGACCAGACCTTGAGGCACTCACCCCAGTGGGGACACATCATGATAATATATTTCAGTGAGCAGGGAAGTACCACAGGAGACAGCAACAATTGCTGCTTAGACTTACACATTCAAAGGGAATAAAAAAACCTGAAGAGCAAATGCCTCTGGAATTAACTCCTTTGAGAAAAGAGGATATCTTCAACATACTAACACAACTTGGTTTCATGCTTTAAAAGACACAACTTTTTAAACTAGTCACGTGAAGATTTACCATAGCTCCACACATCACTCTGATGGGTGAATTTCCTGTAGTGTATGCACTCCAGAGCCATCCACTTAATTGGCATCTAGGGAAGGACAAGAGAAATGTAACCTTAGAAATGCGTTATTGAAACAACACAAACAGATCTTGCATGAAGACAACAACTTTCTCCCTGCCTCCTTCAACGGTGAGCTTGACAAAAAGCAGAGGAAATGGCTGTTCCTGCCCTCTAGAGTGGGGCTGTGCCTCATAAAACTTGGGGGTGAGAAGGACAAACCAGTTACCTGCAGAACTTCTGCTATTTACTGATTCAGAAGTAGTGGGGCAGCCCATGCTTTCATCAAATCTGTGTAAAGAGGGACCAATGCAAAAATTGCATATAATTCCCCTAAATCTGAAGTGCAGCAGAGAAGGTAGAATGCAGAAGCTTTTTTTTCCTTAACAGTTTGCAATCTGAGATAGCAACACTGCTGTCTCGACTGTTCTCTAATGAGGCCAGATTACAATGCAGCGACCACAACACTTCACTGTCTCCATCATCATCATCATCATCATCATCATCATGGTAAGCAGGCAATGAGGAGAATTTACAGTGCTTTATTGTTAACTCCTAATATTTGTTAGAAACAGTAGCCATCCCATTTGTCTGTCTCAGCCCTGCAGTGAGAGAAGCTGCTCCCCAAACCAAGGCAGCAGCCCCACGTTGCTGTCAGTGAATGAGCTCGGGGTGAGCTCATCTCTTCTGACAGAGAAGGGTCAAACCAAACTCATTCCTGCATTACAGCCCATCCTCTCCATTCCTGCCCAAATGGAATTCATGGTGTTTCCCATTCCTGAGCTGGGCCTGCCAGGCACAGCCTTGCAGTCTGTGAATTCCTGATGGACAAACACTCTGGAGATTTTTACCTGGCAGGGACTTGTATGGGTTGCCTCCAGTTTGGAACTATGGGAAGAGGTGCTGGAATAAACCAAAGGGATGAGTAACTGCAGGCAAAATCTGAACAGATGGTGGGTGTAAAAGCAGAGGATGTCTTCATTCAAACCCTTATGAAATCACCTTCCATGAAGTTCACTAATGAGCATAACCTATAGAGTTATGCAAAAATAGCACCTTGTAATAAAGGCTGCCTTAACTCTTGCAAATTCAGTTCATCCTCCCCCACTAAACCCTGCAGAAGTGCATTGCTTTCATTCCCATTGCACCCCAGATGTGAACAGTTGCTGAGGGAGCAAAGCTGCCTTGTTCATTATGGGATAACTCAGGTTGGAAGTGATTCAGGAGGCCTCTAGTCCCACCTCAGCAGGTTCAGCTGCCTAGGAGATTAGGCCAAGTTACTCAGAGATTTGTCCAGCCTGGACTAGAAAACCTTCAAGGATGGAAACTGCACCACTTCTGTTGACAACCACTCGATTCTCCAGTCCAAACCACCCTTAGCACACTCTCAATACAACTTGATGCTACCAATGTCCTCTGGATTTCACAGGATGCTTTTCTGGACCTGGGAAGGGATACATCTGACATAAATCCTGCTCCAGAGCTCTCAGCAGGGTAACAAGTCCAAGTCACAGCTGGCAGGAAACAGCTGGTTTGCAGGGATCAACTCTTTTTCTGTCATTCACTGTCAGCTGGAGGGAAGAGGCTGAGGAGTTACTGAGAAGAGGATCACAGAAATGAAGGAATCAGGGAAGCTGCCAAAACCCCACCTTCCCTGACAGGAGGTATCTTCCATGGGGAAATGGGAAAGCACTGGTGGCTGCTCTCAAGCTCTTGACCTCCCTGACTGCCCTGCCCAGGTAATCCAAAGGCAGCAGCCACACAAACAAGGCAGCAGCTCATCCCACAGAACAGCACACACTGGCAACAGCTGTTTGTCCCGGACAAGGGCATGAATGAGCACAAAAAACCACAGATAGCAAGGAGACAGAAACCAAACTGAACATCCAGGAGGAGGAGTGACAGGTGAAGCAAATCCTTTGGGATTCTGTGACAGATTGAAATGGGGAATTTCAAGATGTTTAGGGAGCAGCCAGAAGCACCACGTACTTACTGCCTCCTGAATTTTATCATGCATTAATCTGATATTGGCAGAAATGAGGGAAGGCACTACATGGCCATGGTGTGGGTTGCTGGAAAGAAATAGGGGAAAATATCTGGTTCCAAAAGTATCCTCAAGCTGGCTTTTAGTGGCCTGGCATTCAGCACAGTACTGGAGAGGTGGACACAAGACATAACATACACTCTTTCCAATATGATAGAAGAGCTAAATTCTCATGTTCTGTGGCCTTCCCTTTTGTTTTCACAAAAATTACTTGTCTGGGAAAATGGGATTGCATTATTGAGGTATATATTGGCCAGAGAAAGAGGCTGGGCAGGATTGCCCCAGAACATCCATCACTCATTGAACTGAAGTATTCAAAACAAGACACAAACTGGAGCATGTGTAAAAAAACCTAATCCTGAGTGTGAAAACTGCAAAAAATAAGCAGCTTTTATGTGTGCTTCCACAGCACAGTTCTTCCCAGGACTCCCTTACACAGATAACAGTCCCACAGGGACACACTGACCTGAGAAGGAACTTCAGGAGGTTTGTCACAGCATGGTAGATTTACTTCCAGACATGTTCAGCACTCACCTTTCCCCCATCAGCATTGTACTCCTTTTCATCCCCTTCCAAAAGCCTGGCCAAGCCAAAGTCAGTGATTTTCACGTGGTTTGGTGATTTCACCAGGACATTACGGGCTGCCAAGTCCCGGTGGACAAGTCTCCTCTCTTCCAGGTACATCATTCCCTGAAGGGATAACAACAGTACAATAATGCTAAGAAGTCCTACATGTTTATTGAAAGCTAACTTTCCCTGGTGCCATGTAAAATGGCTGGTTCAATTATGAGTATTTACAATAAGAAAATGGCCTAGAGGGCAGAAGTTCAGCATTTCTTTTGCTCTGAACAGGAGGCAGGATTAGTTGACCTTGAGTTAGTCCAGTATGAATGATTCTGTAAGATTCAATTACCAAAGGAAAAAAACCCAACAAAATAACATACAAATAACTCTTTTGCTTCAGCAAGCCTAAAATCTGGAAGTGTGACACAAAGAAAAGAAGTATTACCACCCTTGTTCTTCAGACAGGAAATCTGATGACCATAAAAAATAATCAATTTAGCCAAAGCTCCCCAGAAATAGGACCACGCTGGGAAACAATCCCAGCTCTGTTACATTCCAGACAAGTGTCTTTAATTCAAGATAAAGATTCTTTTCCATCTTCAAATGGTTTTTAAGATGGTCACAAATTTTCACTATCCTCAGTGGATTAGAAGGAAAACAATTCTTTATTCCAAGTGCTGCAACTCCCTCACCTTTTCACTCCCTTAAAATATTGCCTGTAGTATTATAATAAGGCAATAGATCAATGGCCCTTTTTAGATGAGCATATATATTCTGTTAGAAGTATATTCTGTTAACAAGCCCATCCAGCTGCCTTTAAAGATAAGGTAACATATACTCAAAGTGCCTGGCCTTAACCTTATTTTTATTCTGATGGGAGACTAACCATCTACCATCAGTATGAAAATTTGCACAATGCTTTGTGACACTGAGATCAACACCAAAGCTTGGTCTTATTAATTATGTGACACACAAAGGATAGTTGGGCAGAGTTACAAGCCTATAATTTCATTTAAATGCATTTGTGACATTAACCACCATTATTAGAACTTAGAGATGAAATCACACACTTGACAATTGCCTTTAAGGTATCTCTTAATATATTAGCTCTATATAATATATATATGATAATTTTTTAAAAGTCATTGCTGAATACCAAAGAGATCTTATTATCCCATAATACAGATGGTAATTCAAAGAGTCACATGTAGTGATTAAAATAACCAGATTACTCAGTGCCATGGGCCAGCTTTTATTATCCCTTCACAGCCTGAGGAGCTCACAGGTAGCTGTCCCCACACCAGCTGCCTCCCATGGTCTCTGGTGGCCCAGGGAAGATGTGACTGCCCCTTCTCTGGAAGTGTCCAAGGCCAGGCTGGATGGACTTGGAGTAGAAAACATCAACACAGGCTTGGAGCAGGCTGGGATGGTGGAAAGTGTCCCTGCCCATGGCAGGGGGTGGGACTGGATGGCTTTAAGGATTCTAGGATTCTCTGAAAGTGGATGTCTAATAATAAAAGCATCAAATGGAGCCCTAAACTGCTTTTAAGTGAAAAATTTCAGTGCAAACACCAGTAAAAGCTTAGAAAATAAGTGGGAGGATGTTTGGTATAAATGCTGTTTCATGAAGTCAGCATGAAGGGGCTTTGAAAAAGGACACAGGGACTCTTTGGCATAAAGCAACTGAAGTTATTCTTCAGAAGCACTGCTAGTTGAAGCAAACACACCCTCCTGCCAAGTGCAAATCAATACTTTTGGCTTCTGACCATCAGAATTGTAAGTCTTTAAAAGAATGTTTTTGACATCAATATTTTTTTTGACATAAAATTAAAATTGTTATTAAAAAAAGACAAATCTCATGGGCTAAACAATTAAGAATCACACAAGAATCACACCATGACACCAGTTGATGAAGGAATTCTGCTGGCATCAGAAAATATCAGGCCCAAATAAAATTATCACCTTTAATAGATTGTATTGTACCCATTAGCACGGAAATAATATGAAAATATTGCAGATTTCTTTTTGGCCAAAACAGAATTTGTGTTGACAAAACCAAAATCCGTTCCAAGGCTTTAGCCTTGTTTCTAGGCAATGATGGCAGGAATGGATGGTAAGGTGTGCAGAAACATCCTTCACTGAAAGATTGCACAACCAAATTCTTAACCATGCCTCTTTGGTCTTATTTTACTGTCTCTAATTTCAAGCATTTTTTTAAACTTATAGACTAACCCTTCAGGACATTTCACTGTTTATTCTATTCACTCACTTCCATTTACTCCAATTTTGTGCTATTATTTAGTATCATTTTAGTAAGATTCTATTTTATTCATCCTAACCTCACACTCTGTCAAGAACCAGAAAGATGTGTCACCAGCAACACCTTGCATTGCTCCTCAGCAATAGCACAGCTGGTTTTCTTTCTGCCCAGAAAGAGGGCAGAAATATCTGCCTGTGTATCATCACACAGTTTGCTTCACCCCTGTCAAACAACCTTCTCAGGGCTGTCTCCCACCTGTGGAATCTAAAAGCTAAAACCAGCCCCTGTGGGGTTGGTTGGCAGCTACGAAATCCTCTGCAGAGCCCATGGTCTGCAGAAATTTAAATCCTCTTGGGAATACTCAGTGTAAACATGTTTGATTTTCCTGATACTCTATCAACAAGCTTTAAATGTGGGTGGCAGAAGTATAAATGAAAAGGTATATATGTATAAATTTTCAATAAATGAGACTATCCAAGTGGAAGGAAAAGAGTCTAAAAAAGGGAATCCTACAGTATTCACTGCAGCAATACTGTCTAAATATATTTTGCCACTATCTGAAGACAGTTTTGAACCTGGAGGAAAAAAAAGCTCTATATGAATCTTTAATCTTTTAATATGATACAGAAATATGATAAAAAATACACAGCTGGTGGCATCCTCACCCAAAAACCCCATGATAGAACACCAGGAGGACATTTTATGAGTTGAGTAGACTAAAAGTTATTTGTAAAGAGCTATGAAAAAAAGATCTTTTGCAATTTTATTAAGGGGTGTTTATAAATTCTCTGCCACTGTGACAGCTTTGGAATGGTTATTTCAGGTACAGTCAGGTTTGCTCTTCTCACAAGAAAAATATCAGACCTGAAAATGAAAAAATGTGCTGGCAATGAACTGAAGTGGGACAGTGGAAAGGTGACTTTGTGTCAAAAAATCCATGGGACAAGAGAAGACAATGATCTGGGACAGCTTTCTGATCTTTCCAAGTGCTGAACTTCAGTGTAGAAAACATCAAATTAGGCTCATAAAGGAGTAGGATTTCCAGTGCTGTGGAAGTATCACCAAAGCTAGGCTGGTGAAGGAGACAGGAGAATGAAAGGATTTTTTTAAAAAGAATTTTTTTTTTTTTGGCAAATCACAGGTTTGTCCTCAGATCTGCCTTGAAGTTGTGGCCATAATTTGCTGTTCCCTTAATTTATTATAAGCAGTGTTACTTTCTGCTACTGCTGTAATTTTCCTCCCAGTTTCTGAGGGAAGCTTTTGAGCACAGCCTCCATTTGAACAGCTCAGAGTGTTGGAGCTATGAGCACAGACTATTTCAGGAGCTGTAATTTGATTTCCTTCATTTTTCTAGACGTTTTGGAATCCCACCTCCTTGCTGAGGATGCTTCTGGATTTGTTTCAAAAGCTACTGTGCAGGGAATGCTCAACTCTGAACTGCATGAGTCTTGCCTGAAAGCTCTTATCCTCAGGTGCCTGGATTTCATCTCCAGAAAAAAGATATTCATTACTCAGGACAGAATTCAAACAGGTATGTAAGTCATTAAATGCAAAATCCTTTTGGGATAATTGCTAGAGATGAACTGGAGTGTGTTGAATCACTAAAGTTTAACACATGTCTTCTGTCTTCATGATGCAAGACATCATTTTGCAAGTACAAATTAAATTTAAAAAGTATAAAGACCTTCACCTGCCTCAAGATCTTCAGCAATACCAGCCCAAAGCAAACCCCCTATAAATACTTTTTTTTCAGTGTGACTTTTGCTTGTTTTCTACACTAAACATAATTGTTTCCCTAAATTGAGGACATGTTGATCTTACCTCAGCCAGGAATTAAGAGCAGCCTGTCTTTCTTTAATAATAACTTCCACCCACCAAAGCCAGCACACGTGGCAGATTCATCAAATTCATTCTTCAGGTACATGAAGGAAGAAAATTTCGAGTCCAACTCAATTCTCATGGACATTAATCTGCAGCCTGGAGACTGCTCTTGTACCATCCTAATAACTCAAGGCTTGCTTAATAATGTGAATCACTGCAGAAAGCCTCAAATGATCATCTTTTCCCCTGCATACCCCATGGAAAAGGTGTAATTTTGCCTGGGGCTAAATACACTTTCAAGGAAAACACTGTGCCCTTTGTTGTCAGAAGCAACCACGCTCCTGCAGGCAGCTGTTCCTCCAGAGAGAGCAGAGGGAGAGGACGATGGCAGTGCTGAGAGATGCACTGACTCAGCTGCAGAGCTGGCATGGATGCTCTGGGATGCTCTGGGATGCTCTGGGTGGGCTGGCCTGGGAGCTGGCACTGCAGGTCACCCTCCCATCCCAGCCCCAGCTGGGCACTCACACTTTGTGCTAAGCACATCTCCAGCAGGTCACCTGCCAAGGATTGCTGGAGCTCTGCCAGCCCTGCTGGAGCTGGCACTGGAGAACCAGTCCTGCATCCTCTGCTGTGCTGTGAGCCCAAATATTTAGGAGTTCAGTTCAATTATAGGGGGTGAGTTAACCTCCTTCTCTTTGGCAGACAAAGAAAGCTTATGTGGTAGCAATGTATTTCTTCCCATCTCCTGCTCACTTGACAAGCTCTCTCAAGGTTTCACTTCTCTATAGTTTAAGTTTGAAGCAATGTGTTATTAATGTGTAGCAAGCTGTATCTCAGGGTAAAAGTGCTTGTATGTCAGATGCACTTGGGATACAAAGCTGGTCTAACTATCTGGATTTGCCTACAGTTGCTTTGGTCCTGGCCTCTTGAGCAGGACCAGATGAGAGCAGCTTTTGCCAGATCTGCTGTTTGAGGAGGTGTGACACGAGCAGAGGGGACACTGGTGATAGATAGCAGTGTTTTCCTCACAGTCCTGCTGTGACTTTGCTAAATCTTTTCAGACTGAACAGTTCAGAGTACACAGAAGCAAGGCCAAGACTATCTGTACTTGACTCAAGAGATGGGATCCCAGTGCAGCTGGATTATTGTCCCTGTGGAAAGACAACCAGTGAAAATCCAACTCCTGCACAGGTAACTCGAGCTACTTCTACTGGGACAAGAGCAGTGATATTTTGAACACAGGTCAGTCTTACATCTCTCCACTTGTGGCTCACCCAAAAGTACAGATTCTGTCTGCTTACGTGTGGGCTGGCTCAGCTGAAGCTCAAAATTGCCATGAGCTGGTCATACCAACCACAGGAGGACACACACTACCCATGGCAATATAAAAGTGCCAGTTGCACATCAAAAGAACAAGTATGGATAAAAGGAAGCCAGCATCAGGTATTTGCTTTGCACCTTGTAGCAGCTGCATTTTATTTGTTCCAGAAATAGGAGTCCAAAAGCCTGATTCACTACACTGCAAAACTCCATCCCAGGACACAAAATAAAGATGTTGCTAAAGTACAACAGGTCGAAACAAACTCAAGAAGCCAAAGTGAAGGGAAAGAGGCTATGAGGCTGATTAGATGAGAATTACAGGGAAAATGCTGTCTATTCCAAAATGACAGGTGATTCAGAAAGGGAGAAAGAGTGGAAAGAAATGAGAGGAGAAGCAATTTCATAAGCTTATGACATTTCAATGCTTAATTGACTGGACTGAGCAGACATTTTGATGGGCCCAGACCCACTCCAATCCTAAATTAACATCTCAGGAATGTCATCTCACCCCCTCATGGCACAGATAAGTGGGTCACTGCTGAACTGACTGGTTCTCAATTCTGAGCTTGTGGGGCCCTTGAAATAAAGCTCTCTATCCTGGGTAGGTGCTGAAGCTCCTCAGGCAACACCAGAAGGGGAGTTCGTTCCACTGCATCATCAAACACGTCCTTTGTCTGAACTCTGGTGCAATGATGAGTTCTCTCCCAGGATCCCTCAAATTATGCAGCTTTCTGGATTAGGTGGTGCTGAATATAAAGTCTGTGAAGCACTTCACATTCTTCTGATGAAAGATGTTACATAAATACATTAAGTAGTATAAGCAATGAAATGCAGACCAGGTATTAATTTCTGTACTGGCCATACTGGATATGGTCCCACCTCCAGGCACATCTGTGCAGCTGCTGCAAAGTTCATACCCAAGCATGAGATTCCTGAGGGATGGAGCTGTGGAGTTAGGAGCTGCCTAATTTCCATTTTACAATTAACTAAGGTGTTTTCTCAAGACAGCTGGGGGCAAGGTGCTCTCCTATGCCAGCTCCATTCTCCACTCAGGGGGCAAACTGGGTCATCTTGGCTGTGTTACCTCTAGAATTCAGGTAGGTCATACCTACCTGTGTTACCCCTTCACCTGGACCAGGTGGACAGACTACATTACTCTCCCTTATTCCCAAAGAGCTGGAAAAGACAGGGATGTTCTATTAGCTCTGAGGAAAACTACAGCTCAGGGGACTGCAGCCCAAAGAAGAGAGAGAAACTGCATCTGGTAGCTGTGCTTACAATAAGTGTATCACCAGTGCTCTTTGTGCAGTTCTGGCTGCAACTGCACCAGCACCTTTTTCTGTGAAACAGACCTTTAAACAAGAACTAAGTGCCTAAATAACAAACTTATTACTGCTAAACTCTCCTTGCTGGGCAATAACATTTACTGCAAAGTAACTACAGTTTAGAGACTGGCAGGATCACAGTCCTTATGATAAAGGCTGTTTCAAATTGCTGTTTCAAAAGCAAATCATAGTAATCTGTGCTACACATGCCAGCAGAAGGAACATACCTCTCTGCTGATCTGGGGAGTGCTCAGAGACTTCAGGTTTCAGCTCCCAGTGGATCACATACTCCTGGAAAGTGTTTGATGCTTTTCAAAGTGGCAACCAAAGAGAGGTATCAATTTGAACAGGCTTTTTGAATGCCATTCTTCTCCCTTACATTAATTGCTTCAGTTAGACTAGCTCCAGCTCCTTCTTCTGAAGAGGCAGGAAGGCTGAAAGCAGCCTGTAATAAAGCAGTTCCCAGTGCAACTGCAATGGGGGAGCTGTGACCAGTGCTCTCCTGATCCTGTAGCTCCAAAGTGCCCACCAGGGAGATCACTTGGCCTTCCTGGAAGGAAGCCCATAGCAGCAAACTTGAACAATGGGTACTTTCCCCCACCCAGTCACTGACCTCTTGCCAATGCAATTACAGTCGGGAGAGTGTATTGTGCAGTGCATTCAGTCTCTCCAAGAAAGTGTATCTAAAATGGATTACTTCTGCTCCTTAGGCAGGCAATCAATAGAGATGTGGACTGCAGTTAAGTACAGAGATGTCTGTGGGCTGCAGCACTTATCCTCTGTGTCTCTTCAGAAATTAATTAAAAATCAATGAAGTGTGCAGCCTATTAATAAGGAATGTCCAGATTAACAGATACAAGCACAGCCTTCCCCAGGTTCAGAAGAAGCACAGCCCCACTGCAAGCACTGGAAACTCTCCAGCACTCCAAACCACACCATACCCTGACCTGTCATGGCCATGTCCTGCACATGACTGAACTGCAATATCCCCAGCTCTGTGCACCCTTAACAAATTACATGCTGTATGCTTCAAGTTGGCTAAGCAGGAGGAACTGGGGGAAGCATTCAGAGTTTCTCTACTAGGAAATGAACTTAGAGCAAAGTAAAACCATCTGTGTGAAGGTAGGATCCAGCAAACATCTAACAGAGGGTTGAGCCCAATGTTTTCTCTTAATTACAAACATTTTTATTTAGATAGCTTTCTTGGGAAATGACTCCTGACCCTGGAGCAGATGATTTTCCACTGGAAGTGTGCTGATAAACTGGCATGTCATGCACTGGATTCAGGGCTTCCCAGTACTCATCTTAGGTAGCTGCATGTTATGATAATAAAAAATGTGACAAAAGAGGTCTTTCCTGCACCCTGTGTACTTGGCTGGTTTGGTTGAGGCAGTGTTTTTGGACAGCTGAAATTTCTCTCCCCTTCTCTTGGGCAGTGCCCACAGAGCAGACAAGGAAACTGCACTGTGGTGAACTTGAAAACTGATAATTTTCAAGAAGATGGGGGAGTTGATGCAGGATTACCCTACAGGTGTTACTGTGGTGGCACTATCTTGTGTGTTCAGACAAAAATCCCACAGGAAGAACCCACAGCAGCTCCCTGCTTTGCAAAAGGCACATATGTACAGAATTCAAGTGCAGAATTCCACTGATCCCCTTGAAACACTTGAAAAGTGAATTTTTTTTACCTCAAGACATGTGTTTCATAGGGCACATTCAGTCCAATTAAAAGCTGCTATCACTATTCTGTGTCCTCATTAAATTAAGCATGGAAGATTTTATTTTCTGAGGTAAATTCTGAATTTCTGAGGTAGGCACCTTTATTTGAAAGATGCCCCTGAATCTTCAGGACTCTGTATTTTCACCACTTTTAAAATCATCATTTCAGGATAAATAAGGAAACAATAGGATAATGGAAACACTACTTTCAGAAATCACCACTTTCACAACTATTCCAGTGCCAGGGTACCAGGCTGTGCAGGAGGAAAGTGGAACAAGGGCATATTTACCTTCTCCCTCTCCTACTTTCTTCTCACGTGAGCAGAGCAAGCAGTCAGTCTGTACACCAGCTTCTGCTAAGGACTGCAATACTGTTCCACAAAAGAAAATATTCTGAATCTATTCCAAATGCTTTTGATACCCTGATTCAAGAGAGTTCTTGAATAAATTACAGCTTTGAACTTCCAAACTCTCTTGCCACTAGGTTTCTGAGCACTCCTTAAAAACCCACATCACAGGTAACCATAGTTACCCATTAGATACATTTTTTTCCCCTTTTTCTAATTGAGTAGCTTATGACAGTGACAGAACAGGAGAGGCCAGCCACATAAACAGAGTGTGCTCTCTGATAATGGCTGGAGAAACCTGCTAAATAATCTATTAACCTTATTCAATAAATACAGAGTGCTGGAATGGGGTGAGTAGAAGGCTGAAATGTGGTTTCAAGAGGCACCTATTCCCCCCAGCTAAAACATGACATTATCATTAATGGTTCAGAGCATTGCTGTGTTGACAGTGAGAGCCCACAGAGTGGAAGTCAAGCTGCCTTCAGACTGAACCTCCTTCTGTGCCTGTGTGGGGATCATCAAATACAGCCTTTCCCACCTTTCCCTGGCCACCTCCTGGTGCTGGGAATGCAAACCACAGCCAGAGACTCTGCAGTGGCAAAGGAAAGGACAGCTGAGCATGGGCTGTCCTCTCCCCTGTCCAGACACCAGCTCCATGGAGATATGGGGTAATATCCAAGGCAAGTTAAACAAGCTCTGGCATTACTTTGGTACAGGATACTCACAGAAAATAAAGTATAATTCTACCCTTCAGGTCTGTGGACTCAGATAATGATGGAGCACTGACTGCATTGATATTTTGTGCCATATGTTGATTACCCTTCCTGTAAAGGGGTTCTGCAGATCTACCAAGGAACCACAATCCTACACAGGGGAGAAACTACTTCAAAAGTAGTAAATAACTAAATAGAAACTTTCATCATGGCCTCTAAACAAAACTTTTTTTCCCCCTAGATATCAGAAATATCTGAGATTTGGCTAAAGGTTTTGAAATCCATTTATTTTGAGGTGAATCCCAGCACTGAAGGTTTTAGTTCCCAAATTTGAGAAACTTCTCAGTGAGCATGAACTGACTGTTTTAATTGATCTGTGTACAGTTCCCAGCTGCAGTAAATACTTTAATTACAGATACTTTTTTTGTTAGGTTGTCTCCAGAACAAGGGCTGCCATGATTTATTTCAAAAGAAATAAACGTATTCATGACTTAGGCATCTCGAGAGCTGAGCATGTAGGTGGTGAATACATTGGAAATTTTGAGAGCTGCTGAGCTGAAACATGTGAGTGGAACACAGAGCAATCAGGGCAGGTGTATTTCCACTGATAGTAACATTTTAAGTGTCTTAAGACTCAGTTACTGATTTTCTGAATTTAAAGGGAGTTTTTTCCATTAATTACAACTGAGACAGGTTCAAGCCTTGGGTCAGTGCTGCTACCACTGCACAGCACCCACATGGAACATATAAATCAAGTTGAAATGGATTTTAACCATTGGCAAAGGAATTCACTGGGGAAGCAGAGGAAACCCAGCAGCCCTGGGCTCCTCTAAAATCCCAAGTCTTTTTTGAGAAAATTCATACTTGAGCTTTCTCCTCAGCTATGACCCCATCAACTTTTGCCTCTCACTCTAATCAATAGCCATGATTTTTTTTTAATGATTTACAATGTCAAAGTGCTAGCCCTGGCTATGGAATTAACAGAGGACATGGCCTGGAGTAGCCAAAGGGCTTTTAAGAGGATTCAACCTTTCCTTCTAACCTGTGACCATGACCTTCTGGGGATCAGCCACCAACACCCTGGCTAAGGAGGTGTCCCTGCTCCTCCTGTAATTCTGCAGCAGCATTTCTATGGTTCAGACTTAATTTTCAATTAATTTCTATGGTTCCCAATGTGCCAAAACTGTTTTTGACAAATTGCCACATAGACACAGGAACCATCTTCTTCTTCTTAGTATTGAAAGGAGAAGATTCCTAAAAGGGTCTGCTAATAGCAAAATCATTGCAGTGAGTAGAAAAGTCTCACACTGCTTTTGGTTCATTTGGATCAGATCCAAACATGAGAAATCTCTGAGCACAGTTCCCACACTCTCTTGGCTGGCATTTTTTCAGCTGTTCCTCCACCTCTTGCTGCTTCATTCACAGTTCTTCTCTCTCTAAAACTGCTGAGATCTTTCAAAGGATCAGCTGTAGAAATTCACCATTTCCCCAAGGACCCAGTCATGCTGCATTTTTTCTCCTCTCCAATTAAAACTAACATGCACCAGGTTCAAAATATTTCTCCGCCTTGGCTGAACCACATTGATTAAAACACAGGCAGAGGCACAACATGACCCTCAACAGAAATACCTCTAAGAAGGTATTTACAGTAAGGGCTCTTCAGGAGCAAGGCAGGGAGAATCAAGTTGTCTCTGAGGACAGGATAAAACAATCAGGTCAATAAAAGCTCTGCCCACCAGTCACCAGGTGTTATGGACTGTGGTGGAAAGAGCTTTCCTAGAGGCACTGAGGTGGGTGAGCATGCCTGTGATCACACATGGACTCCTCTGAACTTATTATGACTGGATTATAACACTATAATTCTGCCTCTGCCTCCCCAGTTAACTTGCACAACCTCTCCAAATCTCTCCATCATAAAATTGCTTCTGGCACATAAGGACACAGTGCACTTCCAACCCCAGATTCCAGAAATATTCATGGATAAATTCCTAGCCAAGCACAGACAGAATGAATGATAGTGGGAGCTTCTCAGAAGCTGTACCTCATCTGCTCACACATGAGCATTACTGTTCTCATTGGAATTGACATTTACTTTCTTTTGCCATGCTTGGCTCCCTAAGAAATCAGGCTGATGCAGTTGTGACACACATATTTATTTTTCTGTCTGTCTCTGAGAGTTTATGAATGTTTTCAACCTTCTTTGGCACTACACTTGCCTCAAAAGTTTTGTGTTCTAAGTTTCCTGAAAGCAGATAGGCCAGGAGAGGAGTAAGGCTGCAATATTTTCCTGCTATTGTGATCACAGTCTTTCTTGGGCACAAGAGACTCCACATAAGAGACATTATTGAGAATACTTTAACTAGCACTAGGAACATATTAAATTCCAGATAACCTAATCATGAGACATAAATCACAGGCAACCAGCTCTCAGCAGCTCTACTGCTCACAGAACTGCTTTTCCAAAGAGCTCCAGGGGGCCTCATTGATCACAAAGGCACCGAGTTCTACTGCAAGAAACAACGCAGCTCTATTTACATCCACTTATCCTGAACAAAAATTAGGGCTTCCTGCACCTCCTCTGAGGAGCTGCAGACCAGCACACCACCACCCACGAGATGATGGATCCTCTTTGCTTGAACTGCTGAATTACACCGAAGTGCAGCTACTGTGGTGCTGGTAAGGGGGTCAGAGAGACCTTATCTTCAGGGAAAACTACTGAGAGTGGGAATTTCTGTGGCATTGCCTCACCTGGCTTTGCCCAAGACAGGTGCTCAGGAATGGAAAACATTTGGTGCTTGCTAGGCCAGCTGCTTGTTGGGATGTACCTGTTTGTTCAGCACATACCAAGACTCTGCTGTTTGGGTGTTGGAAATGGAAAACAAACATTAATATTGGGCTGGGATTCTGCTTTACTTGGCACATGAAGGTGGCCTGGCACTGTGGGAACACCAGATATAAATTATTCATTGACACTAGGAATACTGTAGCAGATATTAAAGATTAAAATATTTAAAAGATGAACTAAACTTCTAGATCTTTCAGGAGGAAGTTTGAGAGTCAGATGTTTGGGGAATGTCTTTCTCTAAGTCTTCTTGCACCTCCATCCTGTTGCCCTTGGTTGTGTTGTAAACCCCCAAACCTCAGGGGTATTCTGAATCCTCCACCAGCTCTTATGATTTCATTTAAAGCAAAACCAGAGAAGTTTTTTGTCACCAACTCTGAGGGTGGGTCATGCATCTTAGGAAAGCCTAAGCTGGCTACAAAGCAAAGGCTGAGGTTGGATGTATCACAGATGTTTTAGGCTCCTATGCAGCTATGGAGGCAGCCCAGGGCTCCTTAGCCTGGAAACACCAGAGCAGCAAGGCAGGACACTGGATCTGCACCCAGGGTCACTGTTTGGGGCACTGCAGAGTCCCACAGGTTCCCTGGACATTCCTGTGTCCCCTTCCATCTGCAATGGCCATCACCTGTAGAACTTACCTTGCAGCAATAATGATATCCCCAGCCACAAGGTTTTCTAAAGCTTACCAGAGACCAACGTACTCCTCTTCAAGGACTCTACCAAAAGCAACCTGTGAACCATGGAGGGCTGGAAATCAGCTGGTTTTGAGGGGTTTAGATCCCTCTCCAACACTGAGTCCTCTCTGAAGGTCCTGATGGGTCATGCTGATGTTGCAGGTGCACTGCTGTCCTGCTCTAAATCCTACTGCAGATACAGCCAGGATAAAAGGCACACTTTACTTTGCTGCTCTCAGTGCTGGGATGGTGGGCAATCTGTGTGGCAGAAGGAATGGAAGGAGGAGCAGCCAGGCTCCCAGAGACAGCCTGAAGGCAGGTTTTCCCTGGCAGTCTCCCTCATGGACTCCCAGCTGTTTAATAATGTCTTGAGCCTGGAGTGCCTTTTTTTCCTTTGGTGAGAGTACTAATCACAGTCTCATCTATCTAGATGCCTATTTTTATGAAACTCATACAAAGATAATATCTTTGAGACCTTTTCTCCCCTGCCCAATCTGAATAAATTCAACCAACATTTTGAAAAGCTATTGCAAGGGAAACTGAAGAGAGACACAGAGATTGCAATGAGGGTAATTTCCATAGAAAACCAGCCTAAGTCCAAAAAGTTCTAAGAAAACTCAAGCCCTTACACATATCTTTCTTTTACAGGAAATAGCTTTCTTTCCATTTTTTAAAGGAGATTTAAGTAACCATCCAGCCCTACCCTGAGGGGGAAAACCCTGCACTACATAAATACACTTTGGGCCTTATTTTATGGATG
This sequence comes from Toxostoma redivivum, assembly GCA_013397375.1. Lineage (NCBI taxonomy): Eukaryota > Metazoa > Chordata > Aves > Passeriformes > Mimidae > Toxostoma > Toxostoma redivivum. The sequence continues at coordinate 19,441 of VXBI01005979.1, read as the reverse complement.
GCAAACCTCACATAGGTCTGATAGCTGCCACCTGCTCCTGCTGAGGTGTGAACTTCTGCTCAGGACAGAGACTATCCTGGAGCACCTTCAAACCACAAACTGGACCACTCTGGCACATCCAGGACAGCAAGCCTGGCATGTCTTTCTGATCTTTTCTGTAAGAGCAGCAATAGTGTAAGCCCCCAGAAGGCAGACAAAAAAAAAACCAAAAAAAAACCAACCAACCAACCAAACAAAAAAACCCTAGAAATACTTACTGGGTTCTGTTCTTATTTCCCTTTTGGCCTTCCAGACATCAAGGTATACTTTAACTCTTTTAATTCTGGGTGCACACTCACCCATTGTTTGATTTTGCTTTAAATTAAATCAGAAGAGCTCATGGGGCTGGAGACCTCAGAATTCCCTGGAGGAATGGGAATCTACAGAACAACCATGGACAACAGGATGGAGGGTGCAAGAAGACTTAGAGAAAGACATTCCCCAAACATCTGACTCTCAAACTTCCTTCTGAAAGATATAGTTTAGTTCATTTTTAAAATCTATTCTAATACCTGCTTCAGTACTCATAGTGTCAATGGATAATTTATATCTGGTGGCCCCACAGTGCCAGGCCACCTTCATGTGCCAAGTAAAGCAGAATCCCAGCCCAATATTAATGTTTGTTTTCCATTTCCAACACCCAAACAGCAGAGTCTTGGTATGTGCTGAACAAACAGGTACATCCCAACAAGCAGCTGGCCTAGCAAGCCCCAAATGTTTTGGCAACATCCCAGTGCACATATTTTAAGTAGGAATTTGGGTTGCACATTTCTTATTAAAGAATGTAACAGCGGCAAAGGAGAATGAATAATATTTTTCCAGAAGCTGTGTGAAATAACAAGGGAGCAGATGGGAATGAAAACCAGCTTTCATTCAGCAGGAGAGTGAGAAGACATTCAGTCTGCTGAATGGATTAGCTGGCTGAGGGAGGGGAGATTGCACCCCCAGGAAGCCCAGACGTCTCCTGGGGGGTCACAACACAGCCATGGAAAAGGGGAAGGACATAAATGCAACTGGATGTCCCAATGAGACTGCACAATGACATCCAGGAGGGACAAAGTTAGAATAGGATTTCCAGCATGGCTTGCAGGAAAGCCTGAGAATGGTGGATGCTGCATTGAATCCAAGGCACAGGGAAGTCAGGATCTGTCTCCAAGGATGGACTTTTCCATATATTCCTAAATGAACTTCAAATCATCAAGGAAACATTTGTAACACATGATCCCTCTGCTAGGCTAATGAAAACAGCATAAGTTATCTCAATTTTTGGCTGATCATGCCAGTCAGAAGTTACTGATTTCCCACCTTTCCATGTCCCTGTGCTTCCAAGGTGACACAATAAGAGACACTGTTATTGAGAGAGCGAGGCACTAATATTTTCCAGAAGAAAAGAGGGACAAAACCTTAATAACCCTGATAAAAACAGGGAGGGAACAATAAATTTTCAAAGAAATTATCATATTTTCTTTTGTAATTAGCTGAGCATTAGAATCAAAACTATACTACTTAGTTGCAATGTGTTTACTGTTCTAGGTTGTGATTTTTTACATGTCTAATATAATTTTAATATTTCTATCTTTTACAACAGGACTTAGCTCAGACCAAAATCATCAGTGTATAAACTTTTTTTTTTCTTAGCCACAGAAAGCAGTCCACTTCATTACTGCAGAAACAGCAAGCCTCTCCAGTCCATCATTAATTCTTACTGTTTTAATTATGAAAAAGAAAAAAAAACATTCTCTGGAAGAGTTTGTGCATAATGACAGTGTAAATACAAATCTTAACACAAAGCTACGAGGTACAAACCAGACGAGTCAGCTGCTAAAGGCAGGTTTGGTAAAGATCAGATTTGGTAGGAAATTAATTTTTCCCTCTGTCAAGCTGGTCTTGGGCTGCTGTAAACCCACTGAAATTCACTGCATCACATCTGTCTGCATGAGAACAAAGCCCTTGAAACTGTCCTAACAATGAGTTCAAACCACATCCCCATATCCTAATTTGAAAAAGTTCAGGGAAATGTCAGCTCTGAGCGTGTAGAAAAGAACTATTTCTATAATGAGCATGAACTGAGATTCTAATCCCAAACAGCTCTTCAACGTGGGGAAAGTTTTGATGAAGAAGTGAACTTGGTCTCATTTCTAGTTTGGGCTGGTTTCTTCAGCTACTTTCACAACAGAAGCTGGACCAATAAACCCAGAGCACACAGATCTATGGATGGATGGCATTTTCAAAGGTATGAACAGCCTTAATTAAAAACATTTCAGCCCAATGGCTTTTGGATCTCAAACTGAAGCGTGCAACAACATAGAAATTGCATGTCCACAGTCCCAAAATGGAATATTTCGAGTCCAGCCTGTGCATAGTGGCACCTCAGAGATAACAAGTTTGCATATAAACTAGGAAATTTAGGAAGCTTAAGGTGATGTGGATGAATGCACTCCATATATATGTATATGACTAAAAGGCTGGAGCCTTTTTTGTTTGTTCTAATTTTAATAATCAGTGATATAAAACATGATATTTCACATTTCCAACTGGTGAGAATTAACCAAGAGGAGATAAAGTGAGGAAAAAAATCTAAATGTAAACCACAACCTTACAGTGAAATCTAAGAATTCCTCCAGGTTGAGATTTTGATAAATATTTTTGATAAATAAATTTTGGTTGCATTTGTGAGGCAACAGTCAGCACCTGGGTCCAAGAGATACAGATGCAAACTGAGAGGATTTTTGTGTCAATTCCTAATCCAGCCCCCAAACTTTCTGTGTGAGAGCTGTGCCTGACTCAAATTCATTTGCTTCCAAGCAATAAGTCTTCCAATACTGGGAAATAGATGTGATTAGACAAGTAGATAAGAAACTCTAGGGATCTTGTTAATGGTCAAAGTTTCCTGCTTACTCAGGACTATTTTAAAAGAGTATTAACAGAAGCAAAGAGGACAACAAGAACAACTGGCATTCATGCTAGTAATAAAGCAAAATCAATTCACAGGTTAAAGCAAATCCAGAACCAGAGAAATAGATTCTTCCACTAAAAGAAATACATTCTTCTTCTATTATTCATTTTTACAACTAATGACTGCTTGTACTGGGACATTTTATTTGTTTACATCCTGATTACATTGCATTCAGTTAACTACTGAAAGGTCTAGCAGGTATATTATTAGTAGTACAATCTTCTACAGAACACAGAAAGGGGAATATATTTTTGCTGATTAACAGATTCTAACAGTGACATCTGAAGCAACAGTGGCCAATCCAAACAACTCACTGAATAACTATTTTCATACACACACACAAAAAAAAGCAAATATGAAATAGTTACTCTGACACAGAAAATTTCTTGAGAACCTGACCTGTCAGCAATGAAACCTTTTCAACTTCTGTGGCCTTTGGATTAAAGTGAGCAAAGTGAGAAAGACAGAGAGCTGCTGAGAGGAAGCACAATGTACCTTCAAATACTGCATCATTATCAGGTTCAGCTTTCCCCTCCATCCTCATCCCAGTTCTGTGTGGTGGTACTGTGATCAAGAGGCTGGTCAGAACCAGCTCCTGAGACTCCAGGAGAAGACATGCAACTGCATTTCTAGCATGGATAAAACACCAATTGAAATCATGGAACAAAATCCATCCCCTACTTGACAGAAAACAAAATTCTGCAGCCCAGACCGATTACTTTTCATGGAAGATGGATGATAGAGCTGGTATAGAGACTTATTCCATAAAGAGCAAGAGTTTGTACAATGAGGCCACCTCACCAGGTGAGAAATAATTCCTTTAAAGTAATAACCTTGTTCTGGCCCTGAGCTGTCTCTGCCTGCTCACCTCTCCATGGGCATCCTGTTTCACAAAATCCAGCAAGGCTGCTCACAAAAAAGCAGTGACTGGGAAAGCTAGCAAGTAAAAAAAACTGAAAAGAGACTACTTCAGAAAGCCTGAGGTATCAAAAGGAAAGGACTTATTTCAGAGACATAGTTACAAACAGGCCACAGTTTTGCAGCCACTGAGAAAATTAGCAGAAGAGCCTTCCATGACCTTACTTGTGCTGTATTTACTGAAGTACATGTCAGGAAAAATGCAAACTTTCTTTTCAACTTTCCCCTGTAAAGTAGGTTTTTCTTTCTGATTTTGTGATTAACATCTCAGGGCTCGTGACCAATTTTCAGCAAAACAAAGAATGCTGTTTGGGGCCTTTTGATGTTCATGTTGGTTTCCTTTCTTTTCCTTTTTCCTTTTTCTTTTCCCCTTTCCTTTCCTTCTTTCCTTTCCTTTCCTTTCCTTTCCTTTCCTTTCCTTTCCTTTCCTTTCCTTTCCTTTCCTTTCCTTTCCTTTCCTTTCCTTTCCTTTCCTTTCCTTTTCCTTTCCTTTCCTTTCCTTCTGCCAATGAACATGGATATGAAGAATTTAAAGGCTGAGCAGAGGTCATATAGCAGGAATTCCTTATTCCTCTCCAAGAGCTTCCTCTTCTCCCCTTGCCCCACTTCTGATCAGGACTAAATAATGGTGATTTCCATTATTTGGTGGGAAGGGGACCTCAGGAGCCCCAGGAACTTTCTCAGGGTGAGTGGCAGAAGTAATCATTTGAGCTGTTAGGCAAACAAAACCAGCTCCCAGTTCTCACAGGGCTTGTCAGACCCACATGAGCTGCTCTGACCCCTTCCTTTGCTTAAGATATTTGCTGACTGGCTGGCAGAAGAATGCCATCAATGTTTGCTCACTGCCTGTAAAACATTTTTCCAAAGGTGAAAAAGCATGGTCTGCCAGCCCATCCTCTGAGCAGGATCCAGCTGTCCTGCCTGCTCCCCTCTCTTCCAGCCCTGTTGCTGGATCTCAGAAACCTGGTTTTTTTTGAGCTTTCTGTGCTTTCTGGCACTGACCCCCAAGAGAGCACTGGTTTTGACCTGGATCCTTAGAAAAGGCTTCCAAATTTAAGTGATAAAGTTAAAATCACGGGTGTGTAGTTAAATACAAATGTGTGATTTCACATGGTGAAGGGTTTTAAATTTGAAGTTTTTATACTACAGTAACAGGTATGGAACAAGATGGAGAATTTTGAGTAGTGTCTTTTTTGGTGCACATCCTTCTTCTTCATTGTTTCAAATGGTAATTTCTAGTTAGTTAGTGCTGCACTAAGAGTCACAAAAATTTGATTATTAGGTTAAAAGTATAAATAATAAAAGTGTTATTTCTCTATTAAAGTATTTAGCTTTAAGAAACCTTGTAGCTAGCTAAATTCATCTCCCTTTTATTCACTTCTAGCTGGTGGCTAGAAGTGTAACTGAACTTTCTGTACTTTTGATAAAATTTAATGAACAACCAAGCCCAAGCACAAAAAAATCCGTTTCCTTCACATGTTTTTTAATCTTAACTCTAAGTGAAGACAAAAAAGACTCCAAACAAAGCAGTAATTAAGTGGTGCAAACACCACCACCATTACATCCTATGCCTGCCTCTCTTGGACTGTTTTAAAAATCCTCTCTGGTGTGTTCCCTTTATGCACTGGCACACATTTTAATGCCAGTTCTTAGTCTGTCATCAATGAACTCTGCCAGCTCAAGAGAGCCAAAATGGCTTGGAGTTGGCAGCAAAGATCTATTGAAGAGCAGGGTAACATTTTTTCAATAGCAGCCTTTCATGTAAAATACTAAAAACTCCAGTGCAGTCTTTCTGCCACAGGCTGCGACTAAACTGTAATTCCCTGATAGACTTATAATCGTGATTCCCTAGCAGCTGGGCTGGGAAATGATTTCAGTACTTCACCCAGCAGAGCTGTTCTTCAGAGGGCAGGCAGACAGAAATGCACGTTCAGATTTCGGTCTCTGGGCTGGGAAGGCAGGAATGCTGCAGCTCCAGCCAGGGCAGGTTTCCACAGTAGATGGCAGCACCCAGAGCTCTGAAACTTTCCAGCTGGCCAAGCTATTCCAGAGGCTCCCAGATTCTGCAGTCTTACTTCATTTCCACTCTTTACCCACGATAGGGACGTCCTCCTCCTTCTCTGTCCTATCCCAGGTTGTAATAACCTCAATTTCCTTCCAGAAGTTTTTCCCTACATTTCACCACTCCAGAGCAAGGGATGCTCACTTGTTTCACTTCCACAGCAAGTGAAAACTGAGAAACTGGCTTTTATTTGACAGCTTTATTTCATCTCATAAATAGAAAACAATAGGACATATTCATCAGGGCATGAAACTTTGTACTTCACTTGGAGCATCTGTGGAGTGAGAACAGAAAAGCAGGAACAGGTAATGCTTACCCAGATTACAGGCCAAAGGAAACGAGATGTGGAGAGGGAATGGGCTCCAAACAACCATTCTTGGCTTTGAAAACAGAGAGCACAGCATATTTTGCCTTTATTATTCTCCCACTCTGGCAGAGAGATATCCCATTACTCGTGTACAGCAGGGAACAGGGCTTGATTCCCTCTGTACCAGCCCTGTGTCTCCTCACAGAACCATAGAATGGTTTGGGTTGGAAGAGACCTTGAAGATCATTTATCTACAACCCCCTGCCATGGGCAGGGACACCTTCCACTATCCCAGGTTGCTCCAAGTCCCATCCAACCTAGCCTTGGACACTGCCAGGGATGGGGCAGCCACAGCTCCTCTGGGCAACTTGTGCCAGTGCTTCACCACACTGACAGGGGAGAATTTTTTTCCTAATATCTAATCTAAACCTCCTCTCTGTCCTGTCTGAAAAGTCCCATTTCTCTCCACCTTTCCAGATGCTTCCCTTCCAGCTGCCAGCTCTGTCTCCAGCCTGCTTTTGGTTACACCTGTATAACTCACATAAATGCTCCCAAATTTCTCTCAGGTCCAAGGAACAGTAACCACCACCTTCCTGAACTGTTCCAAACGCCTTGGTTCATTTAGCCTAAAACCAGCAGTGACAGTCCCATAGACAGGGAGCTCTTCAAAGAGCACAAACACAGCCAAAGGGGACTGTGTCCCCCAACACCAAGGTCCTCAGAAATAGAAAGGGATGGAAGAAAACGCTGCAGAAGACATGAAGGTGAGCTCTAATTTGCAATGACAGAGAAATTACAATGTGCTGCTGCACAGCAGGTGTCTGTTGGATGCCTCTGCACAAGGCAGAGGGCTTGTACATCCAAACCATGACCCACCATGGCATGGCTAACAGTGGCCACTTTGGGAGGCAGACCTAGTTTTAACCAAAGAATAAAAAGACCCAAATCTGCAATTAAAAAAAAAAAAAAAATCACTATTCTCTACTTTTCCTAATACTGCCTTTTCAAACCTCATTGCTTTAGTTCGTGCTGATTTGGCAACAAATGTGTTACAGAGATCTGCAGTGGCCCTGATATGTGTGAAGCAACACAGGCTGGTTTCTTCTTGCTTCAGATTTCTCTGGCAGTGTAATGCACTTGAGAAAAGTACAGTGAGACAAATATGAGTGGGGAAGGTTAGTATTATCTCTAGTACTACCCTGCAATCACATTTTAGTGTGTATAAGCTGATTTCTTTGTGCAAGTGCAGAAGACATTGCTCCTGCAAATAAAGACTGGGGATTGTTTTCCTGTTATGCATCTGATAATTTAATTTTAGGCTTTAATTTTTCATGGAGTGCATTTCTAAATCTTGTTTTAAGTGTCCAGACCCCTCTGTTTTGCCTTCTGCATTCAGAGGTTTTAGTGACCAAGGACAGGGAAGAAAGGAAAGGTAGCACTGTTTGCTGTGGCTTTCATCCTGCTCCATTCCATTTCCCAGAAGAATGCAATAACTTTCACTGCCACTTTGTCAGCAAGACAGAAATATGCAGCATCAAACATGCCATGTTAAAGTGCTGTCTGGGATATGAGCTGAGGGAGCTTGAGCCTTTGCTTGTGTCAACAGCATCTTTCACATCTCACAGGCATGGGGAGATGAAGGTCACTGAGGAAGAGCACTCGAATCAATACAAACCCAACTGACAGTGGTAAGCTTGAAAGGAAAAATCACTCCCTATTTATTTTTCTCATTTTGGACCAAAAATAATAGGAGGAAGGTATCTCTTTTAAAATATCATACTGCTAATAGCCACTTACCCCCAGACCACCTGCACCTCTAGGATAACTACAGCACTCTGTTCCCCAGCACCAGCAATGTGAACCCTCCTAACACACCACACATCCCTGCCTTTGTGCAGGACTGGGACTGGAATGTGCTTTTCCTACTCTTTGAAGCCACCTTGCCAGCCAGACACTGGATGCCACTGAGAAAAGTCTCTGTATCAAATACCAAGTGGATGAGCAGAAAGGGACAGAAGAGGACAGAAATGCACATTCAAGTCTCACCTGTGCTTCAATTCAACAGCGTGGGGCAATCTGGATGAAAGGACAGCAGATAATTCATCCTGGCAGCAACACTCTATTCCTATATTGTCTTCCACAAATGAATTCAGAGAATATGAAAAAATCCAGGTAATTAATCACTTTCACTATGCTCATATACTAATTAGGTTAGGACTTCTACTGGCACTGCACAGCAGGGAGTATGAAATGCAGGAGAATTAGGAGACCTGCAAAAGGTGGGACAGAAACTCCATGGGTTTATCACAAATATAGCTCCCAATCTTGTGCTGTTATCACTGTCTGAAGACATCCCACACTTCCCTGCTCTTGATCCAGCGTGATGTTAACAACATCAAATCAACAGCAGGGATACTGGTCTTCCAAGTGACTGGGAGTTCATCCCTCTCTTCAACAATCAACACAACAGCCACTTGAATGCAGCTGCAGGCCCACTCAAAAGATGGCAAATCTGCCACATTATTCCAGGAGATGGAGAGATCAAGGCTAATAAAGAAACAACCTGGGACATTGATTTTTCAGGTTTACAAGATGTTTCAGACAGACCTGGCTCTGTGGCATTTGGCATGCTGTCAGTTTAGCATGTGATCCCTGCCATACACTCCATTTAGTACCCGTGGTAAATTTTTATGATGGGATTGAGGTTTGCATGGTTTTTCATTATGCAATCCTTCAGAAATAATAAGCTGTCTACAGAGCTAGCAATTTCCTTGTTGTCCTAGATGAGAGATCTGTGCTGACTGGGATTCCAGTGCTGGAGAAGGCATCTGGACTGGACAGACAGAAAGGGATCAGCAGCCAGAATCACAGGCACTCCTGTACCACTGGACAGAGGGTGAATATTAAAGTTCAAAAGCAATCCCAATCTCTTTGGATTCTCACTCCCTTTGCCATAGGAACACGTGCCAAAGCACACTTAATCTCACTTTTCCCTTTTGTGCTCCTTAGCTAAGCATCAGATGGAGACAGGAATACAGAAAAGGAATGTGCTGCCAGTACAGTTCCATTGTCAGGGCTGTGTCTCAACATTATTTATGCTACATCATCATTGATGTTCTTTGCTCCAGATGAAAGGAGAGCAGATACAGCCTCCAGACATAAATTCACAGTCCTTCCTGCATTCTCACCTGAAGGGAAATTCCCACTGCAAATAAATGCCAAGTCGTAAAAGAGTTGGATTTTGGAAAAATACTCAATTCAGGTGGTAGGATTGCATAGTGTACATTTCAGGACAATGTTGGACAGTGGTCAGCAGTGCACTCTTGTCCTGAAGACTGGCCCCATACTGAGCTGTACAGCAAGAAACAACCAGCAGATGATCAGAAGAGATTATTCCCCTCTGTTTATTTGAAATTGCATATGAGACACCTTAGCAGTAAACGAGAGATGTCAGCAGACCAAAGAGAGCCCAGCAGAGGATGGATAAGATGATTAGGGAAGGGAAAGAAGCAGACAAAATGTGAGGCGAGGATGAGGAAATGGGGGTTTGTCTGCTCAGGAGAGGAGGCAGTCCATGTGGGAATCTCACTGAAACTTCCACTGCCAACACGGAGCCTACAGAGGCAAGAGACCTCTGTACAAGCTGCAAGATGGAGAACTGCCACTGTGTAGAAGAAGGCACCCTGTTTGTAATTCTGTGCTACCTTCCCCTTCCAGATTGCTTTATTGGTGAGAGGAGAGAGGCCAAAATGTTTAATCCAGGCAATGCCCTTTTCTTATCAACAGAATGTCCATCACAAAACGAGAGGAGGAAAAAACAAAACTAGAGAAACATTCAGAGCATGGCCCTCAGGTGTGTGACACCATGGAGTGAGGAAAGAACCTGTCCCTCATTCCTGTGCCTAGCTATGTATATTTGTCCCCCACAGTCAGTGCATGGTCTGGCATGGTGCTGTCAACTGGCAGAAGAGCCCTGAGAGGGATTCTTCTAGCTATTTTTAAAAGGTTTTTCAGGTGATTTAGAAGAAACTTTTCTGTTTGCAATTTAAGCCATCATGGACATTTTCTCTGAAGCATCTCTGGTTGTTCTGGCTGTCAAACATGGAGGCTGAGAGCTGTCATGGACGAGGAATCATGCAGGCTTCTTTGTGCTTAAACCCACCCCAATATTCTGTGTTTACTCACCAGCAGCCATTAGAACAGAACACCATCCTTTGGCTGAAATGAGAAGCTGACTTGAATATAATTTGAATTGCAAAAAGAGAAATACTGCAATGTCCAAGTCATTGCATGTGAGGAAACTGCAAATAAACCATAGCTTCTGACACAAGTCAACACGAACCTCTAAAAGCATCAGTTTACCATTCTTATTATCAACCAAGCACCCACCCTCCACTTTGAAGTTGTATGCTACTATCAAAAATGAACACGAGGATTAAATTTAAATCAGTAAACAGTAATGAAATACTTCACAGAGAGAACCTGTTAAAAGCTGGACCTGTTGTGGAGTTCCTGGAGTGGTCAGATGATGGCCTATTCCAAGAAGATGTGAACTCTGCAGTGCACCTCAGTTTTCTGCCTCTGAGGAAGAACATTTCTTTGCTATGTGAATATTCTAAAGAGCAATGGGGATCTCCAAAAAGCAGCTCAAATGAAGTTCCTGTCATGACAATTTCAGACTTGACTGTTTACAAACCTAGCATCAGACAGTAAAGGATGATCCCATTTTCCTGGGAACCCTGCCCTACAGAAGTGCAAAAGTTCTTTTCATGACATTTGCCTAAAGAGTGAAAGCTGCAAGTCATGGGCAAGAGGATGGGAAATTGTAACAGTGAGTGTGAGTTACTTCCAATCTTTCCATCAACCAAAAAAAGACCAACCCAGCATTACAGCAAGGCAGGTTTAGCAGCCCTTGGGAAAGATTTTGTAAAACCTTTACACAGAATTGTTTTGCCTTTGTAAGTTAGCATTGATGTTTAACACAATGGACTTCACTAAGCACCAGCTGAGGGTCAGCAGCCTTCCTGTGAGAGGTAAAAAAGGCTCCTCCCAGCACTGCGAGGAGCTAAGCAGATAAAACACTTCAGCTGAAAGGGAAATACCTGCCTGCAATGACACACCAGTGGTTTTATGTGCTGCACTTCATGTGCAGCTGTAATGCAGCTCCCAGGGCTCTGAACAAACTCACTCCCAGCCTGGGGAGGGAAATGCTGTGCCTGGAGCTCCCTCAGTCCCTGGAGCTCATCTCAGCTGGGGCTGGGGATGCTGAGGCAGAGAGCAGTGCCTGTACAGCCAGCTCTGCACCAGCTGGCTGTAAACCATCCTCTCCTCGTCAGTGACAGACATTTGACAAGGCCTTGATTTCACCTTCTCTCTCTCAGCAATTTTTGTTCTGTTTCTACATTAAAAATCTCTCAACTCTCAAAAATCAGGAAAGGAAGAGGCTGAGTTCTTCAGGCTCTTATCTCATTTACATTTAGGGGAAGAGTGCTTTCTTACCTCATATCCCCCCAAACTTTCAGTAAAAGTGTGGTATAGCATTATAATGGCTATAATAATAGCTTGCCATTTTTCTAGGAAGAAGTTGGTGTATCAACAGGCTCTCTGACTTAATAGCTGCCAATAATACAGGAGCAACTAGCTGCCCCTGTGCATACATATTGTATAGAATTATCAGTAGGAAGCTGCCTTGGTTTAATTTGAATTTCCTGGCCAACGCACTAAATAATGTTATATTTTTGATTAGCTAATTTAAATATACTTATTTTTTGTTGTGAGACAGAACTAGGAGCAAAAGAGCAAGGCAGGCCTAAAACTTAAAAAGGTATAAAAAACTTTATTAACTACATAAAGGAAGAGAAAGAAAAGCAAATTTAGAATAAGATTTTCAGACTACTTTTTCTTCCTCTCTCCCAACTTTTATAACAACAAGACAAACATACAAAAAACTGCTTCAATCAGTTTCTAACTTAAATAGTTCTTTTTCAGTTCACTTTGGAGAGAGAAGTTTTTTTTCTTGTCAGGCCATAGGGACTTCTCCACAAGGAGGGAAAAAAAAACCAGTTTTCTCTCATTTTCATGATTGGCATCTGCCTGGGAAAAACCTTGCAAATCTTAGGCTTTTCCCATCTTCACAGCTTTTTCAAAGCTGAGTAATTTAATTAATTAGTTCTGCAAAGCTACAGTGTAGACAGCACCTACATTTCTAGATTTTGCCTTCCCCTCTCTTCTTAATTCTTGTACTCTGGTCCCATGCACCTGAACTTTTGCAAACACTCACAGAATAACTTGCCTAGTAAAGAGTTTGCTAAAACTACATAAATGTCTGTTAGCAACTCGGGTGATGCCCAATAGATAAGACTTCCCAAACAGAGACAAAGGGTGATTAATTCTAGTTTGAATTTATGAATTTTATTAGTTCTAGTTAGCTGCACGAATGAAATATGCAGCAAACAACAAATATCCACAAGAACATAGACAGCACATACATTTTTGTCCCAAAGGACAAAGCTCAGAAGTAAAAACGAGGAATGACAGAAAACAACCCTGCAGTATTGCTGAAAAATATTCAGCTTTAGAAGTAGAGATCAAATGCCTGTGAGAATAGACAAAAAATGGCAACAGGATCAGAGAACACCCTGTTGTGAGTGGGATTCCTGCCATGATATGGAGCAGGGAGAAGATGTTCAAACAGTAAGGTTATTTTGACAATAAGAAGTATTGTGTTGGTAGGTGTTTTGCATGATGGTTATTTGTTGGACAGAAGGTGTATCTACGATACTCATGGATAAAAAAGTATCCTGTAGGAAATTACCATTATACACCAATTGACTAGGAAGGTCAATGCTAGTGACTGACTGATTAAAAATGAGATTTATAAAAAAGAATCAGCTGAATAGCTTGTATACATGAAATATTGCAAACAACAGATAATGCACCAAGGGATTTATTACTAAAACCAATTTGATTTTGTAAGCCTTAGGTAATTTACAACCTGCAGCTGAATAAGAAACAGGCTGTTCTCCTCTAGAAAGCATTTCTCTTGGCAAAAAATAGAGAAAAAAATCAACCACAGAGGGAAAGAGGAAAAACCCACAACCCTTAAGGTGGCAGAGCTCTGTGCTCTACAACTTCATGTGCTGCATTGTCTATCAGTCTGGCAGAGAGGAGAGGGAAGGCTGACAGCTCTCCAGAGGGGCTGTGCAGGAGTCTGGAACAGCATACACCTGATCCTGCATGGAATGAGAGACACAGAGCAGAGCTGGAAGGCCAAAATCCCTCCCTGGCTGCAGGGAAGGTAAAAATCCTTCCCTGGATGCAGGGAAGGTAAAAATCCCTCCCTGGCTGCAGGGAAGGTAAAAATCCCTCCCTGGATGCAGGGAAGGTAAAAATCCCTCCCTGGCTGAAGGGAAGGTAAAAATCTGACCCTGGCTGAAGGGAAGGTAAAAATCCCTCCCTGGCTGCAGGGAAGGCAAAAATCCCTCCCTGGCTGCTGCTGAGCCCCTGGCACACACACACAGCCTGGCTGTGCTGGGGGAAACAGGGCAACCAAAACCTCCAGGTTCTGCTTGCCAGAAATGCACTGCAAAAAGGCATTCAGTTCTATCACATTAAAAATCCCAACCTGCACTCAAAGTGTCTTGCTCAGAAATCCAGAGAATAGACAGTCAAATCAAGGAAATAGTGACACACTCTCCTCTTTTATGCCTCAGGTTAAGCCCACTGGAAAATCCTCATTAGCTGACAGTTTTAGCTGAAGGTCTTGTGCACCAGGCTAGCTGAGAATATTAGGCCTCATTAAATTAAAAAAAAAAAAGGAACAAATACAGCTGTTGTAATACTCCATTTGGTTTGTCTAATTCTGCATTAATTGGTACCTATGTAACAGATCTCTTGCATTCCTTGTGAAACTACACCAAACACAGGCCCTTAACACAACTGAACACAGCAAACACAACAAATCCTTCATTTTGCTCCTGCCAATGCTGTCCCAAAAAGGCTCTAAAGGAAGATAGAGACTTTTCATGACCTCCCAGCAGGTGAGGCAACCCAGAAAATGTGGCTGTGGTGGCAGCTTTGAGTGGAGCATCTCCTTGATGAGGAAAAGCTGAGGGAGCTGGGGCTCTTCAGCCTTGAGAGGAGACACAGATGAGAGGAACCCTCATCCCTGTCTGCAGGGAGGGCTCAGAGCAGGGCTGTTTGGCAGGATGGCTGTACCACCTCCACATAGATGGCATTAATAAACACAGAGCTGTATATTAAAACACACACATCTGCATCGAGATGAGACAGAGAAAGAGAAGGAACATACATTTATTCTCTGTATAATATTCACAGATGTGATTTGGGGTTGTATCTGTTCTGACACGTGATCTCTCCCATGGCATTGCAAAGCAGTGATATAAAAACACCACTTGAAGGCACATGAAAACCTTAGGAAAGGCAGTTGTGCCAGTCAGCATCGAGTGGAGATGCTGCTGGCATGCAGATTTTTAAAGGAAAGTATCTCATTGGCATTCCTCTGTGTCCAGCGTGCCTCAGTTAAAATCAGTCACTGTGCAACAGTTAAAAAAAGAGAAATACCAACAGAAAAATAAAGAATGATTTTATAGCCTCATGCTTGTGTTGAGTAGGATCTGTATGAGGATTATGATAAATCTGAGAAAATTAATAGGTATTATCATGCTGTAATTTAGGGAAAGCCAGTGTACTAGATCAGAAAGCAAGATTATGGCCAGGTCTCTGCTTCTCCACCAAAGCCCCAAGGCTGTGCTGCAGGACACTCACACTGACCCTGATGACATGGGCTCCAAAACTCTGGTGCCTTCTCAGCCCAGGCACTCTCTCATGAATTTCCTTTGTCCAAAGTCTTTAAAGTCTGTAGGATGAAGAGTCATCAGGAGTTTAAGCTAGAAAATGCTTGAGAAAAGGAAAGGGTGCAGAGCTCCATTTTTGAAGTGCTGAGTGAGATCCTTTTACTTCCATTAGCAGCATTGCAAAGTGACTCGAAATAGGGGAGGGAATAGGAATTTTCATTTTTGCTCAGCCTGAAAGACTTAACTAAGTTAGGTGACCTAGTACATGCTTTTTACTACACACCATGAAACCAAACCCCTCAGTTTCCATTCTGGTGTCCATTCTGGCTCTGCTATTTTTGCTAACATGCCATGTTCTTTCTTTCTGCCCTGTTCTACCATAGTGTTGTTTCTTTTCCCTGGATATAATTAATTAATTCATGAACCACAGCAAAACCAAGTAATCAGAATGGAAACCAAGAATGAACACTGCACTGGAAAGATGAGATTTAAATACCCCATTTAAATATCAATGTGCATGCCAATTTAACTTTCTCTGTCCAGAACCAGTTTGGCCACCAGAACTTGGTGTCAAGAGGACACTCCTATAGGACAGATGCTCCCTGGAGTGCTCTGCATGGGAAAATCTGCCAGTGGTGATGACATTTCGACAAAAACATCACTTCCATGCTGTCACCACCCCTCATGGTCAAGGGATCTCCCTCGGCATGCCCCAAACACGTCAAAGTGCTTGTCCTCACATCCATGGCACCCAACCAGGTCACCTCTTCCATACAGGAGTGTGTTTGGACCACTCTGAGTGACATTCCCAGCCTGTGGAGATCATGGCTTGTTCCTCACCACCACATGGTTCTCTGTATCCTCTTGACTTAGCAGTTCACTCACTGACAGGATCTTAAAGTGATTTTTGTCTCTTTGCTCTCCTCAAAGCCAGAATGGACAGGCATTGCTCAGAGCTCTCCTCTGTTTTCTTCCTGCCCCTCTGGAATTATCATCTCTGTTAATTAAACAGGAGTAAGAGAGCTACAAACCTCAGCTTGAGCTCCCTTTTCTGACACCTCCTGGAATTTTTGGGAACTTGCACTGCTTTGAACATCTTGGTGCAGCTCTCCAGCCTCCACTGCCCCATATTCTGCCATGCACACACAGACACACACGTCCAAGCATTCCTAGGCTTCATTCCTGCACTTTTGGCTGATGAAAAGAGCAGCTTTATGGAAAACCCCTCTGAGACCAACTGTACATTCTGCAAAATGGCCTTTACAGCAAGTAAACAACAAATAATGCAATCCTTGGTTTTCATTTACACTGTACTTTCCTTTTTTAGTTACATTAGTAACTCCTTGCAACTTTACTTCTTAGTATGCTGTCACAGCATGTTCACCAACTCAACAGTATTTAAGAGGAAGCTTATATGCTATTTTCAGGGGATTTCAATTATGAATTAAACTGTAAACTTTTTTTGTCTCTTTATTTTTTTGTTCCTCTAACACTTTATTAAGTGACAGTGTATTCTAACTCCTCTTCAAATAGACATACTGTTTCAAATTTTTACATTAGGAAATAGGGCTATACTCTTCTTGCCTGACTACTGCTCTCCTCATGGCATCAGATTAAGACCAAACCAAACCAAACAGAACAAAATAGTGAGCTAAAAAAAGCCCAGGCATGAAATAAACACTGACCAAGATGAATCCTGAATTTCAATTACTCAACCTTCCTTCATCTTGCTACATACAGCACATTTAGTTGAAATAAATAGAAACACTTATATTTCACAGTCACCTCTGTCCATTTAAATGGCAAAACACATTTGACTTTGTAATGAAGTGCAGAGCTGTTTATATAGCTCCGTGTTGTGGAATTAAGCAATAGGCCCCATGAAATCACTCATTACCACCAAGTCTGCTGATTAGAGCCTCAGGCAAGTGCAAGGGCAGTTAACTCTCTAACACCACAATTTCCAGGCCCAGTAATGACTTATTCCCAGGTCTTTCTTCTGATAGATATGCCATCCCTCCCAGAACAGAGCTTTAACAAAAAAGCCTTAAAATTTACATCTCTGATAACAAACATGAAAGGTAAATACATTGGGTACAGTTACTGGGAGAAGGTTGTCTCCTAGAACAGCCAAAACCCAGGACAATCTCCATTTAGAGTTACAGTCTCTAGGCCAGTAACAAGAAGCATGGCAGGCTGCAAAGCTGTACCCAGAACACACTGAAAACATCAAATGTCATCTGCCTGTGCTTAATAGATCTGATTGTGAATGCAGCACCTCAAGGCATTAGGAAAGGGGGGCATGTCCTGGTCTGCTGGGCTCCAAAGGGGACAGCTGGCATGCCATTCCCACCTTCAAGAATGGCAGGACAAGACTGATTACTGAATTGGAAAGCAAATTCTGCACCCCAGATTGACAAGATTACCTTCAGAAAAGGACCACAGGCTATTTAAACAGGGTTCTAAGCAGTGAATACATTCAAGAAACCATTTGCTTGTTTTATGTTCAGTTTGTAAGTGTTTATATGTAATCACACCCAGTTATGTAAATATTTGAGTATTTATATCCCATGGATATTTTTTGTTTACAAATCTATTACAGAAATACCCTCACTTTAGCTTATTTAAACCAAGAAGACTGACTTGCTTTTTTACATATATTCAAGATTGTTTTTTCTATTAATAGAATGTCTGATGGACTCTGATGGTGGATGTCACAGCTGCCAAGCTCATAAGACTTTGGTTTTGTCTGCAACAACCAAGCTGTCAAGGCCGTGGCTCAAAGCAAGTCTATTTTCAGTTTTCTGGTGTACACCCAGATTCAGCCATATTTCACACAGAGCTGATACCAGTGTTCAGACTTCTTATCAACTGGAAGTTTAATATCACACGATAACATCTCAGTGTGCTGTCAGTGGAATCAAAATGTGAATTCACTGCTAGACAGCAGTAGGATTTATTTTCATGCTCTCTAACCACACACTGCCACAGATATATGTATCTATGGGACAGGGAGGGAGGGAGGGAAGTGGGGTTTTTCAAAGCTACAAAGACAAATTTCTTGATGATTAGATAATATAAAATTATATATTATATAAGGTGAAAACATATCTATGTGCTTAAATGTTTTAGAGAAAAAAATACACATAATTTGAATAAAAAAAAGGTAGCATGTTCAAACTTTTCTGCTCAGTAATGAAACTGAGGTAGTGAGTTGAAAAAAATTACCTGTTCTTGTTCTACTCCTGACGGAGAAGAACGTCTGAAAGCAGAAATGAACCCACATGTGCTGTGTGCATTTCAAGGCAGAGGTAGTAACAAAATTTTTGAGGATCTCCTTTTGGGATACAGCAGTTCCAAGGAGTCCCCAGCATTATCTGGACAGGATGCTCATGTCCTTGCCCAGCTTGCCTCCCACTCCGAGGCTGCTGGTCTGGCAGCCAAGCCTGACAGGAGAATGACAGCAGCTCTGGAGCAGCCCCTGTTGCTGCAAATTACCCTGCCAGCCAAGGGCTGCTGGGGGAGAGGGGATGAGGCACTGCTCAGCCACCGGGAGCTGCAGTAATTAGCTGCTGTAATGAAGAGAGAGGGAAGGAGAGGAGCAGTGGAGGGTGCAGCACTGTACTGTCAGCAATATCATCCTCCGAGGCTCCGCAGAACAATGCCCTGCTGAGCCCCCAGTAATGTCTACACATGGCTACCCATGAAGAGAGTAATTAAGAAATGTCATTGCCTTCTTGGGAAAATACCACTGTGTCTCAAAAGAATGATGATAATCTCCATAACAGCCCTGTTCTCTCTTTCTCTCCTCTTTGTTTTGATGGGGAATAAAATGCGTTACAATGCAAGGCTTTTGTTCTTCCTTTTGTCACACACCAACCCAAACAAAGCTGTGCTGGCTGAGCCCAGACAAAGCTGCATTTAGCAGGGAGTGCAGGCCCTCCCAGAGTCTGTATTACCAGGGAAGCCACATCTGCACAGGGCATCCCTACCAAAAAGAGTATTTGTGAGTCGAGCACCAGGCACAAGGCAAGTAAAATCTTATAAACTCAGGTTGGCAAAGAGCAAGATTTTACAGAAACTGCTAGATCCAACAAGCATCCAATGATCTGGTGAAAGAGGCAGAGCTACAGCCCTCATCCATGAACATCCAGGGAAGTCCATGCAGGACTGCTGCTCCAGGTGTGCAGTTCTGTCATCTGGGAGAATGACCAATACTCCCAGGCCAAGGTGAACAAGATAAGTTTTTTGCTATTTTTCCAGCACTGGCCAGACTTGTGTCATCTTTCACTGGGTGGCCTTTGGGGGGAAATTGATGCATTAAGTTTTTCTGTTCTGCTTGG